>JAJHZJ010000047.1:4850493-5335493 GCA_023548195.1 Bettongia penicillata ogilbyi | reverse complement strand
AGGATATAAAAAATAATTTAAGGAGAAAGCGCTAACCACAAACATATATATTTTTAAAATGGGTATTGAATACACCCTTAGAGTGGTTTCCTACAAGAAGAGTCTCTCGTTCCCTCTCATCTTGTCTATAATTCTTATGTTCTAATTCTTCCAGTCTTTGTGACTTCCCTATAAAAACTTCCAGATTTTTCACATCTCCATTTAATTGTGGAGATCAGAACTGGGGCAGTTGGTAAATGGAAGAGATAGCAGTAATGGCAATACCCAGCCAACAGGAGTAAATCTCTTTCTAATCTTCTGCCATCCTTCTCCATAGTGTTTTGCGAATGACATTGTATTGTAAACTGGTGTTGCCCTTGGCTTCCATGTCTCATTACTTGTCAAGAAGCTCAGGTATTTGCTGCCTCTATTTTTTATCTCATTGTGGTAACATTTCACATCAGTAAACTTTTCCAAGAAATAATGATAATCTAGAGCAGAGGTATCAAACTCATCTATAAAATTCTGGAGAGTAGCCAGAACCAGATTAAAGTGTAATAGGGAATCGTTTAACAAATAAAACAAATAATAAATAAAAGTATATGAGTATATGACATAGATTATGATAATCTGGAGTTCTTCTAAGATAAGCCCTGCAGGCATTTGCTTCCCACCACTGATCTAGAGTAAATGTCTCCATTTTTCCAAAACAAAGTCATGTTTAAATGGGTGTAAATTATTGTGCAAAAGCATAGGCTTAAATCTGAAAGGGACTGTATATTCCAGCGCCCTCATTTCATAGATGAGGAAAATAATACGCAGCAAAAAATGGGTTGGTCCCAGAAGTAGCACATTTGTGGCAGGGCTGGCATTTGAACTCAAGTGATGACCCTGATCTGTTCTTTCCACTGGGTCATGCTTTGTTCCTATGAGTAAGATGCAATTCAACAAGTAAAAATTAGATCTAGATGGACATGTTATAAATGTATTCAATGTTAGTTCATCTATATCCTTTTGAAAAGATTTGGTGTTGAATTTTCACCTTTGTTTGAGTCATTCAACAATGTGATTGCCCCTCTGGTAGCGATTCTGAAATGACTCCAGCTTTAGTAACCAGTCATTTCTTGTCTGCTAAAATAGGGCCACTTTTACTTTTTGTTATGATGTTTGTCGATTGCAGTTTCTACCATTTTTTGACTCTCTTTTTGAGTAGTCTATAAACCATTGGCCTCTTTCATATTTTGATGCTGGACCATGTTTTCCAGCATACTTTTTGCTACCCACTTTTGTACCCTTGAAGTCATCAAATATTAACATATATGTTGACTTAGTTTGGAATATCTTTCAAGTTTTTCATAGTTTTTCATCTCTTCCTATTTTGTAACGGATATTGGCAACAAACTGTACTTAGCCTCATCCTGGTCTGTTTGCTCATAATGAGTTATAAGCCCAGAAAAAGTGAAGTGACCAAGCATCCTATAAAATGATGTTTCTTGTTGCCCTTGGATGCATACTGAAGCCAATGACTTCAGCTCCTTTAATCATCTCCCTAAGGAGAAACTCTGAGCTGTTCTTCCATTTAGCTACCATTTCTTTGTCTTCCAGTTTCATTCATAGCAAAAATTTCAATGTGATTGTAATTTGGTTTTTCTAGGACAGTAGTTTTTTTTAACTTATCGATCAATATCACTTAAAGATCTAGCCGCCAAAATTATGTTTGTAGACCATCTACAATGCAGTTCTTAGAATTCTCTTTCCTTTTTCCTAATTCTGATATAGTTACTACAGAAGCAACCACAGGTTGGTCTTCCTGCCTCAAGTCTCTCCTCTATCTACCACTCAGCTGACAAAGTGATCTTCTTTAAGTATTGGTCTAACTATGTGTCACCCCTCCCACCCCACTCTACCCCCAGTTCATTAAATCCATTGGCTCCTATTACATTGCATTATATTATATTTGATACAGGATCAAATATAAAGTTCTCTATTTGGCTTTTAAGTAAGTTCTTCACAATCTGACCCCTTCCTACCTTTTCAATCTCACACTTTACTACCCTCTGTGAACTCTGTGATAAGCAACATGGGCCATTTTGCTCTTTCCAGCACCCAACACACTATCCCATGCCTTTTTTCTTGTCTGTCCTCAATTCCTGGAATTTCTTCACTTCTTCCCTCCATTTCCTGGCTTCCCTGGCTTCCTTCAAAACTCTCCTCAAATCCTACTTTCTCCAAGATGACTCTCCTAGTCCCCTCTCCTGAATAGTACACTATCTAATGTACTCTAATATTACCTTATATCTATGCTTGATATATTTTGTATGTAGTAGTTTTGTGTTTTCTTTCCTATTAGAATGTGAATTACTTGAGACTGAGGATGGAAGTTTTGCCTTTTTTTGTATCTACTGTTTAGCACAGTACATGGCAAGGGCTTAATAAGTGCTTGATGGTGATGATAGTAATGATGATAAGGATGATGGTATTACACAGAACTGAAGGTCATTTTGTATTTTTATCTTTTTCATGGGTTACTGTGGCTGACCTTGTAGCAATGAAACTCTTTGTTTTGCTAGGATAGTCTTTATATAATAGAATGTAATTTCCTTGAAAGCAGGGACTTGTTTTTTGGCTTTGTTTTATTTTTTATCCTGAGTGCCTACCATATGTTTTTGGATGCATTGTACATAGTTGGTGCTTTTATAAATATTTATTAAATTGGGCTTAATACATATAGCCTGTTGGTATAATAGCCAAAGCCTTTTTTCACTTTGATAAAATCTGTCAGTGTTTGTGTTCCATTGACATAGCCTTTCAAGAATTCCACTTCACTTCCACACTGGAATAAGGCATAGAGTGTAGGACTTTTGTGGAGACAGTTCAATTCAACTAACATTTTTAAAGTAGGTGCTGCAAATGAGGAACTGCTGATGCCAGGAATACAAATATGATAAGGGACAAAGCTGCCTTCAAGAAGCTTATTATGGTCTAATGGGAGGATCTAACACATACTTACATTTCAAACCTAGAGTTATTTACCAAAGTAGAGTGTGGTAGGGCAAAGGATAACCAAGTGCTCTGAGAATTTTGAGGGAGGAGGGAAGAGAGATAATTTTCATCCCTTGGAAAACATAGTCAAAGATAGAGAAGACATTTGAATTGGGCCTTGGAGAGAAGAACTTCAGAAGATGGAAACTGGGGATGGTGAGAGTCTATTCTAAACATGGAGTTGATATAAAAAAGACACAAAGACTTGATGAGAAAGGGCAGGATGAGAAAAGAATGTGGAATAGAGCCCTGCACTATTAGTTTGTCTGAAATATATAAATACTTGTGGAGAAAAGTAACATGAGATCAGGCTGAAACCGGTAGGTTTGGAGTCAGATTATAAAGGGTCATGGTTCAAATTTCATGTGGTAGGCGTAAGAAGCCACTGAATGTTTTGAATAGAGGAATGCTGCTAAACAACAGTAGTAAGTTGTCACCCTTTAAAATTTTAAATTGTTTTTTAATTAATAAGCATATTTTTTCTTCCTTCTGACTTCCCTCCCTCCCTTCAAATCCCCCACCCACCCACACACACAACTGTGTAACAAATATGTGTAGTTGATCAAGCACAAGCAAATTCCTGCCTTGGCCATGTCCAAAACATGTATGTCTCATTCTTTGTCTTGAGTCTATCACCTGTCAGGAGCTGGGTAACATGCTTCATCTTTGTTCTTCTGGAACTGTGGTTTATCATTTGCTCTTCAAGTGTGCATTAAATGATACCCTTATGGTATGGAAATATCAGTGCCTTATTTTAAACTTAGTATTTTGCCAAGTCATCAGGAAAACGCTATTCTTCAGAGGTAATAAACTCAAATAGAAATGGGAGGCACTTAACACACTTGGGAGTATCATGGGTCAAGTATTTGACACTTTTGCTTTACTTGACTGTGGAACTTTTTTTTGAAGATCTTAAGTTAGGAGAATTTCCTGAGACAATCCTTTCCACTTTGGGACAGCTCAGCTTGTTAGAAAGTTTTTCCTAAATGTTGAGTCAGAATCTGCCTCTCTTCAATTTCCATCCATTGCTCTTAGTGCCACCCTCTGGAGTCAAGCAGAACAAGGCTCATATCTGCTTCCACGTGATGGGCTTTCAAGTCCTTAAAGGTATCTAACACAGGCTTCCTAAGTGGTCTTTGGTCTCCTCAGCTGATTTTCATATGGTTTGATCTCAAGGCGCTTTGCCATATCTCCTCACTAAACTCTCCATTTTATCAATTTCCTTCCAAAAATAGGTGCCAGGCATTGAGCACGGCAGTCCACATGATCTGACTGGATCAGTGTGCATAGCAGTGGTATAATAAACTGTTAGTTCTAGATATTATGATTCCCAAGGTAGCCTTTGATCCCCTTGGGTTGCCTGCCAGATGACAACCAGTGACTCAACATTAAGCTTGCATTTCATGAAAATCCCAGATTTATTCAAGATGGACAGCTGTTGAGTTATATCTCCCCCATATAGCCAGCAAGGGTCTGAAGCTGAATTTGAACTCAGATCTTCCAGACTCAAGCCCTAGAACTCTTATCAAACGTTCCAGCTAACTACTTTTAAGTTATTATTATTATATCACTATTAAAAAATCACAGTTTATTTTAAGGCTATTTTAAATTTATATTTATTAATTATGTTTGTGAAACTATTATCTATTATTTGTTGAATTTGTTGAACTTGACCTTCAGCCCTGAAACTTTTTAATCTGTATCTGGCTTTCACATTGAACAAAGAATCCATGTAATTTAAGTTCACATGTAAGGAAGTCATCAGATGACAAGGTAGACTTAGAAGATGAAATTGTCACAACAAAAGCTATGATTCTAAATAAATCAGATCCTGCCTTATAGCAAGTTTTTGTACTAGTAAACTAGAAATCCTATGGTATTTTGGAAGAACTATCTTTTGGTCACATCTTGTATAAAAAACATGATGAGCTCAGTTCTTCCCTCTCAGGCAAGAGGAGAGTGAAAGAGGTAGAAAATGTACCAGAATTCTTTCCTCTCTCATTCTTTCTCAGCAATTCATCCTTGCAACAAGAATATACCATTAAAACCAAATTTTGCAAGTTTATGAAATGCACATAGCTTAGGTGAGGTGACCGGATGAGAGAATCACTGCTATGGTATTCCCTAATTTTATCCAATGGCCTAATTGCATTTATGAGGCTATAATGGTTCCCTAGCCTCAGACCAATAACTTTTTAAGCTTTTCAACATGTCTTCTAAATAGGAATTTGAATTGCTGGGAATTTTTTTTAATCCTTTCAGTTCCTTTCATATATATATATATATATATATATATGTAAATGAATTTTCTCAGCTTTTTATTTTTCAAAAATATAATGCTTAAAACATTTCTTTTTCAGACTTTTTCAGAGGCAATTAGATTTAATGTGGATTATGGAGTGTTTGAAGTAGTTAATGATGCCCCTAACTTTCTAGAAAAGCAACTGAAACGAATTCTACATGAACAAAAACCTCGAAATCCTATTTATGATGTTGTAAGGAAAGAAAAGTATGGTATGACACCTGATAAATTAAATGTCCCTGCTAAAGAAGATACTATAAAGATCAACTATAATATTATGGTAAGAAATTAAATTTGAATTAAAATTTCTTAAAATAAAGTATTAGTTGGAATTAAGTTCTGGATCTTGAGGGGTCTCTTTCTGTTAAAGAAACAGTGCACTTGATTAAATTGTGCCATGCTGATGCTTAAGTAAGTGATTTCTCAGTTGTTTATAAGTATCTGAGATCCAAATAAATATTGAAATTACCCTTTTGGTCTGCAAAACCTTCATTTACTTTGCACAAACAAAGCCATTGCAGCCAAGATTAAGGGAAGCTGAAAACTGGGAAAGAATTTTTACAACCAGTGTCTCTGATCAAGGCCTCATTTCTAAAATACATAGAGAACTGAGTCAACTCTATAAGAATACAAGTCATTCCCCAATTGAGAAATGGTCAAAGGATATGACCAGGCAGTTTTCTTTATGAAAAAAATGCTCTAAATCACTATTGATTAGAGAATTGCAAATCAAAACCACTCTGGGGTATCATATCCCACTTATCAGATTGGCTAACATGAAAAACAAGAAAAATTGATAAATGCTGGAGAAGATGGGGGAAAATTGGAACACTAATGCATTATTGGTGGAGTTGTGAACTGATCCAGCCATTCTGGAGAGCAATTTGGAATTATGCTCAAAGGTCTATAAAGATGTGCATACCCTTTGACCCAGCAATACCACTTATAGGTCTGTATTCCTAAGAGATCATACAAGTGGAAAAAGGACCCACATGTACAAAAACATTTATAGCAGCTCTTTTTGTGGTGGCAAAGAATTGGAAATTGCGGGGATGCCTATCAGTTGGGGAATGACTGAACAAATTGTGTGATATGAGTGTAATGGAATACTGTTGTGCTATAATAAATGATGAGCAGGTGGACTTCAGAAAAACTTGGAAAGACTTATATGAACTGATGCTGAGTGAAAAAAACAGAACCAGGAGAACATCGTACATAGTAACAACTACATTGTGCACTGACTGCCTTTAATAGACTTAGCTCTTCGCAGACCCCAGGTGCAAAGCAGGGCTTGACTTTCCGCATCTAACACAGCCTGCACAGGTATAACCAAGATGGGAATCCCAAATCAAAGGATTGTCTACAATTCTGCCACTCTGAACCAATTAGAGTTTTCTATCTAGCTGACAAATGTTGAGTCCAGTAGCAGTGTACTAAACCCAGGTCTGAAACTACAAAACTCAGACCAGTGGAGCAGTAATCAGACTTTGCCCTGGATCAGACCACTTTGGGAACACTGAAAGCTTTCAGGTTCCCAGCCAGCCTGTTCCAGAAATACTAGAATAACACAATACTCAGGAATACCTAGGAAGAAAACACCAGAACAAGCCCAGACCTTCCCTCTAGAAGTATGGCAGAGCCCAGCTCTAAAATCAAGTGTGAAGTTAGGCTAGAAGAATGAGAAAACAGAAAAAGAGACTCACCATAACGGGGTCTTATGGTGGCAAGGATGACAGAAACACAGAAGAGAACGACTCTTAAAACATCTACATGCCATGCTTCAGAAACATAGCTAGATTTCCTGAAAGAGATGAAGCAAGTTAAAAGTTTAAAAAAAGAGTTGTGTTTTCAAAACTGGACTGAGAATGCTGGGGGAAAAAAATTGGAAGAGAAATGAGAGCTATGGAAAAAAGAATAAGAAAGAGAATTAACAACTTGGCCCAGATGGTACAAAATTTTGCTTAAATAACAAATTTCCTGAAAATTAGAATGGACTAGTAGAAGTCAATGACTTCATGAGGCAACAAGAAACATTAAAACAAAATCAAAAGTCTGAAAAAATAGAATAAAATGTAAAGTATATCATAATAAAAACAATTGATCTGAACATCATGATGCCCCCCCCCAAAGCCTTGACATCACATTTCAAAAAATTTTAAAAATAATATCTTAAAGTCTTAACTTTGCCCAATTCTCTTAGAGCTAGAGGGAAAAATGAAAATAGAGCCCATGATTCACCTTCTGAAAGAAACTCACAAATAAAAGCTACTAGGAACCTTGTAGACCAAATTTAGAGCTTCCAGGTCAATAGTAATAACAATAATACTGGAAGCAGTTAGAAAGAAAAAAGTCAAGTATTGAGGAGCCACAAAATCACATATTATTTAGAGGTCATTACTATAAAGGATCAGAGACTTGACTATTATATTCCAGAAGGCAAAAAACAAAAAGGCTTTATGGGGGAAAAATGGATCTTTAATGAAACAGAAGTCTTCCAAGCATTCTTGATGAAAAGATCAGAGCTTCAAAGAGGCAATGAAATTCAAAAGAGTGAAGAGAAAATAAAAAAGTAGACATGAATGAGCAATGATAAAGAAGTATACAAGGATAAGCTTCTTACATTCAAATATGGGGAGATGGTATCATCTCCTCTGGTCATCATCAGGATTCACAGAGAAAGTCTAATTAGACAGTGATTCTGTCTAGATGTCTAGACGATCTTAAGAAAAGAATGGAAAGAGAGGGAAAGAGAAGTACTCTAAGGAGAGAGGAAGGAAAGGAAGATTAAGAGAATTATCTCATAAAATTGAGTCTACAGTAGACATCTATACAGGTGGGAGGGAGTGAGGGGAGGAACAGTTCACACTTGAACCCTCACTCTCATCTGAATTGGTCAGAAGGAGAAAGAACAGACATACAGAGTTGGGTACAGAAATAGAGAAATAGGAAGGAAAGCGGAGGAGGGGTGGAGGGAGGGAATAAGATATAGACTAAGGGAAGGGGCAGCTTAGTGGTACAGTGGGAGTACCATGCCTGAAGTCAGGAAGACTCATCTTTCTAAGTTCAAATCTGATCCCAGAAACTTATTAGCTGTGTGATCCTGGACAAGTCACTTAACCCTGTTTGCCTCAGTTTCCTTATCTGTAAAATGAGCTGGAGAAGGAAATGGCAAACCACTCCAGTATCTTTGCCAAGAAAACCCCAAATAGAGTCACAAAGAGTCAGACACAACTGAAAGGACTCAACAATGAGATTAAGGGAAGGACTAATCCCTCCCTTAACCTATCCCCCTTCCCCTTTAGCAAAATAAACTCTAAGGATGTATAAATATATTTGTAACTCTTTTTGAAGTGACAAAGGATGAGGATCAGAGGGGGTGCCCATAAATTGGGAAATGGATGGACAAGTTGTGGTATATACATGTGACTGAGTACTATCGTGCTGAACTCTTATAAATGTAATGACCAACTAGGATTCCAGAGGTTTGATGATAAAACCATGCTGCCTTCCTGCTGAAAGATGAATGTAAAATAAGACATGACCAATGGGGGAAGTTCTTTTAATTGACTATACATGCTTGTAATGGGTTTTGTTTTTCTTATGTTCTCAGTTGTTGGGGTGAGGTTAGGGAGGGAGGATGAGAAGGAGGACCTTGACTGACTAAAGCAAATAAAACATATTTTTTTAAAAAATCTAATGGTCTTTTCTCAGTTTTCATCCTTCTTGCCACCTTTGACAGCTGTTGATTGCTCTCTTATTTCTGAAATACTCTTCTCTGTTTTTTTGTGACATTGCCCTCTCCTTGTTCTCCTCCTCCCTTTCTCTTAATTCCCTCTCTGTCTTCTCTTTTGAATCTTTAGGTTCCTTCTGTATTGTTTGGTGTCCCCCAGACCTCTGTCCTGGGCCCTCTTCTCCCTCTATACTCTTTCAATTATTATCCACATGCAAATGTTTCTTAGATTGTATATTGTAACCTCTCTCCCAACCTCCTGTCTCGCACTGCTGCCTGTTGGATTTTTCAAACTCGATGTCACAAATATTTTAAACTCAACATGTCCAAAACTTGAACTCATGATCTTCCTGCCTCTCCATCCCTCTGTCTCTTCCTAATTTCCCTATTACTGTGGAGGGTGCCTCTATCCTCTCAGTCACCCATGCTCACAATGTAGAGATCATCTCCAACTCCTCACTTCCTCTTACCTCTCATATCTAGTCAGATGTGAAGTCCTTCTATTTTTCCCTTCTCAGCAGCTCCTGTCTAAACCCCTTTCTGTCCTCAGACATTGCCACTGGCCTAGGGCAGGCCCTCCTCACCTCACACACTGGGACAATTGCAGTAGCTGCTAATGGATCTTCCTACACTAAGTCTCAATTCATGGAAGTTCATCCTGTCCAACTGATCTTCCTAAAGTGCAGTTCTAAAGTGCAGCCCTCTCTTAAGTGATGATGTATATCCATGTGCAGGAGCAGGACATAACAGGGTCAGGAGGACAACCAGAGGAGAAAAATATCACTAAAACCAAGTGAAAAGAAACTATTCAATGGGATGGTCAGCAGTATTCAAATAAATGCAGAGAGGATAGGAAGATAGCAACTAGATCCTTCCCTTTTGCCTGCAGATTCTGTGCTTAAAAAAATTGTCACAGTAAAAAATAATTCTACCTTCCTCCCACTTTTCATAGCCAAACTCCCAGAAAATTTTCCTTAAGGGTAAGGACCATCTCAATTATGTTTTTATTCTCTTTGTGTCAAACACAGTGCCTGGCACATGGTAGGTGCTTAACAAATGCTTATTGATGAATTGAAAAGTCCAGTGGATTTAGCAGTTAAGAAACATTAGTAACCATGTAGAGAGCAGTTTTAATCAAGTGTGTTAGAAGCCAGATTGCAACAGGTTGAGAAGAAATCGGTATATGAGGCAATGAAGACAAATGAGTACATAGCCTTTTCTAGGAATTTGTCAGGGAAAGGAAGGAGAGAAGAAATAACTAGGGTATAGGGTCAAGTGAAAAGTTTGGGGTTTTTTTCTTAAAGAATGGGAGAAATATGGGAATGTCTGAGGAGGGAGTAGTAGGGAATGAGTCAGTGGATAAAGAGAACAAAGGTTAGAAAGAGAAGAGGGGATGATTAAACAGGTAACTGTTGGGAAGAATGTGCTCAAAAGCATGAGTGGAAGAGTTAGCCTTTATAAAAATAGGGACCACCCTCTTCCCCTGAGATTAAAGCAAGGAGAAGGTCTGATGGTATTGTTGAGGGTATGCTTACTCCTTTCTCCTGGCCCAGGGTACTGAGGGACTTGAGAGAAGATGCTTCTAGTTCCAGAGAGTGTGGGGTGGCCAGGGATTCCCTTTCTTCTTGAGGTAGACAGGTTCCCTATTAAAACAAAAACATGGAAAGGAGTGTAAAAGGAACAGGGCTAAAAAGAAGGGCAGATTGTTAACATTAGAATGGCATTCTCAGGATGGGGAGGCCAGAGAAGTATGGGGTTACTGAGTTGGATAAGGAATAAGTAGCAAGCAGGGAAAGGAAGTTTTTGCCTAGGCAGCTTACAATTCTTGAGTTACAGGGATTCAGAGAGGAGAAAATAAACAGTGCCTGTTTGCTAGCCATAGTGCGGTAGACTGACCAAAGTCTGAGCAAGAGTGGCTACTGGATTTTCTCCACTTGATGGGGCTGGGGATGGAAGGATCCTCTAGGACCTATGCTTCTTAAGTGGCATGGATCTAGCGACCAGATGGTGACCAGATCTTAAGAGCTAACTTTCATATATTGCTTCCTATGTGCCAGGCACTCTGCTGAGCGCTTTACAATTTTTGTCTCATTTAATCCTTACAACAACCCTGTAAGGTAGATGCTATTATTATTATGTCAGTTATTATCGCCATTTTACTGGTGAGGGAATTGAGGCAAACAGAGGTTAGGTGACTTCCCTGGGGTCACACAACTTGTAAATGTCTGAGACTGGATTTGAACTTGGGTCTTCTTGAGTACTTTATGCACTGTGTCATCTCTATTGCCCCACTAGGGTTGCTAAATAATTATTTTGCTGATAAATGATTATTTTGGCAACTGTGTGGACTGTGTGATGGATTGGAGGTAGGGGGCAGAATAGAATACAGGAAGCACTCTTCTTCTACCTAGAAGGTCTTAAAAAGAAATGAACATTTTACCCAGTAGAATTTAATCTTCTTGAGTTCAAACTATTTTTTTTTTTGTCTTTGTATGCCTAGCACCTAGCACAGTGCCTACTTCTAGTAGGTTTGGTGCTTAATAGATATTTGTTGCATTGAATTGAATGAAGTTAAGAGGTGGAAGTGTAAAGGTGAGGGGTTCAGCTAATATAAGCCTCCTAATGTAGGCCTAATACCCATCTCCTACCAAGATTTCTAATTATAGGAAGGGGCTCAAAATGGAAGACTCAATTCACGTCTGCTCCTGCCCAAATAGTAATGGTTAGTCTACTGACAAAGTGAATTAGTGACTGTTTGTTGGGCCCTTAGTGAATAAAAAACAATTACTTTAATTCTCTCTGTTTCTGTCTCTCTAATAGTCTCTCAACCGTGAACAAGGTATTCAGTGGATTAAGAAAGAGAGACTTCCAGCATTTCTAGAAAGTGATTGTTACTTTGAATACAGGTATTGTCATTTTCATGGATAAATGCTTAAAACATACTTAAAATTTTCATTTTGAAAACATAACTTTTGCTCTACTTTTTCAAGATACTTAAGTGTCTAGTGTTTAGCCCTGCATGAAATTGATTTTTGAAAAAAAATTTATAACTATTCTTCAGTATGATTGGTTTTCTTTGTAATGCTTTATATTTAATTTTATGCATTTAAAATATTCTAATAAAAGATTCATAGGTTAAAATTCTTCTTTGACTTATGCAAATTTTAGTGATTCTATAGGTAAAATTTATTAACTGTTTTCTCATCAAGACATCAACATTTTATTTGGACTTACTGTTCTTAAGAGTTTTTGCTCTTTCCAAAAAGATCTTAGGGAATTCCAGAGCTAAAGAATATGTTTCTTATTATACTTCTGAGCACGATATTCTGTAAAACTAGCAGAAACAAACTGGAATTTCATATAATCACAGAGTTGGAATGGTTTATCAGATTAATGATTATGTGTATGGATTAAGGTAGGAGAAAAAGGATGCCAGACCATACTAAAATATCACATACTTTTTTTTTCCTTGGTCTTAAAAAATGCATCAGGATTTTTTATCTTAATATGTTTCAGAATATTTTGTGTTACTTTATATTTACCCATGCTCTGAATAAGCTTTTTTCTCCTAATAAATAAAATACATGAAATACCTATCAAAGCCAAAGAAGATGAGACTGCCGGGGTGGAGCTATTTTGGAATTTTGCTTTCTCTCAATTCTAATATGTCACAAAGAATGAGATTCTTTATGATGGAAATTTTACATTTTTCATAGAGAATCACAAGCTAAAGATCACTGGAAACATTGGGGAAATGGTTTTAATTTTGGCACTAATTAAGCAAACTTCTATGTAATTTTGAATTTTGCACATATAAACGGGATATATGAGATGATTTGGCTTTGGTAGAACATATGGCCATTTCTGAACATATAACTATATATGTGTGTTGTGTGTGTTTGTAAAATCTTATTAGATAATAACAATAAACAAAGAAAATTAAGAATTCTTGTCTTAGTGGGTAGAGAAGAAACGTATCAGAACCAGCAATGAATGCTGGCTGCCAGCTTTGGCCATGGAAATCTCTACATGTACTTCTTTTAGTTCTAGTTATGTCAGAGAAGAGCATTCTGTTAAAGGGATAATTGGAGTTAAATATATAAAAGTGAATTCTAGAACTTCTCCTAAGCTAGGGTTTGTGTCTCATTTCTAATAGCTCTTTATTTCTCAAATGCAGGTTAGCTAAACTGATATCACAAGTGAGATGGAGCAGATCAGGAATGAATATGCAAATAGATTCTCTTTATAGGCCCTGGGTTACTAAAAAGCCAGCAACTCCACGGCCTTCTTTAGTTGAAGATGAAAATGAGTTAATTATGAAAAAATACTACATTTCTCTTGGACAGGTAAAAAAAAAATACATGCTTTTCATTTATTGAGACATCTTTTTACATATATATATGTATATATAGCTTTTATTTTATGTTATTTGACCAGGAAAAGTACATGTAAAAGTTCTAAAAGTAATCCTTCTATAATATGGAAGTAATACTTCTATAATATATAATAACATAGAAGTAATTCTTCTATAATATATAATAATATAGAAGTAATTCTATAATATATAATAATATAGAAGTAATACTTCTATAATATATAATAATATACACATAATATGTAATAGTACATTCATAATACTTTGGGGTTTATTCTGAGATATGACTTTTCTGTGAAGGATGGCCAGTTGTTTTATTCCCATTGCACATATAAAGGAGGAATGGGGTCTTCTTCAGACAGATGGCAATATGGCATCGTAGATATAGTGCTACAATTGGAGTCACAAAAACATGGTTTAAAAAATCTTGCTTTGGACATTTATTAGCCCTGTGATCTTGAGGATGTCAACTTCTCTGAGCCACAGTTTTCTTCATCTGTAAAATGGGGATAAGAGCAACAATCTCACAGTATTATTGTGAGAATCAAATGAAAAAATTTACATCAAACAATTTTAAAACTTTACCAGAGTTCTATAAATGTTAGCTCTTATGTGCCCAACAATAGACTCTGGTGGTTATTATACAAGGATCAGCCTCTTGGAATTGAAAGGTTCTAGGTGGCTAACCACCAGGTGATTTTGTGGCTACAGAAAATCATGAAGCTCATGGAAATATTTATAAAATGATTTACTAAGCTATGAAAAAATTGGTATCTGTATCAGTGGATCACCCACACAGATGAATTCACAGATCTTTGATATATACAGAAATTCTTGTTTTCTAAAATACTGTCTCCCACCTCTAATAGCCATGATTTTTCTTTTTTCTGTTTCTTTTATTCTTATTAATTTGTTTTCACTTTTCTATAATCACTTTCATTTCTCCCCCTCCTTCCTGCCTCCCTCCCTGAGATCACATGCAATTTTATATGAGTTCTGCACATACATTATCATTAAATACATTTTCACATTAGTCATGTTGCATAGAAGAATTAAAATGAATGGGAGAAACCATGAGAAGAACTCAAACAAAACAAAACATCACACAAGAGAAAATATTCTGCTTCATTCTGGGTTCCAGTTCCATAGTTCTTTCTCTGGAGGTAGATGGTATTTTGCCTGAAGAGTCCTTTGGGAACATTCTAGGTCCTTGCATTGCTGTGAAGGACTAAGTCTACCAGAAAAATTCCTTGCACACTGTGGTTGTTACTGTGAACTGTGTTCGCCTGGTTCTGCTCCTTTCACTCAGCATCAGTTCATATAAGTCGTTCTAGACCTCTCTGAAGTCTTCCTGTTCATCATTTCTTATAGCACAATAGTATTCCATTATATTCATATACCACAACCTGTTCAGCCATTCCACAACTGATGGGCATTGCCTTGATTTACAGTTTTTTGGCCACCACAAAGCTGCTCTAAATATCTTTGTTATTCTATAACCATGAGCCAAATATTATATTTATTGATATTTATTGTATGACATTTATTATAACCAATAGCCATGATTTTTAAAATGCAGGTTAGCTAAACTGCTGTCACAAATCAGATTAAATAAATAACACACATGTATGTATACATATGTACATACATATGTACATCTATACATGTATAACCTTTGTTATTAAAAGTATATTAGACTTGCCAGGAAGTAACAGACATGGTGAGCTGTAATTGAAAATATATATCATGTGGGAGAAGGAATACTGGGGATTTCATATCTGCTTTTAAGTTTCTATTCCACCACTATTCTGTGATATTGGGCAAGTCATTTACTTTGACCTTCAGCTTCCTCATCTTTGAAATAAGAGCATTGGACCAGGCAATATTTATTATTCACTTTGTCTCTAAATTCTGGAGCTAATAATTACTTCCATTTTAATATGTGTCTAATGAATTACAGTGTACAAAACTTTCTTCCAAACAACTCTAGGTTAAGTAGTAAAGTATTATAATCCCTATTTTTTTGAGGAAACTGAGTCTGAGAATCACAGAATTTCAACAGTGGCATAGACTCCAGAATCTATCTTTTATAGCCTATGTCCAAACAGGAGATCCCTTGTAGAGAATCTCTGACAAATGGTCAACCAATTTTTGTCTGGAGATTTCCAAAGACTTCTCAGATACCGAGTTCCTAGCATATATCAAATGTTTAATAAATGCCTGTTGTGGAGTTGCTGAGACTTGAGAATTCTCTTCATTTGATATCTTAAGCAGAGCTGCTCCCACTCATTGCTGTGCTTATGACTGGCAAAATCTCACCATGTACTACTATTAATTCCTATGACATTAACTCATCAGCTACCTAAAAGTAAACTACAACCTCCCTGCCTTTGCCCCATTTCCTGTACTTTCATTTTTGTCCTCAATTCTGCCATTTTTGCTCTGCTTACTTTTAGTTTGCCCTCAGGAATTCCTATTCTATGTCTAACAAACTTCCTTTCATTTCGGACTTATTCTTCTTGAGTTCATTCCATTTTTCTGTCACTCCAAAACATTTGGCATCCCTCAGAGGAGAGTATCTTACTTTTGTGCCACCATCTCCTGCCCTGGTTTCCAGAAGAGTCCTGCCTGTATTTACCTCCTGCCACTGAGGTAAGGGAAGAGGGTACTATTCCATCAAGTTTCCAGCCTGGTGTTTTGCCTTGGGAGACAGAGATTCACCTTCTACTTCTCCTGTCTTTTGCTCCAAGTTCTTGCTTCCTCACTTGAACTGCCTAAGACTCTGAAAGGACTATACTCTGAGATCATAACACTGTTGATATTGAAAATCTTTCTAAAAATTTTCCTTTATTGAATAACAAACTCGAGGGGAGGAGCCAAGATGGCAGAGTAGAAAGATTTACATATGCTTGCTCCGAACCCACAGCCCATAAATTACCTATAAAAAGAACTCCCAATGGGTTCTGGAACAGTGGAAGCTGTGCAGCAACGGAGTGGAGGAGATTTCTGTTCCAGAGAGCCCTGAAAAATCGATCCCAAAGGTCTATCATGCACGGGACACAGAGTGGAACCCAGCCCTGCCTTGGCCACATGGCCCAAGAGGAGCAGATCAGAACAGGCTTCAGGGATGGAATCTCTGGTGGCCACGAAGGTCCCTCAACCCACAGGTGCTACAGGTCAGTGAGAGACCCTATATGGCCAGCCGAGAGGAGAGTGGGTGTCTCCATAACTCAGGCCCCCTCAGGAGGAGGCAGCAGGGGTGGTGGTGGGGGTCTGAGGTGGCAGACAGGAGCTCCCAAAGCAGACAGGAGCTTGGGTCCATTACTGAAGATCTCCGCATAAACCCCCTGAGGGAACTGAGCCTGGGAGGTGGCCCTGCCCCCACCTGAGAACCTGAATTTAATCTTACCCTGAATAGCAGCTGGCCCCCTTTGAAAGCCCTGAGGCTGGGAAGCAGCATTTGAATCTCAGACCCCAAGCACTAGTGAGGCGGGGGTGGAGAGAAATCTCAGAAGCCAAGTAACTGGCTGGGAAAATGCCCAGAAAAGGGGAAAAAAAATAAGACCATAGAAGGTTACTTTCTTGGTGAACAGATATCTCCTCCCATCCTTTCAGATGAGGAAGAGCAATGCTTACCATCAGGGAAAGACATAGAAGTCAAGTCTTCTGTATCCCAAACATCCAGAATAAATATTCAGTGGGACCAGGCCATGGAAGAGCTCAAAAAGGATTTTGAAAATCAAGTTAGAGAGGTGGAGGAAAAATGGGAAGAGAAATGAGAGAGATGCAAGAAAAGCATGAAAAACGGGTCAATAAAGGAGACCCAAAAAAATGCTGAAGAAAATAACACCTTGAAAAATAGGCTCACTCAATTGGCAAAAGAGGTTCAAAAAGCCAATAAGGAGAAGAATGCTTTCAAAAGCAGAATTAGCCAAATGGAAAAAGAGGTTCAAAAGCTCACTGAAGAAAATAGTTCTCTCAAAATTAGAGTGGAACTGATGGAGGCTAATGACTTTCTGAGAAACCAAGAAATCACCAAACAAAACCAAAAGAATGAAACAATGGAAGAGAATGTGAAATATCTCATTGGAAAAACAACTGACCTGAAAAATAGATCCAGGAGAGACAATTTAAAAATTATGGGACTACCTGAAAGCCATGATCAAAAAAAGAGCCTAGACATCATCTTCCAAGAAATTATCAAGGAAAACTGCCCTGATATTCTAGAACCAGAGGGCAAAATAAGTATTCAAGGAATCCATCGATCACTGCCTGAAAGAGATCCAAAAAGAGAAACTCCTAGGAACATTGTGGCCAAATTCCAGAATTCCCAGGTCAAGGAGAAAATATTGCAGGCAGCTAGAAAGAAACAATTCCAGTATTGTGGAAATAAAATCAGGATAGCACAAGATCTAGCAGCTTCTACATTAAGGGATCAAAGGGCATGGAATAGGATATTCCAGAAGTCAAAGGAACTAGGACTCAAACCAAGAATCACCTACCCAGCAAAACTGAGTATAATACTTCAGGGGAAAATATGGTCTTTCAATGAAACAGAGGACTTTCAATCATTCTTGTTGAAAAGACCAGAGCTGAAAAGAAAATTTGACTTTTCAAACACAAGAATGAGAAGAAGCATGAAAAAGTAAACAGCAAAGAGAAGTCATAAGGGACTTACCAAAGTTGAACTGTTTACATTCCTACATGGAGAGACAATATTTGTAACTCGTAAAACTTTTCAGTATCTGGGTAGTTGGTGGGATTACACACACACATACACACATGCACGCACGTACAGAGACAGAGAGCACAGAGTGAATTGAATAGGATGAGATCATGTCTTAAAAAAATGAAGGTAAAGGTGAGAGAGAAATGTATTGGAAGGAGAGAGGGAGAAATGGAATGGGGTAAATTATCTCTCATAGAAGAGGCAAACAAGAGACTTTTTAGTGGAGGGGAAAAGAGGAGAGCTGAGAAAAAAACATGAAGTTTATTCTAATCACATTCAACTAGAAGAAGGAATAAAATGCACACTCATTTTGGTATGTAAACCCATCTTACAATACAGGAAAGTGGGGGAGAAGGAGATAAGCAGGGTGGGGGGAGATGATGGAAGGGAGGGCAATGGGAGGAGAGAGCAATTTGAAGTCAACACTTGGGGAGGGACAGGATCAAAAGAAAGAATAGAAACAATGGGGGGCAGGATAGGATGGAGGAAAATATAGTTAGTCTTACACAACATGACTATTATTGAAGTCATTTGCAAAACTACACAGATATGGCCCATATTGAATTGCCTGCCTTCCCAAAGGTAATGGGTGGGGAGGGAGGGATGGGGAGATGTTGGAACTCAAAGTTTTAGGAACAACTGTTGAGTATTGTTCTTGCTACTAGGAAATAGGAAATCCAGGTAATGGGGAATAGAAAGTCATGTGGCCCTACAGGACAAAAGAGAAGATGGGGACAAGAGAAGGGAGGGATGATAGAAGAGAGGGCAGATTGGTGATAGGGGAAATTAGGATGCTCAGTGTATTAGGGTGGGGGGAGGGGATAAAAAGGGAGAAAATTTGGAACCCAAAATTTTGTGAAAATGAGTGTAAAAAGTTAAATAAATAAATTTATATTTTAAAAAAAAAGAATAACAAACCCCCCTCTAGCCATACCTTCCCCATCCAAGTGATTCTGAATCCCTACGGGTTATCCTTCAAACCCCATTCCACATCCCCCATTGCCCAATTCCTTATTCTCATTCCCCTCAATTTATCTCCCCCAATGAGCTACTTCCACTGTGCCCTCTGGAATGCCTGTTCCATAGGCAACAGATTTCTTTGCTTTTACCCTGTATCTTTTCTCTCTCCTTAACATCCTCCTGATAAAAGAACATGACACTCTTTCCAACACTGTTTTCACTTTCCCTCATACTGAACTCACTGGTTGAGGTGAGAAGTTGGAATACTCTTTGCTACCCATTGCTACTTCTAGATTTTTCCCCTACTACTGTCAATCAGTAATCTCTCCTCCTTTGACGTTCATAAAATCTACATCTACCATGAATTAAAAATCCTAGTAAAATTCAGTACCTGGCTCACAATCTTTCCTTCCCAACTCCTATCCTCATACCAGGGGACTTTAACATACATATCAACTTTCCCTCAAACATCTGAACCTCCCAGTTCCCATGACCTACTCCTCTCCCTCATCTCAGTCACATAGAGATGGTCATATCCTTGATATTGCTTTTGTCTCCCTTGATGTTTCTTTTTCACTTGGAGGTTGTTTTTTTTATTTAAACACTTCATTGGTATTGTTTTTAGGCCAAATGAAACTTTGAAGGAGCAGTAAAGACATTTAAATCCATTAATGCTCCCTGCTCTCCTTCCAGAAAGCACATTAGTATTATCCTTTCCATCTCATGTGCCTGAGCCTAAAGGACAGAGTGGTGCTGCTAACTTCCCTTGCTTTTTCTTGAACAAGACACTTCCATCTCTTGGTTCCAACTTGGAATGTTCCCCTTCCTCATCTCTGTCTCCTGGCTTCCCTTGGTTCTTTCAAGTCCCAGCTGCAATCCCCTCTTTTATAGAAATCCTTTTCCATTACCCCTTAATAAATGTTTATTGATTTTTTTATTGACTGACTAAGATGACACTGCCTCCATGTTATTCTGTCTATCACTGGATGTACTTGCTTTAATACTATGCCCTCTCTCACTGGTTCAGGGAGGTAAGTTTCGGGGAGAGTCAGAATATTCCTCTCTTCCACTTGAACTTATAGTCTATCCCTTTGTTGCCTCCTGTATCATCAAAGGCCCCAACATACACAAGTGGGCCTGCTGTACAAGTCCTTAGATGTGCTTTTCTAAAAGGAAAGGCAACTTTTGAGCAGTCAGCAATCTACATTAATCAAGCACATATATCATTTATTTAGTTCAGGGGAAAAAGTAAGCACCTGAACTTCAGAGAAAATGCAAACAGAGAAATAAAGATCAACAGACAAGGCTTCCAACTGTCTTGACCATAAGCAATACATACATCACAGATCAACAAACAGATGCAACTGTCTGACCATTATATACATATATAGTTACCAGAGAGAGAAGCACTACCATTTGGGTTTTTAAAGCCAGGGGCTCCTTAACAGCTGCCTAGAGTCTTCTCTGGCCAAACAAACACTTCCAACGAGTAAGCCCGAAAGTAAAACCTCACCTCAGGGTATTTATACACTTTTTAGAGTCAGAGGGCAGGATGCTCTGACCCAGTGCCTCAATAGAAATTAGCAAAAGGTATTGAGGCATGTTAATGGGTGGGGAAGAGCTTTAACTCTTTAATTTAATTTAATTTACATTAACATTACAGCTTCTCTCAGCAACCTCCCTTTTTTGAAGTTGGCTCTGTTAATAATAGTTAATAAATATAATACCTACTATTTCTATAACACCTGTTATGTGCCAGACATGATGCTAAGCACTTTATAAGTACTACTCAGCTGATTCTCACAACAACCCTGAGAACTGAGGCAAACAAAGGTTGAATAACTTGCCCAGATTCATGCTGCTGCTCAGTGTCTGAGGCTGGATTTGAACTCAGGTCTTCCCAACTCCATGCCCAATACTAAACTACCTAGCTGCTTACAAATTAATTACTCAATGAATATCATGGTGAATTCTGTTTACCGGTGACCAGGTCATTTTAAGAGAAAGGTTCACAATCTTTCTTCCTTATTTTTTTCTTTCTTCCTTTCTTCCTTAACTATTACTTAGGGTCTTCTACATATGTGCTGATATTCCCCCAACTACATTAATGCCCTAGTTCTTTAGCAGTCTTCTCATCCTATGACCTATACCTTAGTCACTTATGGGGAAGGGTGAATCTTTGATCCTATCACCTGCAAGTATTCTACTTTCTTCACCAAAGCCTTAGAAATCCCTTGACCTGATCAAAGCAAATCATTCCATTTCATCCTTGCCTTAACCCCTCCTAAACATGTTCTTCATCTTCCCATGACTTCATATCCCTCTACTACTCTGTACTGTGTCACATCATCATCCTTGCTCTGACTTCACTTTACACATGTCCCCATCTTGATTCTATAGCTAACCAATTCAGCTCCTCCTTGTTCCCTTGTCTTGTCCCTAATCATACCTCACCAAATCCCAGCCCTGTATTATTGCCACAATCTTCCTTTTCTATTCCTACTCACCTAGTAAATAAATTGAGTTGCAGAAAGTCAGACAACTGAGTTGACTGGGTCCACTACAAATTCACATTATGTAAGCTCAAATAAACCCCTGCAGGTAAAAATGTGACTTGGATTCTGGAAAACTGTGTATTCTTTGACTCAGCAATAGCACTACTAGTGTAATAGCTGACAGAGTTTGTGGAAACAGTGAGAAGGCTCAGATATGAGAAATGTTAATAGAGTATGTTATTACTCCTTCAGTGGGAATACAGAGTGGAATGACTCCTAGGTAGAAAAATACTAGTATAGTGCTTTTTTTAGAAAAAAGAACAGGGAAGAAAGTGGGTGCCTCTCAATTAGGAAAATCGCTGTGCAAGTCATGATATGCGAATGTAATGGCATATCATGGATTGGGAGAAACCTGGGAAGATTTCTATGAACTGATGCAGAGTGGAGTGAGCTAGAACCAAGAGAAAAATTTAGTTTGATGACCACAATAATGTAAAGGAAAACAATTTTGAAAGACTTCAGAACTCTTATCAAAGCAGTGATCAATCTTAAATTTAGAAGAAAGAGGGCAAATCATATATATTCTACCTCTTGTCACAGAAGTTTTGGATTAGATCAAGGACTGCCAAAGTACAATTTGAGGGCCAAATTTTGCATTCCATATGTTTTTGTATGATCATGAGCTAAGAATTGTTTTTGCATTTTTAAATAAAGTTTTATTATATTTAAAAATGTAAAAATTGGATATTTTTTTTTACATTTTTTACATTTAAAAATGAGGGTTTTTTTTTTTTACATTTTGAAGCAATGGAATGCTTACCACATAAAAGAGAGAAGACTATTTGAAGGATGATAGAGAGATGTTTTGCTGCTATGTGCTAAATTTAAAGTGCACATAAAAGCAAATTATGCAACAAGACTGCAGCTTGATACTCATTACTCTTTTCTGTTCTTTGTAATACTAAAATGTTCATGTTAAGTTTATAAGAAAATATAACACGACAAAAAGAGACCATTTGCCATGGGCGTCTTTTCCTCTTCACTATATCTGCAAACCTGTTGACATCATCTCTCACTCTTTCCTCCTCATCTACTCCATATTTGAGAGTGAGTTGTTAAGGCCCACCCCTCTATATGAGCGTCATTGATCTCATTTACTCCAGCAGCTTGTCTCCTGCCCCCCACCAATAGGGTGACTGGAAAGAGAAAACAGAAAAACATCCAGGGTCATTCTTTGGGGTATGCCCTGAGTTAGCAAGAATTACGTGTGTGTATATGTGTGTGTGTGGAGAGAGAGAGAGTAAAAAAAGTCAGCAAAGAAGACTGAGAGGGTAAGTCATATAAGTCAAGGTAAGAGGAAAACCAGTTGAGAGCAGTGTCACAAAACCCTAGAAAAGGAAGTGTGCAGGAGGAAAGTCAACTGTGTCAGATGCTTCAAAGAGGTCATGTGAGAAGAAGACTAAGAAAGCGCCTTCAGCTTGGGCAATTGGAAACTCTCTCAGTAACTTCCTCAGCTCCCATGGGTTTAACTATCATCTCTCTGCAGATGACTTCCAGCTACATCCCTAGCCTCCCTCTCGAGCCTCAGTCCCACATCACAAATTGTCTATTGGATATTTTAAACTAGATGTATAACCTTAGGATTGACATGTCCAAAATTTACTTCATTATGAAAATCTCACCATCCTCCTAGTCTCCTAGGTTTGTAACCTCAGCATTACTTTTGGATTCCTCATTCTTCCTCCCTTCCAATATCTGATCAATTGTCAAATATTGTCATTTCTAACTTCAACAACATCTCTCCATTAACTCTGAAAAACACTAGAGTTCACAGAGGTTATACACCAACGATCAACTCTAAAAAATAAAATAGAGCCAGAGAGATTATACACCAACTGTCAACTTTAAAAATTAAAATAAAACCAGTCAAATTGACACAGAGATTATGCACTATCAACTCTGAAAAATGAAATAAAATTAATCAAAGAGCCAGAGAGCTTTAAGGTTATTACACCAACTGTCAACTCTGACCAAAGAGCATGGAGGTCTTGACATCTCAAACCTGACCCCTTCCCTCAAACAGCTACCTCCTTAGTTGAGGGCCTCGTCACTTCTCACCTACATTATTGCAATAGCCTTCTAACTGGTCTCCCTGTCTCAGGTCTCTCCCCACCCTAGTCCTACATGTTACTGTCAAAATTATTTTCCTTAAACACAGTACAGACTATGTGACTCCCCTACTCAGTCACCTATAATGGCTTCCTGTTATCTTTAGGATAATTTATGAATGCTTTTGTTAGCTTTTAAAGCCTTATATGATCTCACCCTAATCTATTTTTTCTGCCTTGTTGAATATTATTCCCATCCTATACTCTGTATTCCAGCCAAATTGTCATCCTTTCAGATCTTCACACAAACACTACTTCTCTCATTTGTTTCACACCTGTGAAGTGGCCCTCCCATCTACCTGGAGTTTTTTTCTTCATTTGTTGCTGTTGTTTGTCATTTGTTCTTGAAGAGGACCATGACATCAGGGAAGTGATGCCATGACTTGCAAGTGAATTGGATTTCAGTGAGGCAGGGCTGTACAAAGTCACTAGCCTCACTTTCTCCTCTAGAGCCATCTGTGTTCGGTGGAGAGATATAGATCAGGATGACTGGAGATGGCCTTGGATGCTCATTTAAAATGCTGCTAAAGCAGTTTTTTTGCCTTTCCTCCCTCATCCACCTTAACCTTATATTTAATTACTTTGTATATTTTTAAAATTCATTTTATATTTATGCCATGAGCACATGTGCACACACACATACACACACACATAGAGACCTTCAAATAAAGGTAGGGTGTTGTGTGTCCAAGATTTCATTATGGAAACTCATGATTCATATAGGGATTGGGTTTGGTGATATCTTCAGGTCTTTTCCAACACCTAATATTTTGCCTTCTTTGGTAGCCATGCTAACCCATATGTGAAAGAAATAATATATTAAACTTACATGCCTTTTGCTTTCTAGGCTACCATTACTCAGACACAGGAATGGTTTACAATGGCAAAACAAAGCCAGCACACAGTAACAACCTTCTCATCACCTACTTGTGTGACCAGCAGTAAGATTCAAGAGAAAGCCTTTGAGGGTAAGCAGAAGTGGAAGATTTCAAAACAATGAAAATAATGAAGTTTGAGCTATTTTTAAGTCAACTGTTTCTTATTCTATTGTTAATGGTATGACATTTTGTAATTTTGTTGATGGAGAAAAAAAGGGAAAGTCTTCCTTCTCTCCATATTATTATAGCATATTTCTTTATCTTCTAAATCAATAAACCCCTGCTCTTAAGGTGAGACTTTCAGGGGCTAGACAAATTTCCCCAGGGAAAGTTTCCAAAGCAAGGAATCAATAATCTTGGACCCATGAACCTTTTCAATAAAACATTCTGAGAGGAGGTCCATAGGCATGGTCTTGATGATGAGGTGGCTGTTGTGGAGAGAAAGGTACAGTATTGTTGAGGTGCAGGTCCGGAAATAGGAATACAGGTAGAGCTTAGCCATTGACTCAGCCATTTTTATCTTAATCCCCCTGAAAAAAATGTAGACTTTACCCACAGTTGTCCAGTACTGATGAGCAAATTGATGCCAAGACAGATTAAGTTACTTGCCCAATATTACATAAGTAGTAAATACTTTTAAAAAATGAAGATTTTGAACCCAATTCATCTTACCTCCAAAACCAATGCTTTTCCCACTATACCACATTGCCCTTCAAATTATGAAATGGTCAAATGTGGACTTAAATTCTGACATCCATTGGACACAATTTACTTTGTTTTCTGTGTGACCTACTTTTCATTTGTCATGGGATATGAAATCATATATTGAGTTTAGTTGCATGGCATAGTTGTCATAAACATTAATATGGCACATTTTATTATATTGTTTCTTCATGTCTACAACAAACCAAGCTACTTACATTTAAAGGTTCTCAAGGAATTATATGAAAGCCCCTCCATATCATCTATGTATGACAATAATTTAACCTAATGGTCTTTTTAATGATTTCATTCGAAAGGTGATGACATTTTTGATGAACCCATGAAGAAAGATTCAAGTGCTATTCCTGGATCATCATTAGAAGTTTTGAATGAAGAAGGATCTGTATCTGTTAGAGACACTCCTTCTCATGCTCTTTTGAGAATTTATTTAGGAAGAAAGGAGACCGCTAAGAATTTGGAAGTAGTTTTCTCAACAGTTGAAGACTTTGTAGCTTCTTACGTAGACTTTATTGTGAAATCAGCCCTGATGAAACTTGATCAACGGCCATTTAGAGCCAGTGAAGATGTTATAAACTTCAATAACGTTGCACAAGTGGTGATTCAAGAACAGAAGGAGGAAGCTGAAAAGAAAATTTCAGATTTTTCTGCTGAAATCAAACAGAAAGAATATGATGAGAACTTCGAACTCGTGAGTTTATGTTCAAGGACCGAAAGCATCGGGTCAGATGCCAGAGCTGATTGGTGTATTTCCCATAGGACATATGACATTGGCACCAGGAAGGAGTTTGAAAGATTTAAGAAGTTTATAAGGGGAACAATAGGGGAGAAATATCGGTGCCTCTGGATGGATATTGAAAGATTAAAGGTTCTTAGGGATGCTGGAAGACGTCAGAGGTATTTTTCCTTTTATAAAATTATTATTTTTTAAAATAAAAAACATTTATTTGAATTGTTTTACCACTTGTTCAATACATCTTTTTGGCCCTAAAATATATGAATCTGAGAGGAAATGATTATTATTATTAAAAACTAAAATTATGATTGTTATTTATATTAATTTCTTTAGGCTTCTTATTTTCATAGTCAACAGAGAATAAAAACTAATTCACTGAATGTGTAAAATATTTTCCCATGAGAGCTCAAAATACCTTCCTATTTGTTATTTTTATTCTTGTAGCATTCCTGTGATCAAGATTTTACTTTCCTTCTTTTATAAATGAGACAACATACTCAAAGAGGCAAATGAGCGTCCAAGATGACAATCATCGTTTTGGTCAACATGAGCGCTCCTCTTTCTGACAGTCTGTGTAGTAGTCTTGAGGAGACTACTGTTCACACTAGGATGTTGGGTTCTTTATGTGCTGTTAAAGATTACCATGCGAACTGGGAGTAAAAGCTATGATATCTCAACAGGTGCCCATACGTCAGTCTGGTCCTTGTAGTGGAAGGTCTCTTGGAAATCTTGGTCTAGTTTTAAATGGACTTAAAGTCTTCACTGAGCTATTTCTATGGCATTAAACTAATTAGAACTTAAGAGATAATGAAACATCTTGCTAGACTGCATCTGATTGAGGGAGCCCTAGTCTTAGCCAGACTTCTAATAACTGAGACAGACCCTTTGAAGTGTGAAAATTGATTAAACTATAACTCCTATTGAGATAGTTAGCCTGAGCATGTCAATATTTACTATGTTCTTCCAATGAATTTTTTTTTTTGGTATACAGGTTACAGAGCTAATTTTTACACAGAATTGACAATGATACAACAATGGTTCCAAAATGCTTACTTGTGATCATGAAAAACCACTACTCTAGACCTCTAAGCATTCCTAACATGGAAGAGACATTTCTAGAAGTGCCCTTCATAGTCTTTTTCCTCTTAATATCTCAAAAACTTGTCAGAACTTTCTGCAGTCTCATGATAATTAAGGTTTTCAAGACATAAAAAAAATCACTCCTCATGAAAGATTGGGACCTTTGAAATAAAGTTTTGATGATCTTACTATTATTTCTATATTGTGTGAAGGTTTAGAAATTACAGGTTTTTCATTCATCTTGAAGGTATGGTAATTGTATATTCTGTATGTTTACTTTTATTCTAGACACCTTGAGAAGATGAGAAAATGCTATCTAGTGAACAGTGGAGAGTACTATCTCACTCCAGAAGTCTTATTAAAACTTAATCTGATAGATGGATCTTACTGGAATGAACCACATTTGAGATGCGTTCAGGCTGAAGTTGTGAAACCCTTACTCCAGTATTGGTAGGAAAAACTGAAACTTGAATTATAAAGTTACTTTATTTCTCTTTCTTAGACTGTGTAGGAAAATTGTTTTTAACAGACATAGAGATTATAGAAGTCTGAAATGGTAAAATCTCATTGCATTATTGAGATTTTTTTTCTAAATGACAAACATAATTTTTCCCCAAAACCTCCAATTTAAAAAACGTTTTAAAAGTTATAAAAGAGCAGCTTCCTTAGCTACCTTGGGTTTTTACCATGCTTGAGACTACAGAGTAGACCAGAAATCATATGACATCTTTCCTAACTCAGTGATTATCTCTGAATCTGACTTCACTCTTTCTACCCCTTCAATTGCTGGATCCCTAATATATCTTCCTGCCCATCTTATTCCAAAACATCCTTTCAGTTGTTTTAGCTCCTTCCAAACCAAGTTGGACACACTCAGATTTTCTGTTCTCCTATCTTCCACACAGCTGCCAACATGAATTTCCTTAAGTGCAGATGTGATCATGTCACTTGCTTGTTCAAATAGGATGAGAAAGAAATTCTTCTGTTTTACTTTTAAAGTCACTTACAACTTGGATCCCACCTATCTTTCTAGCATCATTATATACTATTTCCCTTTTAATCACACCATAGTCCAGTCAAACTGGCTTCTTTGTATTTATTCCTTTGTCTATTCCTCCTTTCTACATATGCCTATCTATTACTCCATCTGCCATTTTTACTTCTTTGGCTCCCATTTCTCCTTTACTTCTACTTCATGAAAATCCTCACTTCCTTCAAGATAACAGTTCAAATATTAACTTCTACATCTTTTATAGGGATTTTTAAATAAATCCTTTAATCTGATAATGCTCCTCCCCATTACTACCTTGCATTTTGTATTTATTCTGTATATATCTATATGTTGTCTCTGCTGACAAGCTGATAAACTCCTTGAGAAGAGACTGTCTTAAATTATTTTTGGGGTCCCCTGTTCCTAGAACTTAATAAGAGCTTATTTAATTGATTGAAAAGAGAAACTTTAGGAGGAGGTAAATAATATAGGTCTGTATATGGAGATATGACAGGGTTTTAAAGTACTCTCACATAGGGGTTAGACTTGTTCTCCCAGAATCCAGAGGGCAAAACTAGCAGTAGTGGGTGAAAACTCCAGAGAGTTTTAGCCTTGATTTAAGGAAAAATTTCCAGAGATTTAGAACTATCCCAAAGTGGAATGAACTGCTGTAGGTGTCATTGGATTCCTTGTCATCTGAAAATTTTATGGAAAGACTAGATAATTCCCTTTACTGTCTAAAGAGAGGGTTCTTGTTCAGCCTTGGGTTGGAGCAGAGACTGAGGTAGGAAAGCATGAGACAGTATGATGAGGTCAGGTTGGAATTATAGTGTGATACCAGATTATAGAGCAGTTTAAATGCTAGACTGAAGAGTTGGAACTCTTTATGTGAATTGTGTGGTAACTCACCTCTCATGTGCAATTACATACTCCCTGATTTGACATACAAATACTGGGTAAACATTGATTGTTACCTTTCTGGATTAGTGACAAAAGTCCAAAATATTGGCCTTTGCTGTTTTATAATAGGATGTTGACAACCCTAAACTAATTACATATCTTCAGATTGCTGATTTTTCTCTAGTCCCATCATCCCACCTTGCTTTCAAGTTCAGGAACCATAATTGAATCATAAGCAGTAATGCCATTGCTACTGGAAAGGGGGTGCAAATCTACTCTGTGGCTGCATTCATCACTTGTAATTTTCCAAACTAAAATACTCCTCCCTAGCTACCACTCTCCTATATGTCTTGTCTGTTAAAATGTAAGTCCCTTGAGGGTAGGGACTATTTTCAATTTTATCTTTGTATCCCCGATGCCTCTTAGCACATAGCACTTAATAAATGCTTTTTCATTTATTTATTAATTTCAGTCAGCCAGCCAGTAAACATTTATTAAGCACCTACTATGTGCCATGCACTATTCTAAGTGCTGAGGATGCCAAGAAAGGCAAAGGAGAGTCCCTATTCCCAAGGAGCTCACAATCTAATTGGGAAAGACCACACATAAAAAGAAGCTGAAAATGTGGGTTCCTCTGTGTGGGTGGGGTATTATGAAATCCTGCAGGTGGGTGAGAAATTTCTAAGTTGGCACTGCCCTGGGTCTTTCCTTAAATGAAGGATCTGGGAGTAGCTCTGCAATATCCACCCTCTGTCTACTCCAGTCAGAAAGAAGAAACACTCCCTCACCTCCACCCCAAGACAAATGGTACTGTGGAGGTGTGCTTTCAGAACTGATGTGATCTTTAAAAAAGATGAGTTCCTGGAGACAATGATGAAGTCTAGGAGTGCAGTCAGGCAGGACGTGATCACTTATTTATTTATGGAGGCAGATTTGCCTTATACTAAATTCCACTCTATTTGGGAGATTCTGGTCTTTTCTGTTTACCTTATTTAGGATGGTGAGCAGTAAGGAAAAGGTGGGCATGACTAAAAAATGGATCATAAATTTTGAGGGCTGAAAAAAACCTTAGAAATCATAGAGACTACCCCCTCCCTTCATTTTAAAGATGAGTAAACCGAGGACTACAGAAGTAAAATGACTTGCCCAAGACCATACAGGTAAAAAAGGACAGAACTGGGATTTTAACTCAGGATCTCTGTCCAAATCCATTGCTTTATCCACTGTAGTATGTTACATGTTAGAAAATAAGGGCTTAAGTATGACTCTGGTAGGTGGAGCCAAATTAGTACATTGCAAATTTTGTAGATTTTTGAAAATGTTTTTATTACTAAAGACATGAGGAGTCTTTTATCAATACCTTCTTAAAGTTGTATTTCTCCCAACAGGGGTCCTAGATTCTGTGTAACACATAAATATGAAATAAAAAATGCCAGTGCTGAGCTGAAATTCTGGCATTCCCGCCAAGAACAACCAAGGAAAGATATTGATCCTTTCCCACAAATGGTGACTCTTTTACCACTAAGACCTAAATCTTGCATGCCACAAATTCCTACATTAAAGGTAGGTTGGACTGTTGAGCTCCTTATTGTGAAGTTTGTTATAAAAATCAATGTTTGGTTTATATGTATGTCTTCATCAATTTTAATCATAAAAATCTTTTAATAATGTACAACTTGAAATAATTCAGAAGCAAGAAAATGAATGCAGTGCCACATTTTAAAATGGAATCTTTCCCTTTTGTGTTTATGATTATTTTGTAAATATAAAATTAGATGCATATCTCTTCCTTAGTTTCAAAGATGGTCGGAACCTTGCTTCTAGTGTCAGCCCTCATCCTTCTATCTTGAATTTTATATTGTCTACCATGCCTTCCTTACTTTTTTGATTAGAAGTAGGTACTTGTTTCAGCCCTGCTCTATAGGGGTTGTCTTTTCCCAACCTGGACAATTTTGCACATCCTACCTCCTTCTCCCTTTTCTACTACACACAGTTGCCTGGCATGCTGGGACAACTCTACCCTCTGGCCAAACCTCCATGGAAAACAATAGTCTACCTGAACTCATTCCTCAGTGATTAATATGCTCACATCCTATCATTCCTTCCCCAGTCCCATGATTCTGAACACTGAGCTGCTACTGTTTAAATTTTGTTCTTGGTTTCTCACTGATGCCCCTTATTCTTATCTCCTCAACCCAATTCCAGGTCTATCTCTTTTGCCTTTTATAATTCCATATTCTAATGTTTCCTCTGGTTTTTAGTACAAGGTTCCAGGTCGTGTGTAATTCTGAATGTGTGGTTCTTTGGTCTTTGAACTGCTTCTTTTTTGATATTTTAAATATTCTTTCTCTGGTATGGGAACTCTGGATTTTAGCTATGACTTTTCCTTTTGGGCTTCCTTTCAGGGAGATGATTAGTAGATTCTTTCTGTTTTCACTTTTCCCTCTGGTTCTAATGGAATGGGAAGTTTTTGTTTATGATTTATATATTTCATTATAAAATTAATACTAATTCAGTCCCTTTTTTAAAGTTATGGTTTTTAGATAGCATAGTGATTCTTGAACTCTTCCTTCTTGATTTGTTTCCCATGTTGATTGCTATTTATGTCAAATATCTTATATTTTCTTCTATTTTTAAATTTTTTTGTTTGAATTTTTCTTGCTGCCTCATATAGTCATTGATTTCTGTTTCTTTGTCTCCCTTCCCCCTCCCCCTCCCTCTCCCATCATCCTATCAATGTCTCTTTTACTTGGATAAGGTTTGCCATTTTTCCTTCTAAGCTCTTTATTCTTCTAAAAATTCTTCCAGAGTTTTTATTTCATTTTCCATTTTTCCTTTGAGTCACTGTTTGTAATTGTTATAATTATTCATGTGTTCTTTGTGGGTATCATTAAAAACATAATTTTTATGCTGGTTAGTGTTTTCTTTTATTTACTCGTCTCTCTTAGTTTCTGATTTTTTTTCCCCTCAGAGCCAGGTTCTGGCCTTTTTGTGCTTTGGGGCTTTTAGGTAGGGTGGTCGCCTTTACTTAGTCTTTCCATGAGTGCCATGATCTTCTGGGATTAAGCCTTCCTTCCTATAATTCTGAAGTGCAGAGCACAGGATCTTTATGGGCCTTCTAGGGATCACAGAACATAGTGCTAGAGATCTTAGAAGCCCTGGATCTTGTATGTCCTGATCTGAGTATACCATGATATTCTCTGCCTTAAGGGGATCCTCCACTCCTGATAGCTCTGGAGCCTTACTGGTTACACATATTTATGACCTCTCTTTAGTAGCACTGGAAGACTGGACTTGTTTGCCTGTGTTGGCTTTGTTGAAGACCATATAACCCAGGGATGGGGAATCTATGGCCTCAAGGCCACATGTGGTCCTCTAGGTTTTCAAATGTGGCCTGTGACTGAATCCAAACTTCACAGAACACCGCTCCTGATCTAACCAATTATCCTCAGACTGCTAGCTATCTCTTTCTTTTTAGTGTTATTTCTTTCCCCTCTAAAAGCACTTCAGAGTCTGTGACGCAAGGGTCCAAACATGGCCAATCCATTATCTTTGATAGCGAAAAGCTATTGAAATAGTTTTTGCAAAGCTTTTCCATTTTTCTTTTTTTTTTTCCTTTTTCCTTCCAGTTTCATCAATGAAAGTCCTTGGAATAACTTTGCTTAGTTGAATATCTTGCTAAGGTTTCTTTAAGCAAGTTTTATCTTCTACTGCTTCTCTCTGTTTTATGAGATTTTCTTTTGGTTATCATTCGTCATCCTTCTTCTTAAGATTTTGCAGCTAAGTTTTATATTCTAACCTTTGTTAACCATCACTCTCCATTTGGTACATAAGTCATATGCTTGATGTCTAAGATGTGTCCTGGGTTCTTTCAATTTTCTGGTTGAGGAAACACATTTATTTAACTTCTGGATAAACTGATAGTTGATACTGATGTCATTTCTGTTTTCCATGTTCTGTTTTTGATCTTCAACAACTTGTTTAAATAATCTGGGGCTAAATCTTTTTTTAATTGTAAACTATATCTTTTTGTCATTGTAATTGTTACTGTTTCTTCTTGTTTTTTTTTTTTTTTTTTTTTAACAAATTCTGATTCCTGAGCCTGGAATCAAGAAGACCTGAATTCACATCTGATCTCAGACATTTACTAGCTGTGTGACCCTTAAAATCTGCATCACTTAATCTCTGCCTCAATTTTGTCATCTGTAAAATGATTACAGAGAGCCTACCTCCCAAAGTTGTTGTGAAGATAAAATGAGATAATATTTATGAAACATGTTGTAAACCTTAAGTCTCTTTATAATTGATATTATTAGTACAGTTGTTATGGCTATTATTATGGAGTTAAGTGAGTTGCCCATTTATATTTTCAGGAATGAAGCAAAACCTCAGATTTCAACTTTCAGCATCTACTTTACCACTAACTGAGGGTTGCATTTTATTCTTATCATTTTAGGTTATTAAGAAAATTCAGTTATGTGAGACAGTTCATTTTCTAATAGTACCAGATAACTAAGGCATAATGTACTAGACACAAACAATGTAATGATAATGGTTATTAAAACATTTGTGGTCTTTGATCCTCCAGGAAGTTAGACTAAAATATTCTCAAATAATTATTCTCTAGACAACTTCAAAATCTAATAGCAGTTGTTAGGCATACCTATTATGTAGTGCATTATATTGTATACAAAACATACAGTAGATGTATTTTTGTTCTCTAGCTACTTACATTATGAGGATCTATCCAAAGAGAGAAGAAATATACTTTCAATGGCCTGAAAATGTTCAGGTTTTCTCCTCTGACCCAAGAGTTTAAGACAATTTTTTTAAAAATTTACTCTAAGAGAAGAAGAGTATTCTCTGTAACTTTAAATATTTTGGAAAGAGGGATGCACAACTCACACTTTGGCCTCCCTCTACCCCAGCCCCACAATTGATGGGCTTCTGTTGGGTTGGCTATCCAGTAGGTAAAGATAGAGAAAAGCCTTCAACTACATTGATGCAAGGATATGGAGTAGGGAGTGATCTGTGGATCCTCAAATAATCTAGATAACTCTGAGGATTAGAGCTCAAAGTTGAAACATTTTCTCCAATATCTTCTTTCATGTTGTCCATCATCCTGTCACCTTTTAGAAAGAGGATTTCATCCAGCCACGGTCTTCAAAATCTGCGAGGAAATCTGCCAAGAAATCTGAAAGAGCAAGCTCAGCACCTAAAAAATCAGCTGTGAAGCCTGAGGCTCCTGATGAATCACTGGAACAGGATCTTACTGGGAAGAGGTGGGTATAAATACAAAGGAAGTTGCTGCTCTATTTTACCACCCAGAAATTATTGGAATGGAAACAAGTATGTTTCCATTATCCACAAATTAAATTTATTTGAAGGATTTTCACCTTCAATAGAAACTGAGAATTAATTGAGTGGTGTTTGATGTGGGTTCTTATATTTCAGGAATAAATATTCTTACTTGTAACTTATACGTGCGTGCGCACTACTGAGGGGCAGGTCTAGAGATTTCTAATGCCAAAGGGAGAGTCCTTTTGAATTCTAGAGTCCTATGTCTTAGCTAAGTCCTAAGAATTCTCAGAGAACTTTGCTCTTAGTAAGGCAGCAAATACTAATGACATCATTTCATTTTATTTCTTGTTATCTTTCTCAGCTTTGCCCTTTGACTGTTCTTGACCATCAGTGAATCTTATTTCTAAGAATGGTTATTTTCAGTTAAGTTCAACAATTATGAAGTGCCAGCTGCATGTAAAGTACTATGTTTAAGTGTTGAGAACCAAAGGCCAAAAAAGGGACCTGATTTATAGGAGCTTGCAGTCTATTTGTGTGAATACATAGAGGCAGAAGATAGAATACTGAGTTTGGGAAATGATTAGTAGTTAAGCTTTGCTTCTCCCTAGCAGAATGTAAGCTCCTAGAGGAGAGAGAGTTTGTTTTTCTTTCTCCAGTGTCTGGCATAAAGCAGGCAAGTAATAAATGCTTATTGATTTTCATTTAATTGAGTTTAGATTAAACATTTAGATGAGTGTATGTGAAAGAGAGTAGTATAAATAATATTGAAAAAATGGGTGGGAGGCAACTTGTAGAGGCCCTTACGTGCTAGCATAAGGAGTGGCTATTTTATGCCAAAGGCTATACAGAAGTCACTGAATATATTTGAATAGTGAAATGATAGGGTCAGAACTGGGCCTTAGGAAAATTTTTTGATGATTGTGCAGAGGATGAATTGGAGACAGGAAAGACTAGAAGTAGGGAGAACATTTAGGACGTTTTACCTAAGACTGGGCAAAACATTACCATGCCAATATCAGGGTGATAGATGTGGAAAGAAGGGGAGAGATGTGAGAGATGCTCTTGCAGTAGAGAGGACAATATCCTTGCAACTGATTGAAGTTGGGGGAAGAGGAAGAAAGAAGAGTCAAGGTTGTAAACCTGGGTGAAATATCCAATAGGCAGTAGGTGATTATTGGGCTGGGAGATCAGGCCTAGGCTGGAGCCTGGAGACACATCCACAGTTAGGGAACAGAAGACATGATTAAACAAAAGAGACTGAGTAGGCAGACAGGTAGAAAAAAGAACCAGAAAAAAGCAGTGTCCTAAATCCAGAAAAGAAAAAGTATCCAGGAGGATAGAGGTGATGCTCTAGAAACACCAAGAAGGATGAAGCCCGAGTAAAGACCGTCTGATTTAGCAATTAAAAGATCATACCTAACTTTGGAGAGAGAAGTTTCATTTCAGTGATGAGATAAGAAGCGAGTCATATTGCAAAGGATTGAGAAGTGAATGAAAAGAGAAGAAATGAAAGGAAGGGGCAGAGACAGCTTTTTCTAGGCATCTGTCTATAAAATACAGAAGATACATAGGAAGATAACTTGAGAGGATGGTAAGGACAAATGATTTTTTTTTTTAATGTAGCCATGTTTGAAAGCAACTGTTTGAAGGATCGGATTCAGAAAATGAAGAAGAAATTGAAAATTAGAGAGGGATAGGGTTTAATGGTGAGAGTATTCCCTCTGAAACACTGAGGAGTAGATGGCATCGATGACCCTTGTAGAGGAGTTGTCTTTGGGGAGAAGAGCCACCTCTTGATCAATGACTAGAGTAAGGGCAGAGATGCTTTAAGATAATGTCAAGAGCTTGGGAAATAAAGAAAAGGGAAGAAGAGATATATTTTATGCAAATGTCCTCTATTTTGTTAGTAAAATTTCAAGGCCTTCCACTGAGAAGGTAGGAAGAGGTGAAAATGTGGGAAATTTGAGGATAGAAGAGAAGATTTTGAATAGTCTCTGGAGAGTGGGATAGTGAATCATTTAGGAGGAGTAAAACCATTGGACTGTTGCAGTGGAGTTTGGAGTTCTTGACAGGAAATAATGTGTAATCAGTCCGGAAAGATAGATTAGAGCCAGGTTGCAAAGAGCTTTAAATGCTAAAGTAGAGGTTTGTATTTTGTGCTAAGGAAAATAAAGAGTTACTAGAGATTCTTGAGTAGAGGAGTGACATAATGGATAAATCTGTGCTTTAGATATATCAGTTTGGCAGTTGTGTGGAGGATGGATTAGAGCAGGGAGAGACTGGAGGCAGGGATGCTAATTAGGGGGCTGTTAATTGCCGTGGTTGAGGCACATGATGATGAGAGCCAGGATTAGCATGGTAGAGGACACAGAGAAAGAAGAGGAGAGGGCCCAGATCAGAATTCTGGGTATGTTTACAGCTCAGGAATAGAACATGGATGATGATCCTGAAGCAGAGATTAAGAACATTTGGTTAGACAGATAGGAAGAGGACCATGATGGATCAGTGTTGTGAAAACGCAGGGAGGAGAGTGTAGTCAGGAGTAGGCTGTCCAACAGTATTGAATGCTTCAGTTAAGGTCAAGAAGGAGGAAGATGTAGGAAAAGGTGTTGGATTTAGCAAAAAAGGGATCATCAGTGACTTTGGGGGAAATATTGGTGGAGACTGAAGCCAGATCACAAGGTGTTGAACAGGAGCCTAACTTATTTTAGTTTTTGCCTTAGACTGATATTGTATTGATAGTTTAAATGTCACACTTCCAAACCACATTTGCAAGCAAGTGAAAGAGAGAAGAATGTAACTCAAAGCTTATCAATTCCACCTATTAGAAATGAATGATTTCCCATGTTTATAGTCTTTATGCTTGTTAATGTGAATAACCTAATTAAATGACAGTAAAGATAACTTTTTATCAAATGCAGAGAATTTTTAAAAACAATTGACCTGAAAAAGGTGAAAAAACTTTTATAAAATTTGAATTATTTTGGGTAATAATAAAGATTTGATATATTATATCATTGATACTGAAAATTAGTTTTATTGATGACTTTTATTTCATTTTGTTTTACATTATGACCATTTCCAAATTTAATCCCCCCTTTCAGTATGGAACTTTCACTTAAAAAAACAACCAAATAAACCCACCTGATGGAGTGACCCTATTTGAATAACATATGTAATATGTTGTACCCACAGACCTCTCCCCCTATTTCTGCTGAAAGGAGTGAGCCTGTTACATTTTCTGTTCTCTAGGACCAAGATTGAGTATTACTAAGACATATTTTATCTATTACTGCAAAAATTAAATACTGTTTTAATTTCCACTATACTATTCTAGAAAAGACATTATTAGGTAATAGATATTATATAGTGCTTTCCTTGGTGTCACAAGACTTGGTTTCATACTCCATCTCTGATACTTACTAGGTATCAGATCTTCCCTGATCTTCAGGAAATTCTCTAAGACTATAAATTATAAACAACTTGTGATATGAGTAAGTGGATGAAGTTCCCATAGCAACAAAATCACCGATAGTTTACATCATCTAAAACAATTCATCTTTTTTTCCTAAATTAGCTTCCCCCCATTTCCTATTTTTCACTCATCAAAGTATAAACTCCTAGAATTATTTTTAAATTTTAATTTAATTTTAAATTAAAAAATTTTTTTCTCTTCATATATCTAATTTTTCTTTCACAAATTTTCTCAAATCCACCTCTTCTTTTCTTTTTCTGTTGTCATCAGCTTAGGTCAAACCTTATCATCTCAGAACTGGACTATGATGAACAGCTCCCTCCACTGACTGAAGTTTACGGTTATCTGTAACTTACAGTAATATAGAGTTGCTAGGGTCACTGCGAGTTTCTAGTAAGTGGCCCATGGTTGCACAACTAATAGTATATGTCAAAGGCAGCTAGAGCAAGCTTCTTGCTTCAGAGGCTGGCTTATCTACTTTGCCATGTTGCTTCTAAATGAAATTCTGTGATGGAAAACAAAGCCAAAATGGTGGAGTAGCAGGAAGAAATACAGCTGAACTTCCTGCACTTCCCCTGCAATTTGTACCAGATAGAGTCTTGATTGGGAAATTTAAGAAAAAATTGCAATGCCATTTTTCTAGTACAGCTGAGCATAGGGAGACAGAGATGTTTGTGGACAATAGAGATTGGATCTAGCCTGGAACAGTCTTGTGGAGCATTCCCTGACACAAATTCCCAACACAAGGACCAAGACTGTACCTCAGGACAAGAAAAGATCATTGACCCACACAGAAGGGCCCAATCATGCACAGGATTCAGGTACCAATGCCCACTGGCAGTTCTGTCTTCCACTACTCAGTTTCAGAGCATAGATCCAGGGTAGACTACTGAGGTGATCTATTGTTTCCATTATTAGGCTTTTACTGCAAGGAGGCCACTGATAAGAACAAAGTCTCCTTATACACTTACAAAAATCTGCACTTTTTATGAGAGCAAATAATTGGGAACAAAGTAGATGCCTAAAGATTGGGGGATGGTCAAATTGTGCAACATGAATGCAATGCTATGTTACTCTGCTCTAGTGACACATGGAATGAATACAGAGAAATATAGACATCTGCATGTATTGCTGCCGAGTGAAGCAAGCAGAGTCAAGAAAACTGCACAATGACTGCAACAATTTAAATGGAAAAAACAGCCACAAAATTAAAAGTGAATATTAAAAAATTATGATGAACAAACATGTTTTGGAAAAGACACAAAAAGACGTTCTTACCCCACCCCTTTGCAGAAGTTTGAGGTTCAAAAGTATTGTACATTGGCAAACATTTTTAGATTTTTTTAATGTATTGATCAGAAATGCTTATTTGTCCTCTTTTTCTTTAAAAATTATCGTTGTTCATCTGTGTCCAACTCTTCACAGCCCCATTCGGAGTTTGTTTTTTTTTTTAATGTTTATTTATTTATTTTTAGTTTTCAACATTGATTTCCACAAAATTTTGAGTTCCAAATTTTCTCCCCATCTCTCTCCTCCCCCTCCCCCATAACTTCTTGCATTCTGATTACCCTTTCCCTCAATACGCCCTCCCTTTTATCACACCCCTCCCTTCCCTTATCCCCATCTTCTCTCTTTTCTTGTAGGGCAAGGTAGATTTTTATACCCCATCACCTGTATTTCTTATTTCCCAGTTGTATGCAAAAACAATTCTCGACATTCATTTCTAATACTTTGAATTCCAACTTCTCTCCCTTCCTTCCTCCCTACCCATCCCCACTAAGAAGGCAAATAATTCAATATAGGTTATATATGTGTAGTTTTTCAAAGGACTTTCATAATAGTCATATGGTGTAAGACTACCTACATTTCCCTCCATCCTATCTTGCCCCCATTTATTCTACTCTCTCTTTTGACCTTGTCCCTTCCCAAAAGTGTTTACTTCTAATTACTCCCTTCTCCCATTTGCTCTCCCTTCTGTCATCCCCCTCACCCCATTTGTCCCCTTCTCCCCTACTTTCCTGTAGTGTAAGATAGATTTTCATACCAAATTGAGTGAGCATGTTATTCTGTCCTTAAGCCAAATGTGAAGAGATTAAGCTTCACTTCCTTTTCTCCTCCATTGAAAAAGCTTTTTCTTGCCTCTTTTATGAGTGATAATTTGCCTCATTCCATTTCTCCCTTTCTCTTTCTCTCTCACCCCTTAATTTTATTTTTTTAGATGTCATTCCTTCTTATTCAACTCACCCTGTGCTGTGTGTGTGTGTGTGTGTGTGTGTGTGTGTGTGTGTGTGTAATCCCTCCAACTACCCAATACTGAGAAAAGTCTCAAGAGTTACAAATATTATCTTTCCATGTAGGAATGTAAACAGTTCAACTTTAGAAAGTCCTTTATGATTTCTCTTTCCTGTTTATGGTTTCACGCTTCTTTTGATTCTTGTATTTGAAAGTCAGATTTTCTATGCAGTTCTGGTCTTTTCATGAAGAATGCTTGAAGCCCTCTATATCATTGAATATCCTTTTTTCCCCCCTGAAGTATTACACTGAGTTTTGCTGGGTAGGTGATTCTTGGTTTTAATCCTAGTCCCTTTGACTTCTGGAATGTCATATTCCAAGTCCTTCGATCCCTTAATGTAGAAACTGCCAGATCCTGCGTTATCCTGATTGTATTTCCACCATACTAGAATTGTTTCTTTCTAGCTGCTTACAATATTCTCTCCTTGACCTAGGAACTCTGGAATTTGGCCACAATGTTCCTAGGAGTTTCTCTTTTCAGGTCTCTTTCAGGAGGATCAGTGGATTCTTTCAATATTTATTTTGTCTTCTGGTTCTAGAATATCAGAGCAATTTTTCTTGATAATTTCATGAAAGATGATGTCTAGGTTCTTTTTTTGATCATGGCTTTCAGGTAGTCCCATAATTTTTAAATTGTCTCTCCTGGATCTATTTTCCAAATCAGTTGTTTTTCCAATGAGATATTTCACATTATCATCTATTTTTTCATTCTTTTGGTTTTGTTTTGTAATTTCTTGGTTTCTCATAAATTCATTAGGTTCCATCTGTTCCATTCTGATTTTTAAAGAACTATTTTCTTCAGTGAGCTTTTGAGCCTCCTTTTCCATTTGTCTAATTCTGCTTTTTAAAGCCTTCTTCTACTCATTGGCTTTTTGGACCTTTTTACCAATTGAGTTACCCTATTTTTAAAGATGTTATTTTCTTCATCATTTTTTTGGGTCTCCTTTAGCAAGTTGTTGACTCACTTTTCATGATTCTCTTGCACCAGTCTCATTTCTCTTCCCAATTTTTCCTCTACCTCTCTTACTTGATTTTCAAAATCCTTTTTGAGCTCTTCCATGGCCTGAGACCATTGCATATTTATTTTGGAGGCCTCTGATGGTAGGCATTGTCTTTCCTCATCCCGAAGGATGGAAGGAAATACCTGTTCAGCAAGAAAGTGACCTCCTATAGTCCTACTTTTTTCCCCTTTTTGGGCATTTTCCCTGCCAGCTACTTTACTTTTGAGTCCTTTGTCAAGGGGAGGTTATACTCTGGGGACCTGTAAGTTCTCAGTTCCTCCAAGGTGACACATTCAGGGGAGAGGAGTTTACTCCTCTCCTGACCTGTGCACTGGTTTGGGAGTTACCAAAGCTTTTCTGCCCAGGATCTGCAAGTAGAATTCCCTTTCCAGAGCCTCCACCAACTCCAGTCAGGGCTGAGATCCAGATCATTGACTCCATTCCCCAAGGATCTTTAGGCAGAGGGCTCCAAAAATGGGTACTACTGCTGCCACTGCTGCAGCTGCCTTGGACCAGAGTTAGGTAAGGACCCTGCTCCCTTGTCACCCAGTTGAAAAAACTTTCTCACTAACCTTTGAAGCTGTCATTGGCAATTGTGGGTTGAGGGATCTGAGAACCACTGCTGCCACTGGGGATTCTGCCTCAGAGGCCTGTTCTGCCACACCATGCCATGGGGCCCACATCAGGCTGCACTTTGCTCATGTGGTAGAACTTTCCTGTAGGCCTTCCAGGCTACCTTGGGCTGGAAATCTCTTTTACTCTGTTGTTTTGTGGCTTCTGCTGCTCTAGAATTTGTTGAGTCATTTTTTACAGGTATTTTATGGGCAGTGGGGGAAGAGCTAGAACATGTACATCTTTCTAATCTGCCATCTTGGGTCCACCCTCCATTTGGAGTTCTCTTGGTAAAGATGCTGGAGTTATTTTCCATTTCCTTCTCCAACTTATTTTATAGGTGAGGAAATGGAGACAAACAGGGTTAAATCACTAGCTCCCAGGGTCATACAGCTAATGAGTGTCTGACCCTGCATTTGAACTCAAGTCTTCCTGAATCCAGGCCTGGTGCTCTATCAACTCCACCACCTAACTTCCCCCCCTCTCTTTAAAAATTGTATTTTGTATAGAGGATAGGTCTTTTAAAACGAGAATGAAAGGGAACCTGGATGAAACAATTGTGATGCAAAAAAAACAAAACTCAAAGCAATAAAATCTAATTAAAACGTTAAAAAAAATAAAACCAGTTGAAAACATAAAAGTAAATGTCATTCCTTAATATGATAAGTAGAATCTATCACAAACCAAGATTCAGCATTATCTCTGATGGAGCTTCACTAGAGACCTTTCCAATAAGGTTACAAGGATAAAGTAAGGCTGTTTTTCAATTTAGCTAGAAATGCTACTTATACTAATAAGGCAAGAAAAATAAGTTAAAATAAACATAGGCAAAGAGGCAACACAATTATTGTTTCGCAGATGATATGACAATTAGTGAACCCTAGAGAGATAACTAAAGGACCATTTAAAGATTACTTAAAGCAAGTTAACAACTTCAGCAAATGTTCAGGACAGAAAATAAGCCCATATAAATTTAATTTCCCTATATTACCAACAAAATCCAGCAGGAAGAGACAGAAAGGTATTCCTAACCTCAGAATATCTAAAATACTTGGGAGGGAAACTATATGTCAAGACACACATATGAGGAACTTTTGACTATAATTACAAAATGCTTTTTAAATAAATAAAGATAACTCTGTGTAATTCTGAGAAATAATAATTGTTCATGGATAGACTAAGCCCCTTAGGTTTGGGGAAGCTAAGTGATATAGTGGAGAGAGCACTGGACATAGAACCAGGAAGATCTGAGCTCAAATCTGGCCTCAAACACTTACAACCTTATGACCCTGGGCAAGTCACTCAACCTCTATTTTTCTCAGTTCCTCATCTGTAAAATGGGGACACACTGGAGGAGGAAATGGTAAACCATTCCAGTATTTTTACTAAGAAGACCCCATGGAATCATGTAGAGTTGGACGTGGCTGAATGACTGAACAGCAACAAGAAGGACTGGGCCGATATAATAAAAAGGACAATACTATTCAAATTGATTTACTTATTCAGGGGCATACCAATAAAATTAACAAAGGACTACTTTATAAACCCAGGGGGGAAGGGACAATAAAAGTTCTAACATCTCAAAAGAATTAATGGGGAAAACAGTGGGAAAGAAGGGGACTTAATAGTAATACCAGATTTTAAACTATGTTACAACATAGGCATCATAAAATCAATTAGATACTGCTTAAGAAATAGAGAAGTTGATCAGTAAAACAGATTTGGTGCCCAGTATACAGAAGCAAACGAGCTCAGTTATGTTTCATAAACCCAGAGATCACTGCTATTTGGGTAAGAAATTCCAATTGAACAAAAATTGCTAGGAAAATTGGAAAACTGGTAGAAATTAGGTATACACCAATTTCTCTCTCCTTATACTAAGATAAATTCCAAATGGGTACATGACTTAGACCTAAAGGGTGACATCATAAATTACAGGAGCAAGGAAGAAATTACTCATCAGAGAAGCATTCATGACTTTATCCTCTTGAGATATATAGTACACAGAATTAAAATGTTTTTACACAAACCAATGTGACTAAAATTAGAAGAGACACAACTAAATGGGAAAAAAAATCTTTGCAGTAAGTTTCTTTGACAAGTCTCATTCCTAAGATTACATCAGGAACTGATTCAAATTTTTAAGAATAAGAGATACTCCTGAATTGAGAAATAGTCAAACCATATGAATAGGAAGTTTTTAAAAGAGGAAATCCAAGCTGTCACTAGTCACATATGAAAAATGTTCTAAATCACTAATAATTAGAGAAATGGCAATGCACACCCATCAAACTGACAAAAATGACAAATACCAGAGGTGATTTGGAGGCGGGGGAAATGGTATTTTAATATTTTATTGGTAGTTATGAACTGGTCCAGTCATTCTGAAAAGCAATTTGGAACTATGTCCCAAAATTATTTTATTGATATTATGCAAATAAAGTGACTAAACATCTGTACCCTTTGACCCACTCATTCCCTTCCATTCAGTGATACTAGTGTTAAGTCTATATTGTGAAGAGATTAAAGATAAAGGAGAAGGACCCATACATACACACATATTTGTAGTAATTCTTTTTTGCAGTGATGAAGTATTGGAAACTGAGGGGGTGCCCATTAATTGGAGAATGGTTGAACATTTTTTGGTATATGAATGTGATGGAATACTATTACATTATAAGAAATATGATGAAGGTGATGATTTTGGGAAAAAACCAGGAAGATTTTTTTATCAACAGATGCAAAGTAAAGTGAGCAGAACCAAGGAAACAATGTATACAATAACAGTAACATTGTAGAGATAATCAGCTTTGAAAGACTTGGAAACGCTGATCATCAATGCAGTGACTAAATCGCAGTTCCAAAGGACTCGAGATTTCCATTCTCCCTCGCTCTGGATAGAAAGGCTGTACATGCAGAATGAAGAATGAGACAGATGGGGGTCTTTTTCTTTGTTTGTTCTTTAGAAATGACCAATGCAGCAATTTGTTTTGCTTTGACTATACATGTTTATAATAGAAATAAAAGGGAGAGAAGGAAGACTTTTGTTCATTGAAAAAATGAAAATTTAATTTTAAAATAAATAGATATGATTTTGTGAAAGTGATATAATGTAAATCTCACAAGAAAATAAAAATCTATATGAAATGATGCAAAACCAGGTCAACATAGTAGATCTGTATTTACATTGATCACAATTACATTTAAAAAAAAATAAAGCCCAAAGTAGCCAAGTCAGATAGACTTAGAAACATGTACTGAGAAAATGTCTTTTTATTTGTTTCTTACAAAGGAGAAACATGGACAGTACATAGATAAGTACTCTTGAAGTTAGGAAGACCTGGGTTCAAGTCCTATCTCTGACACATAACACCTGTGCAGTTTACATAACCTCTCAGGACTATAGGCAGCTCTCTTCAAAATTTACATAACAGATCTATATCAGAGGAGGAATTTTATGATCAAAGGGTTCTCTTTTCCAATGAAATCACAGGTTTAGTGCTTATTCCTTCTTTTTGGGAGAATCTAATTTGTTAAATTCTAAGTGTTTTATGTCACTCAATCAATAAGCATTTATTAAGTGCTTACAACACATCAGGCACTATGCTAAATGAATGGTATGCCAAGGAAAGCAAAAAAACATTCCTTACGCTTAAGGAGCTCACAGTCCAATGGAGGAGATGCCATGAAAGCAATTCTGTACTAACAAGACACGTACAGGATAAACTGGAAATTATCAATAGATGGAAGATACTAGAGTTAAGGGGGATCAAGAAAGACTTCTTATTTGTCCTTATTATTGATTATGTTTATAATAAAAACAACTTATAGCTCCTCATCTGTGTGTGTGTGTGTGTTCATCCTTTGTTGCCAAAGAAGACCATGCCATCAGAGAAATGATGGCATGACTTGCACTTGACTTTGTTTAGAGTGAGGGAGGACGATACAGGTCACCAGCCTCACTTCTCCTCCAGAGCCACCTGAATCCAGTGACCAGATATTCATCAGGATGACTGGAGATGACCCAGGATGAGGCAACTGGGGTTAAGTGACTTGCCCAAGCTCCCCATACCCCATATAATAAAGTACATTTCCTACCCTGACTTAATGCCTCCATAATCTAAACCCCAGAAAGGCAGAAAACTTTTTAGCCTTATTTACCAATTCTCTCCCACATGAACCCTGCACTCTTGCCAAATTGAACAACTGTCCCGTGACCAAACCTTGTCTTTCCCTTCCTCCTTAAATTTGGCCTTCCCCTGACCCCTGATTTATATTGCCTTCCTCTTTCTGCTTATCTAAATTCTTCCTAAATCCCATTTCTGGGCCCTGAGCCACCAGGACTCTCACTTTAAAATAACCTTAGATTTATTGTCTCCACCACCTTTTAGGCACTTACCAATTTGCCTCATTGTTATTTTTCTCTTTGTCTTTGCCTATCTTTTGTCCTCCACTAGATTACTGGTACTGTGCTTTCCCTGTATACTGTACCATCATTATGTCCTTAATAGTTCTATGCAAAGTACAGTCCTCAAAAACTTTTATTTGACTTAATTTATTGAGATTCTTATCTCTTTTTATTCTAGTTCAAAGTGCATGACTATAAGCAGCAAAGTTATTCGTTTAACATCTTTTACTGACATTTCTGAGTGTTTGAAGCCTCAGTTAGATAGAAAATTCAGCTATACTGAAGAAACTACTGTAAGTATCTACAATGGCCAACTTGGCAAATGATTCTATGATACTGTGTCTTTAGTTTATAACATGAGTGGAGTATTTTTGGAGAATATTTGTTATAAAATAATACATACTTTTTCTTTTGTAAAATGTTTTCCCCATGTTTTCTCTTTGAAATGAAAATAATATAATTATTGTTCTTTAGTACCAAAATTGATAGGACCAGATCAGTCATAGAGTGCCTAGGTACCAACAAAGATGACATTTTTAGATATTAACAATTATTATTTCTGGAATTTCGCATGTTCTCTGTTTTTCAGTGTGACACTTTTTATGCAACATAGAAGCCTTTGAAGTCTTGGATAGAAATGTAAAATAGGGTAAAACTTGATAACATCTTTTCAGAATTTAGAGTTTCCAAAAGTTAAAGACACTTTATTTCTAGATTAGTACTATCTAATTCAAGGGAATCTAATGTCCTTATTCTGTATATCATTTTATGTATATCATGGACACTACAACATAGTGTCATACTCTTTTATAGAAGCTTCAACCTCTGGGTATAAGCTCAAAGTGTAGGTGTAATTTTGTGCAGTTATTATTTTTGGACATTTCTTCTCATTAGGACCATTTTCCTGATTTATTGAATTCATTATTATTTGGTTTATGATGCTGATAGTCAGGATTTTCTAAAACAGGACAGATAGCAAGAACATTAATTAAATCATCATGTTTTGTATCCCAGATGTCAAAGAAGATGTTGAAGTTTTGTGAAACAAACAAAGAAGTTCATAATATTCTTGGGTCCCTTTATTATGAGTGCTGGACTTTCACATCAGTTCAGAAAAGGAAGGAAGTGGAGCCAGCATTTCATGTTTCTAGGGTGACATAAGGACTGCCAGCTTTGTTGGCAGAGAAATGCATAAGCAGCAAAGTTTTTATGAGGACTTACATGACCGTGTGGCTGCAGGCCACAGCCTAGTGTGGAACTCTTAAGAGAGTCCCCTCAGGCCAATTAATAGTTCTGAACATGGTTTCTTTATTACCTTCTCATGGCTATAATAGCAGCACCTCAAGGCAAAAAGAATAGTAATTCTGTAGGCCACCAACAGAAACTTGGAAGACTTCCTAGGGGGAAAAAATATATCATTGTACCTGAAACGCAAGTATCTGAGGTTCAACAGGAAGTTTAAAATCATATTCTTCCATAATAGAACAAAGGCTGCTGCAATGGTTAGCTCCATGGACCACTTATGGACCAGATATGGCCATTCTACATCAGTTACATGAATGGTACAAAAATAAAGTGAAGTAGGCCAGATGAAAATGACAGTTTCATGGATCTGATGAAATCCCTTTTAAGAAAACTGAAAGTAACGTTTTTAGAGGGATCTAAGTGATGTAATGGATACAGCACTGGACATGGAGGTTTCTCTAACTTTAAATCCTGAGTCCGATGATTACTGGGTGAGGAAACTTATCTATAAAAAGGGATAACCTACTCCCCAGGGTTGTTGTGAGGTGCAAATAAGGTAACAAGTAGCCCTTTGCAAACCTTATGGTGCTATATAATTGCTAGTTATTATTAGGTAAATAATAGACTTATTTTTGCTGTCTAGGTTAAAAAAACCACAACAAATGCTGCCTTGTTTGGATCTGACATGGAAAACTTGCTGCAGTCTTTGTATGTGGAAAATAGAGCTGGATATTTCTTCACTAAGTTCTGCGAATGTTCAGGGAACAAGGTAGAAAGTGACTGTATATTTAACTTCTAAGGCGGAATTGTAATTCATTCCATGTAAAGTAGAGGGAAAGGGAAAAATAAAAAAGAAATCTTCATATCAGGAAAGTTATTTTTGGTGTCAAAACCCTTCCCTTATAGGAAGTTCTGTAATGCTACTTGGCTAAAATGTAAACATATGTATTATAATTTTTCATGGTCTGTTCTTACACTGAAAACAACGAATAGCTAAAATGTAATTAGGTCAAGATTGATTTGCGATTGTGTAACTAATTGCCAAATAGAAGCTTTTAGTAGCTAGAAAATTTAGCATACAGGTCTGATATTACTTGTACTTAAATTTTCTGAGGTTTTACCATAAACAATGACTTCTTGTAGTATTACTTCTTTTCAGTATTTTAAGTAGTATCAATAGTATAGTTTAAATTCAGATTGCTGAGTTTTACATGTCCTATAATTGTAATAAATTCTTTTAAATATTTATCATAATTAACAAAAAATTTACAAGCTTTTCCCCCCAAGTTTATTCTTTGCCCCAAATCCTTTCATAAACTATAATTTTGCCCAAGTGAAAAATTAAAAACATTTAACTGCCTCAATTGTTAGAATAGAATTTGGTTTCAACATGGTGTAACTTTGCACATAAAGTCTTAAAATACGTTCAGTTTTTGGCTTTATTCCACAGAAATGTGGCTATTCTTCAAATGTTAATTAGAATTTTTACTATTTTAATGGCCAATTAGATAAGAAGGAAATATTTTAGGAATATAACATTCTAGTGACAGTTCCACTAAATAGTTTGTCCTGTTGCCAGTATATGATAGAAAATTAAAACCATCTTAAATTGAACCTCATTTAGGATGACCCCAACGAACTAAACAATTACTTGCATCAGAAATTAGAACTTTTTAGAGACCTAATAAAGGACTGGTAATAATTTTTGTACTTTTTCCATCTGTAGCTTTGGAAGAACAGTGCATACTTTTGGTTTGACCTGCAGGCTTATCATCAACTATTCTACCAAGAAACACTTCAACCTTTTAAAGTATGCAAACAGGCACAAGTAAGTAGAAAATAATATTTGTTCAGATCCCTGAAAATGGAAAGGTCTGTCCAACCCCACGTGAGAAATCTAGGAGTATAGGTAATAAGTCAGTACTTAAATTGTTGTGAGATTACTTAAAAAGCAGCCTATCATCCTATAATTGCATGTGTTGGTTCTTAGTTTTGTCTTTTTCCATTTGGTATGTTTTACATTTTTTCTCTGGTGGTGATTATTTTGCCCTCTTTCATTTATTCCACCCCTACACTTCATTCTAGTTTTTTCCAAATTACACTTTTTCTAACTAGATGGCCAGGATGCAGTCCAAAATGGGCTTCTTTTAAGGATTCATTAGACTATCTAGTGGGGCAGCTGGGTGGTGCAGTGGATAGAGCACTAGTGCAAGTCAGGAGAACCTGAGTTCAAATCTCACCTCAGGCACTTGACACTCACTAGTTGTATGACCTTGGGCAAGTCACTTAACCCCAGTTGCCTCATCCTGGGTCATCTCCATTTATCCTGATGAATATGTGGTCACTGGATTCAGATGGTTCTGAAGGAGAAATGAGACTGGTGACTTGCACAGCCCTCCATCACTCAAAACAAAGTAAGCGTAAAGTCATGTCATTATTTCTCTGATGGCATGGTCTTCTTTGGCAACAAAGGATGTGCCCACACACACACACACACACACACACACAGATTATCTAGTAGTATATGTTAATGATAAGAGGTCACAAGATCTCTTATGAGATCTTATCTAATGATAAGGTCACAAGATCTCTTATGAGATCTTATCTAATGATAAGATCACAAGAGGTGATCTTCACTGAGTTTATAGAAAAAACTAATTGCTGGGTCTCCTTGGTCTATTGACTTAAAGAGGAGGTTAATGATTTAATTCCTGATATATTACTACTTTGCTTATAGTGAGCTTCTGTGTTTGGAACCATGTGAAACTGACATTGGTATAACATAGTGTCAGATGCTTACAAAATGTGTTACGACAACTCAGAGACATGGCAGGGAGATGGGATGGAGAAAAGGCTCAAGAAGAGGAGATGGAAAAACAAGCCTCTTTTTCAAGTAGAAAGGGAGAAAAATTATAAATAGAATAAATTCAGCTTCTCTTTATGCTGCTTTGTGTTCATTAAAGGGGAGAATGTTAAGCCTAGAAAATTACTCCTCAGTTCTATGCCAGTTGATTGCATAAGTAATCTTGTATGTTCAGTAATAGCCCTATTCACAAGGGGGTCTCCATGGAAATTAAGCTAAGGAGAAGGGATAGCCTTTGTCACAATCCGTACTGGGGTTTTGCCAAATGTTTGTAGAGATTTTCACCAGCTTAATGCTGGCCTTAAATAACTACACTTTGTAAATAGCTGACAGGATACAGTTTTGTATTTCCAAACATGAAACTAAGGGCTTTAGCTTTTATGTAGCGAAGAACTTGGACAATGGTTTTAATCATAAAACTGAATCTCTCCTTTGATAGTATAGTTTCTTGAGACTGCATAGCTTCACCTTTTTGCTTGTCACTCTTTAGTATGTATGTAATTCTCTTTCTTTTCCTTATTACCTCCCTCTTTCTGCCAAAAGTACCATTTGCTCCTGTTACTGATCTCTTTTCTATTTTCTAATTTAAAATTTTTATTTATATCTTTTGTTTTGCTATCATGTTCATTTCTGAACATATCTCTCTCTCCTATCCCTAACCTAAAAGAAAATAAAAAAGAAGGCAAGTTTTCCAAAACTAACCAACCTGTCTCCTTAGTGCGATAGTATGTTACATCTTATGTTCCGCTCCCATAGCACCCCCGACTATGCAGTTAAGGTGAAGGAAGTGTATCTTTTCATCTCTTCTTTAGGGTTCTTTTGGGGGGTGGTTTGTTGTGGGGTTTGGTGGTTGTTGTTCTGTCTAATGGAGTACCATTCACACACCATTTCTGTAAGAGTCAGATGGAGAAGCTTTATATGGTGTAAGATGCAGAAAAAATGGAGTATAGTAAGTTCAGGTCTGCAGCTGACAGTGGTGACTGGGCATTTGTTTTGTCATTAATTTAAGGGAAACAGAGCAAAGCTGCTTGGTTTTTCCCTGAGGTCAGCATAGCAGGGAAGTAGCGGAAACACAAACTTGAGGACTAGATGTAACTGTTCATTTTACACTGAAATGGAGACTAGTTTAAGGATGGAGTCACTCCTGACAGGAGAGGAGAGAGTATGGCTTCTCTTTTTCTTTCTTCCACAACAAAGCATTTATTAAGTAATTGCTCTTTCCCAGGTATAGTTCTAGGTGCTAGGGATAAAATCATAAAAGCAAGAGTAACCTCTGCTTTCCAGAATCCAGGAAAGGCAAGAGGGGAATAATTTGGGGGGAAGGCATTAGCAACTGGGAGGATCAGTCAAAGTCACATGTAGAGGGAATCACTTGATCTGAGTCTTGAAGCAACCTCAGGATTCTGAGAAGTGGAGGATGAGAAGGAAGCTCATTTGAGGGATGAGGAATGGCCAGTACAAAGGCATACAGGTGGGACATGGAACACCGTCCATGAGGCCCAGCAGGAAGACCAGTTTGACTGAACTTCTCTGAAGTTCTCACAGCTTTATTTAGTATTACCCATCACCAGTAGCTCAGAATTAGCCCTCCAGGACCTCAGAACATGAGGTAAGAAGAGGAATTGGAGAGTGTTCCTAGCTATGGAATGACAAAAAGCACAGGTCACAAGGATAGGGGTAACAATAAATGAAACTGAAAGAGGATCTAGGATGAGATGTCTAAGTCAGAAGATCTTGGGAATAGGAGCCACCTCACATCTTTGGTTGCTACACAGAGTAGGCAGGTCAAGATCCTAAATGGGATGAAATTAGGCTGACATATTTGTCTTGGGGTTCTTTTTCCTACTCCCATTGGGGGCACAGTAATTTAAGAGAGCAACAGGATGAGTGAGTGAGTGAAAAATATTATTAAATGTATACTCTATCTTAACACTAGAGATACAAATACAAAAGCAATACAATCCCTTAACGTTGTAATACAGAAGCCATCATGTATAGAATGATGTCCAGGAAGGGGTGTTTTCATTTGGAAAGACACAGAGATTGTAAATGGAGTCATAGGGTGAGAGTAGAATAACACATCCTTTCCAGTAGTGATGACAATATTGATTTATTATGGTTTCAGAAAGAGTACAAGGTATCCTTAAAGAGACAGGGAGGACATAAGCATGAAGTATAGCTGGAGCCAGCCTAGATGTAATAGGCTAAATACGAGATCATCAATCAGAGTCTCAGAATGGGAAATCCAGAGCTGAAAGGGTTAAGACCTCCAGGCCATGGCCTTTGATCTGGAAAGTGCAGCAGCAAGACAGAGGAAGAGAAGTAGTCAGCATTCCATGGAACTGTGACGTGTGCGTCCATGTGTGGTTTCAAAATCCAATGGTCATCATGATGGGTGACAATGGTGGGAAGACTTTCTTTGATGCCTTAATGGGTATTTTCCCATTGATGTGCCTGTATATGGAGTCATTCTCCTAGTTGGAGATTTTTCTAGGGGAGCACCAGGCAGCTATCCAGAACTTCTGATACCTGCTGTTAAACATTTCATTATTATCATACTGTTGGTTGTTTTGTCTCCATCTCCTAACTGGGTTCATTTACAGGACTGACTGGCATATGGTGCTGAGTCATGTTTGCAGTGGTTTCAACTGTGCACAAGAGCAGTAGAAAGAATACCAACCCACTTATGTCCAATCTTAGCACAAATCTAATCAGGTTTTCCTTTTTTAAAATAATATTTTATTTTCCCCAATTACATATTAAAACAATTTTTTAATATTTTTAAAGTTTTGAGTTCTAAACTGGAACTCAATTGGAAGGAAGGAAGGAAGGAGGGAAGGAGGGAAGGAAGGAGGGAAGGAAGGAAGGAGGGAGGGAAGGAAGAAGGGAAGGAGGGAAGGAGGGAGGGAAGGAGGGAAGGAAGGAAGGAAGGAGGGAAAGAGGGAAGGAGGGAAGGAGGGAAGGAAGGAAGGAAGAAAGGAAGGAGGGAAGGAAGGAGGGAAGGAAGGAGAGAAGGAAGGAAGGAAGGAAGAAAGGAGGGAAGGAAGGAGGGAAGGAGAGAAGGAAGGAGGGAGGGAAGGAGGGAAGAAGGAAGGAAGGAAGAGCATACTTCAGCATGAGCCATTTGGCATTGTCTTGGATCATTATATTGCTGACAATAGTGAAGTCATTCACAGTTCTTCATCTTACAATGTTTCTGTTACTGTGTACAATGTTCTGGTTCTGCTCACTTTACTTTGCATTAGTACACTTGAGTTTTTCCAGGTTTTTCTGAAATCATTCTGCTTGTCATTTCTTATAGGACAATAATATTCCATCACAATCATCTACACAATTTGTTTAGCCATTCCCCAAATTGATGGGTATCCTCTTGATTTCCAATTTTTAGACACCACAAAAAGAGCTGCTATAAATATTTTTTGTACATTTAGGTCCTTTTCCCTTTCTTTTGGATGTCTTTGGGATATAGACCTAGCAGTGGTATTGCTGGATCAAAGGTTATGCACAATTTTATAGCTCTTTGAGCATAATTCCAAATTATTCTCCAGAATGGTTGGATCGGGTCACAAATTCACCAACAGTGCATTAGTGTCCCAGTTTTCCTACCTCCCCTACAACATTTATTATTTCTTTTATTTTGGTCATTTTCAACCATCTGACAGGTATGAGGGTAGTACCTCAGAATTAAGGTACCTCAGTACCTTAATTTGCATTTCTCTAATCAATAGTGATTTAGAGCACTTTTATATGACTATGAATAGCTTTTATTTCTTTGTCTGAAAACCTGCCTATTCATACATACCTTTTGAACATTTATCACCTGGGGAATGACTTGTATTTTATAAATTTGACTCAGTTTTCTATATATTTGAGAAATGAGACCTCTATCAGAGATCCTTGTTGCAAAAATGGTGCACTTTTCCCACTTTTCTGCTTTCATTTTAATTTGGTTGCATTGGTTCTGTGAAAACCTTTTTAATTTTATATAATCAAAATTATATATTTTAAATTTTGTAATACTCTCTTAGTTTTCTTTAGTCCTAAATCCTTTCCTTCTCCATAGATCTGACAAATAAACTATTCCATGCTCTTCTAATTTGCTTATGGCATGTGCCCTTTTTGAACTTATATTGTGTGAGATGATGGTCTATACCTAGTTTCTGCCATTTGTTTTCCAGTATTCCTAGCACTCTTTGTCAAATAATGAGTTTTTGTTCCAAAAGCTTGAATATCTTACACTAGATTACTATGGTATTTACTGTAATGTAATGTGTACTTAATCTCTTCCACTGATCCATCACTCTGTTTCTTAGTCAGTATGAGATTGTTTTGATAATTACCACTTTGTAATACAGTTAGAGATCTGGTATGTCTAGACCACCATCTTTTGCCATTTTTTTTCATTGATTCCCTTGATATTCTTGGCCTTTTGTTCCTCCAGATGAATTTTGTTATTATTTTTTCTAGTACTATAAAATAATTTTTGGTAGTTTGATTAGTATGGCTTAATCATGCTGTTCTTAAGAATTAGTTTATTTTTCTGTTGTCACCACAGCCTCAAGGTGATGTAGGCAGCTGAATCTACAGTCTTGTCATTTTTCCTTACAAACTATTTTATAAAATGAGTGTCTCTGTCATTATTGACAGCAATACCAAATCTGGGAATAAATTCCTTTACAACTCTTCATAGTAATTGTAATAGTATTTGTTTCCTTACACTAGAAAGCTAATTTGACGCAAGGCACGGACTGCTTATTTTGCCTTTGTAGGTTTTCCATTTTGAGTCACGAAGTCCAATTCAAACTACTATTATACAGTTGAGATTACTAAAGAAAATTTAAAGCAACTAATGTTCTTAAATTGTTTCAATTATAACTATCTTTCCTTTCCTTATGATATACACGAGTTAGATTTGGCTTCCAAGAGGTGAAGGTGATGAACTAGTGCACTGCAGGGGAGATGGGATATAGAATGTCATATGTGAGGAAGAGCAAGGCCAGTTTGATTGGACTGCAGAGAGTGGGAAGGGAAGTACTGTGTAAATAAGGCTGGCAGATCGATTTTGGCTATGTTATGAAGGGTATTAGATGCTAATCAGAAGAGTTTATGATTTATCCTAGAGGCAGGAGAGAGTCACTGAAGTTTATTGAGAAAGGTTAGACACACCTTAGAAAAACCACTTTGGCATTTGTGTGGAAGACATTTGAGTCAGGGAGAGCAATCGCTGGTCATTTTAGGAGCAGGTGCAGTTGAACAGCGAGGTCCAAAGCAGAAGTGAAAGGAGAGGAAGTGTGGAAACAATGATTACGCACAGCTGCTAGATGGTGCAGTGGTTAAAGTCCTGAACCTGGAGCCAGGAAAATGTGAGTTTAAATTTTACCTGAGACACTATGTGACTCTGGGCAAGTCACTTAACTTTGTTTGCCTCAGTTTCCTAATATATAAAATGGAGATAATAATAGTCTGTGAGGATCAGACGAGATATCTAAAACACAGTGCTTTTGCACATAATAGGTGCTTAACAAACGGTTGTTCCCTCCCCCCTCCCTTTTTCTAGGAGTTTGGCTGAGAAAAGGAGAGAGACAGGAAGATGGTTTGAGGGAACGGTACTCATAATAGCATATGGATATATATATATATGTATGTATGTATATATGCATACATAAACACACATATATAAGCATAGATATCATGCTTTGAGGTCTATAAAGTACTATAACTGTTATTTCAGTTGATCCTTACAACAATGCTGTGAGGTAGGTTCTATTATGATCATCATTTTACAGATGAGGAAACTGAGGCAGATAGTGATTAGGTGACTTGTCCTTTAGAATCACACAACCGGTAATATTGGGAGAAAGTGAGAAAAAGCCTCCAGCACAATGGATGAACTTTGGGGACAATATGGAGAAGAGTTACATGAGCAGACAGGTGGCAATGGGTTTTAGTCTGCATCATTGGAAGGAACTCCTGAATACATGAAATCACAGATCCATTATCTTTGAGAAATTAAATCTACAATCACTTGAGCCCAGCAGAAACAATTGGCTTTTGTATCTGTTGTTAGAACAAGCTTTGCAATTGTAGGAAAAAAATTATATGAAACAGTTCCCTTACCATGTGTCCCATATCTCTATGGTTCCTGGTTATATTTGGCACTTTAGAAAAAGGAAATCAGGAGTAGCAGAAAATCAAATAAATCCTTTTTTTTCTGACTTGAGCACTTAACAGTTCATCCACCATTCTTTCAGGGCACAAGGATGGGCTCTTCCTTTTTGTACTGTCTCAGAGAAATAGAAATTTTGAAATGAGACTGACATGATCAGACTACGCACACATATCTATACCAGTTAGGCATTGTCCTGAAAGTGCTTTATAATGAGGTCTAGACTATCTTTAAATAACCCCAACCATAAAGCTTATCACTAATTATGCTTGAAAAGTTTCCTGACATATATGATCAGTGTTAGGAAGTCATTTGTTGATTCTAAGTCCGGTTTTTCTTTTGCTCACAATCATCCATTACTCTTACAGTTTGCCACTTTATATATAAACCAACTAAATATTCCAGGGTGGTCCTGACATTTTTTCCAAGTAGTATGAGCTAAGTGTTTTTCACTGGACTGGCATTGTATGTTCAGGTGCATGAGCAGAGCTCATAATTGTCCAGTAGACCAGCAGCATTAAAAAACAAACTATTTCTTAGGAGATGAATAAATATGATTGTGGGAGGTAGGTGAGATTAGGATTGTGATTAAATATGGGAAGCCTTGCATCCTTCAAGGCTTTGTTACACTTTGGTTTACCTTTCACAATTGGTTTATTCTTAGAGTGACTAGTCAGTTTTTATCTAGACGTAGTGAGACTATTTGTTTTTGTTGCTACGGAGATGATAGCTTAAGAAATAGCCTTGCATTGTTGTTCGCTACATATCATTCAGGTGTCCCCAAAATTATCAGTCCCCTTTTTACCCAGCCTAATTTCTTATGTTTGTAAGGCAACCTTCTAAGTCTGGTTCATTTAATTCAGTTTTTAAAACCACTACCATTTTTTAGCTTATCAAGCAATGACAGTTTGCAAGTCACTGTGGTGATAACTGGGGATACAAAGACAAAATGAAATTCGGTTTCCAGCACTTAGCACATTGCTCAGCACATAGAAAGCACTTAATAAATGCTTGTTGGCTTGACTAGTCTTGCAAAGTTTTCTTTCAATTGAGGAGACACAATATTTAAATAGATAAGTAGATAAACTATAATCTGAGGAGAGAAAGAGGGCACCAGAAATCAGGCTGACCAGGTAAGACTTCTTTCTCATAAGAGGTAGCACCTGAGTCGAATCATGGAGGAAATGAAGGTGCAGTTGGAAAGGGGATATATTATAGAGAGGAGAGAGTATTCTGGAGAAGAGGTTACTCAACAGTGTCAAATGTAGCAGTTAGGTTGAGAAGGTTGGGGATTGATAAAAGAATATCAGAAAGAAGAAGAATCTGTAATGTTACTTAAATGATATTGCATATCTGGGTGGTACAGTGGAGAGAATACTGGACCTGGAGTCAGAGAAACTTGAGTTCAAATCCAGCCTCAGACACTTACTAGTTGTGTGACTCTGGACAAGTCACTTCACCTCTGCTTGCCTCAGATTCCCCATCTATAAAATAGGGATAATAATAGCACCAGAGTTATTAATAACGTAATTTAATTCATTAATTTTAATTAATCTAATTAATTAATAAATTGATAACTCAATAATAATATTAATAACAATAATTCTCAGGGTTATTGTGAGGATCAAATGATTTAATTATTGTAAAGCACCTTATTGTACAGTGCCTGGCACATAAACAAATGGTAGCTATTGTTATTATGATACACTTTTATAGCTAAATAATCCTCAGTCAGAAAAGCTCAAATTCCTTTCTCTAAAACTCTCATTGGATCCTAACAGCTGGCCGATACACATCCTCCATTCAATCTGTGTTCAGAAGATGTAGAAGATGAGGTCTAGTGGAAAGAATTCTAGATTTCAAGACAGAAGACCTGGGTTTGAAACCCACTTTGGTCATTTACAAGCTGTATGTCCCTGGTTTCCTCATCTATAACATGGAGAAAATAATATCTGTGCTGTCTACCTTACAGGGTGTTGTTGATCGTGTTTGTATAGAGTACTATAAATGTTCAAGGTTCTGGGCATGGTGAGCACTGAGCAACAGCACAAAAATTGAAATAGACAATATCTTAACAAATAATAGTACGAAATTTAAAACAGACAATGTTTTAACAGATGTGATATGATTGATTATTAATGTAGGACTTATTTCTGAATCAATTGCATGTAGTCATACCACTGATTATTTATAACAAAGGTCAAATTCAAAATCAAATTTTAAAAAAAGGACACAGAATCCTAAAATTTGAGAATTAGAATGGAATTCCCATTATAACAAACCTAACAAGTGAATGGGACGGCTAAGTGGTACAGTGACTCGTGTGCTGAACCTAGAGTCAGGAAGATTCATCTTCCTGAGTTCAAACTTGACCTCAGACACTTCCCAGCTGTGTAAACCTGGACCAGTCACTTAAATTGCTTGTTTGCCTCCGTTTCCTCATCTGTAAAATGAACTAGAGAAGGAAATGGCAAACTACTCCGGAATCTTTGCCAAGAAAGCCCCAAATGGGGTCAAGAAGAATCAGAAACAACTGAAAAGCAACACTAAAACAAGTGAATATCCAGCCTCTGTTTACACTCTCCAAGGAGAGGGAGCTCATCCCCTACTCTACTTTTGGGCAACTATAATTGTCTCATTATTAGGAAGCTTTTCCTGACGTTCACTCTAATCTGCCGCTTTCCAACTTCTACCCACTCCTTTGAAGTCGGTCTTCTGGTGCCAGACAGAACAAATCTAATTCCTCCTCGTGATGCGTCAAATACTTGAAGATAGTTAGCATTTCTACTTTGAGTCCTCCCTTCTCCATGTTAAAAATGCCTGCTTCCTTTCACTAGTTTTCATAAGACATAGGTTAAAGGCTCATTACCATCTATCGTTCTCTGGAGCACTCCAGTCTCTAGTCAATGTCCGTAAACTGTGGCGCTCAGAACTGAACACAGTACTCTGAATGAAGTCTAAGGAGGGCAGGGGAAAATCGACTATTACCTCCCATGTCTCTCTTAAAAGAATGTCAGGGTCATGTTATCTTTTTTGGCAGCTACATGACACTGCTGGCTACAATCCTCTGCAATCCCCATATAGATTTTTTCTTAAAATTTATTTTATTTTCAATTCACGGAGCATTTCCATAACATACTACAACTAAAAAAAAAAGATGATTGCACATGCATCTGCAAATCCACAACCTGCTATTCCCTTCAAATATGCAACAAAATTATCATGTAATTTTATTTGGTTTCCTTTTTTTCTTCTCTCCCCCACTGTTGCCCTAGAAGTGTTGCCATTAGATACAAATAGGTAAAATTATTCTGTACTTATTTCTATTTGTCAGTTCTTTCTCTGGTTGCAGATAGCATGTTTCTTCATATATCCTTTATTTTTCATTTGTGTATTCAAAATGACATAGTCACTCAAATTTGTTCTTAAAACAATATTGGATTAGCTAGGTGGCACACTGGACAAAGAGGAATCAGGAGGATCTGAGTTCAAATCCAGCCTCAGACACTTGATACTCACTAGCTTCACCAATAAACAAAACAAAACAATATTGCTGTTACTGTACACAGTGTTCTCCTGGTTCTGCTCATTTTGCTCTTTATCATTTCAAGTCTTTCTATGTCTTTCTAAGATAATTATTTCCCATATCACAGTAGTATTCCATCACAACCATATGGTACAACTAGTTCAGCCATTCCCCACTTGATGGAAATCCCTATAATTTCCAATTCTTTGCCACTACAAAGAGAGCTGCTATAAACATCTCATTCACATTCAAAGTTAGAATTACTATTTCTGAATTTTCCTCCATCTTATTTTTTTATTATTTTCTTTCTCATTCTCTCTTTTTACCCGATCCCTGTTACCTCATCTTCTCCTCCCATCCCTCCAAGAGTCCCTCTACCTTCTCTCCCACTTCCCCAATCTTAATTTCTTCCCCCTTCCCCAATCTCAATCCAAACATGCTTCCAAAAGTCCCCTCATTCTCTCTCCCAACCTTCCCAAATCCCAATCCACACACCCTTATAAAAGTTCCTCCCCTCTCCTCCAGTTTTCTCACATCTCTATATGTTCAGAAATACAGTCAGGATTTCACAAGAACTAGCAGCTTCTACTCTTAGACTGTAGGTCTTGTAATATTATATTTCAAAGAACAAAAGAGCTGAGGTTGCGTCCAAGAATAACTTACCCAGAAAAGTTTAGTGTGATCCTGAATGGAAAAAAAAAATGGGCATTTGATGAAATGAAAGACTTTCAGGTATTTGTTTAAAAAGACCAGAACTCAAAGGAAAATTTGATATAAAAAAGCTCCAGAAGAAATATAAGGAAAACAGTAAGACCAATTATAAGGCACTTGTTAAGTCAAAACTGTTTACTTATTCTATATATGAAAATGTTATCAGTGTTCTTAAACTGAGTAATTTGAAAGAAAGGTTGTGTCTGAGTTGTGTGTGATGGATAATTCTAAAAAACAAAATGGAGTAGGAAAAGGTAAAAGGGAGTGGTTATATTATAAAAATGAGGCAGGAAAGGAAAAACTAATACAGAGGAAGCAGGTAGGGGTGGAGGGCTAGTGATGTTGGAACCTTACTTTCATCTGGGTTGAAGAGGAAACAATGTGTACATCTAGAAAGTTGTAGAAGTCTTCTGAGCCTGTATAGTTGGGCTTTTTGTTTGTTTTAGCACAACTTCTATTAAACATGCCTCCTATATATCTTGTACCTGTAAAGTTGATTTTTTTTGCACCCACGTGTAATATTTTAATTTCCCCTTTTCCCATTTTTTTTGGCTGTGCCAAAATATTTTTATTCTCCCCTAACGTTTTTCTCTGCCCAGGGCAAACGTTTTGTGTTTTTTTCAGTTGACATTTTTTCTCTGCTTTTCACCTTTTCAGCCCCACTAGAAAAAAAAATCCTTTTACCATATGCATAGTCAAATAAAATAATTTCCCACGTTGTCCATGTCAAAAATGTGTCTCAGTTTGTATATTAACCCCTTCATCTCTCTCTCTCTCTGTCTCTGTCTCTCTGTCTCTGTCTCTCTCTCTCTCTCTCTCTCTGTCTCTGTCTCTGTCTCTGTCTCTCTGTCTCTGTCTCTCTCTCTCTGTCTCTGTCTCTGTCTCTCTCTCTGTCTCTCTCTCTCTCTCTCTCTCTCTCTCTCTCTCTCTCTCTCTCTCTCTCTCTCAGGAAGTAGGTAGCATTCTTTATCATGGATTCTTCATAATCACAGTTGTGTTGTCCAGAATTTTTAGGTCTCTCAAAGTTGTTTGTCTTTACAATGTTGCTGTAAAAGTATAAATTATTCTCCTAGTTCTGCTTACTTCACTTTGCATAAATTCATACAGATCTTCCCAAGTTTCTCTGAAATCACCCACTTTGTCATTTCCTATAGCACAATAGTATTATTCCATTATATTCATATACCATAATTTGACCAGCCATTTTCCACTTGATGAGTACCCTATTAGTTTCCAAATTTTTGTTACTTATAGATGTTAAAGAACTTATATAGATATTTTAATGCATATTGGTCCTTTTCCTCATTCTTTGATTTATTTTAGGCATAGACTTAGTATAACATCTCTGGTCAAAGGGAATGCTCCATTTAATAATGTTTTGTGCATAGTTCCAAATTGCTTTCCAGAATGGCTATATTAATTCACAATTCCCTTTTTTGACAACTTTGTGCCAGTTTGATAGGTGAGAGGTAGAACTTCAGAACTGCTTTAATGTCCACTAATTATTAGTGAATTGGAACATTTTTTTATTTGCCTATAAATGGCTTGGATTTCTTTCCATGAGAACTACCTGTTCATGTCCTTTGACTATTTATCTATTGGGGAGTAGCTCTTATGCTTATAAATTTGAATCATTTTCTTTATTTTATAAATTAGATCTTTATTATAGAAGCTTTCCAAGTTAACCATTATCCTTCTAATCTTAGCTACACTGAATTTGCTTGTGAAAAATGTAAAAACCATTCTTGGGTTGTGGGTCATCAAAAGTGGGCAGCAGTCAAATTTTGGTCATGGGCTAAAGTTTGCTGAACTCTGCTCTAGTCTATCAAAATATTTTAAAATCCTATCCACTATTAGCTATCCCCTTCTTTCACCCCACTTCCACATCTGTGTATGAGCATCCCACCAATGCCTTCTTTGATCAAAATATAAAACATCATAGGGCCAAGTACAGATTCCTGAGGTACTCTACTGGAACTACTCTACTGTTGACATCAGGTCATGAACAACTCTTCGAGTCTGAATGTCCAGTCAGTCTGAATCCATCTAAGTGTTTATTGTCTAATCTGTATTTCCTCATTTTCTCCACATGAATAGTATGAGATTCTTTATCAAAAGCTTTATTAAAACTTAGGTTAATTATAGCTACAATATTTATGGCATTTACTAATTAGTAATTTTCTAAAAAAAAAAAGAGAGAGAATTAAAGTTAGTCTAACATGCTGTCATTGATAAACAAATGAAGTCATACTGGTTCTTTGTTATCACTGCTTCCTTTGTGGTTGCTTGAAAACCCTCTCTTTTATTGTGCATCTGCACAATAGAGTTTTCCCAAGAATTGAAACCAAGGTCACTGACTTGTGGTTTACAGACTCTTCATTTTACCTCTTATGAAAATCAAGCCAACATTTGCCCATCCCAACCTTATGAAGCCTATGTCATTTTCCATGATCATTTACAATAGCTCAACAGTCACATCTGTCAAATCTTTTAGTACTCGAGTGTACTAGTCAGCTAGGTTCAGTCACTTGAGCTTATCAAGGATGAATTACAATGTTATCACGTAAAAGTAAAAAGAGTGCACATTAGCAACCCACCAGTTAATATGCCTGCTTTCTCATATATAAAATCTTTCTGAGAATGGTTTTCTCAAATGTTACGGAAATGTTGAGACTTCTTAACCTTTTTTGAGTTTTGGATCCCTTTGGAAGTCTTGTGAAATCTAGGTACCCTTTCTTAGACAAATATTTTTGAAGGCATAAAATAAAATTTGTAGAATTACAAAAATAAATCAATTATATTGAAATTAAAATATAGTTTCTCATACAGGATCACAGAGTCCTTGAAATATTTCTTTTTTGATTTAATCTAATTTTCAGTGCTGAATTCCTCCCCTCCCACCCTATCATCCTTGGAAAAGGCAAGAAAAAAACCCATTACAAATATGTATAATCTTGCAAAACAAATTCCCACATTAGCTATATCTGGAAAGAAAAAGAAGAAAATAAGATTTAATCTGTGCTCTCATTTCATTCACTGTCTGGAGTTAGGTAGCATGTTTCATCATGAGTGCTCCATAGTACTTGAATTCTTTCTGGCTGCTTGCAGTATTTTTTTACTTGACCTTGGAGCTCTGGATTTTGACTGTTAAATTCCTGGGAATTTTCATTTGGGGTTTTATTTTAGGAGATAACCAGTGTATTTTTTTAAATTCTACTTTGTCTTCTGGTTCTAAGATACCTAGTCAGTTTTCTTTTATGACTTCTTGAAATATGATGTCTAGTTTCTTTTTTCTTATTTTTTTTTTTTTGGTCATGACTTTCAGGTAGTCCAATGATTCTTATATTTTCTCTCCTTGATCTATTTTGTAGGTCGGTTGTCTTTTCCTATGAGATATTCAATATTCTCTTCTACTTTTTTCAATCTTTTGACTTATAAAAATTATTTCTTAATATCTCATGGAGTCATTAACTTCTGTTTGGCCAGTTCCAATTTTCAAGGAGTTATTTTCTTCAGTAAGGTTTTGTACTTCTTATACCAAACTATTTATTCTCTTTTCTAACTTTTTTACATAGATTTTTCCCCTTACCACTCTCATCTGGTTATTTAAATAGTTTTTGACCTTTTTTTTAAAAAAAGTTCTTTAACTTTCCTTGAAATTCTTATTGAGATTATGTCCAATTTGCCTTTTTTTCCTTTGAGACTTTGCTTGTAGATGTTTTCAAGTCATTGTCTTCTTCCAAGTTTGTGTTTTGCACTTCCTTATCACCATGATAATTTTTTATAGATTTTTTAAAAAATTTACTCATTCTTCTAGACTTCTTCTTGATTATGGACTTAATGTAAGAGCTGGACTCCATGCACTTATGGTGCAGGAGAGATGGGGATGACTGGTCTTAATTTCTGTCATTTTATATTCTTGTGCTTTCACAGCTCAATATGGGGGCCTGTGAGTTTTCAGTGTTTCCCAAGAGGTATGATATGGGGTGAGACCTGTTTGCACTCTCTTCATCTGACCTCTTCAAGTTCCTGACCCATATTTGTTTCTGTTGGCTCCTGTGTGATCAAGTTTATATAGACTGCTGCTAGACTTAGTCTCTGTTAGCTCATTGGGAGGTTCTGCAGGTTCAGAGTGACTAAGCTGGTGGTTCCCCTTTGGTTTAAAATTTCTACCTAGCTATTCTTCCTCTACAGGCTTATGCATGGGGCTAAAGGTTAGAACTGAGTTGCTGCTCTGCTCCTGGGCTCAGAGACATACAGGTGTTTCTAGGTCTTGTTCCTTTTTCAGTACACAGTTAGAGCCCTATTCATAACCATTCCTTTCTGCCCTGGATCTGTGACTCTGAACGAGGTACCTGGGAGACAGAACTGCCAGATGATACCCATTCTTGCACCCATCACTAGTTTGCACCCATCAATAATTTAGGGATCTCTTGGAAGATCTTTATACCCCACAATTTGTAGCTCTGTTGCTCTGACTTGGCTACCTTTCCATTCCTAGTTACTGTAATGCTCCTTCCACTGCTTCTGTGCCACCACCACACACACATTCCTGGCCAGCTTCTGCTGACCAATTTGTCCCCCAAAGCTGCCTTGGGCTGGAAAAGTTACTTGCTGTGACTTAGTTTTGGCTTCCCAGTCAGGATTTGGTCTGGTACATTTTCTAGGTTGTTATGGAAGTATGCTGGATGAACCAGGTTAAAATGCATCCTCTTACTCTATCATCTTCCCCTGAAATGTTTCCAAAAACCATGAACTCTAAATTAAGAACCTTTATTCTGATGAGTTCTGCTTATCTGTTGGAATTTAGTATTGCACACTTGTTTAAATTTTTATGTTTCCTTTTTCCTTCTATAAGCTTTTCTTAAAGATTGAAAAATTCTTCACAAATTTGCTTTTACCTATATAATTTTGAACTAGGCAGTATTGACACTTTTCCTCCTCATACTTTTAAATTTTCATGATATCTACTACTTTCTATTTCCAATTGGAAACAATAGAAATTCAGATAGATAGATAGATAGATAGATAGATAGATAGATAGATAGATAGATAGATAGATAGATAGATAGATAGATAGATAGATAGATGATGGATGGATAGATAGATGTCTTAGATTAGTCTACTTTATGTTCTGAGTTTTCTTTTTTTATCATCTTCATATAATCTCTTTCCTTTAATCCCCCCTCACCATATTTATAGAGTTTACTGAGCCTTATTTTTAGACTGATTCATGATTCAAGTTCTGTTTCTCTTTCCATCTTATTGGTGTTCTTTTGGATTCTCTTTTGTACTCTGTTCTGTTTTCCTAGGCATCTGGTTTGGTTGTCATCACTTTGCTTTTTTTATGCAATTTCTTTTTCTACTGATCCTCTGCAGTAGTTCCCTCCACCCCTCCCCCATATCAAGATGTTGCAATCCTTAGATTCCATCTTTTAGATTATTAATTGGAAAATTGGAGGACCTTTTCATGAAAATTTACTTGTGGAAAGCAGCATCTGTAATTTATTCCCTTTCGGCATCATTCCTTAGTCATGTCTTTGAGCTCTTAGAGGGAGATGAAAGGTCATTAAAATCATCATTTTTTCCTGCTTTGTTGGAAAAAAAAGTTGGATTGTTTAAATATTCTTGTTATTTTCTTTTAATGCCTTATATGCTCTATTAATAATGTAATTTTGTTAGGGCTTATAAAGGTTAGATATATGCAGACTTCTCTTTGTTAAGGTGCTTATTTTGTCATCTCTCAGGAGATATCTTATACCTGGATATCTCAATCCCTCTAGGGACTCATGCTCTCTATTTTAATGAGTTCTTTTTGCATAGTTTTATATAGAATTGTTGTTTGCAAATTCCATCTAGATTTTTTTTTTTAAAAAGGCATTTTGATAACTATTTCAATAGAATTGGCTTCCTTTGTAACTCTATGTATTTTACTTTGTGCATTTAATGACCTCATTCTGAGGAGTCATAGGCTTCACAGACTGAGAAAGAGGTGACATCAAAAATGGGGAATAATCCCTGGTCTAGAAGAGGATTATCAGTCTCAGCTAAGAAAATCAGAAGTCACTTCCTTTCGAGTTTATCAATAAATTTTGTGTGGTTTTGTGGACATTACTTCTGCTGTGTTTGAGTTTATGAAATATTTTTTGGTGTACGCTGTCTGCCACTGAATCTAGCGCAATTAAGTCTAATTTATGTGTCCCCAAACAAGTTTATACTTCTCTAATTTTCACTCCTTCCATTTTTCCAGAAAAACAGATTAGCAAATTTCTTTTCCCTAAAATACTTTGTGCAACTGATTTGTTTGCTTAACTTGGCTATATTTAAACTTAACATTTTAGAGTCATAAAATTAAATTCATAAATTCACACCTCAGAATGTAATTTCTACATTATGTGAAATGTAAATCAAATAATTTCAAAGAAACTTTCCTTTATCCCTTTTCCCTTTTTGTATAGTGCAAGTTTTCTCTGAACAGATATTTTTATCACTCAGACTGCAGAAAAATTGAGTTTCAGTTGAATTTCTAGGACATAGAAGTTTATTATGAACTTTGTATTAAAAGTTGATGTATGGCTTTGCCCGGTCAAGCATTGTAATTTTGACTACTCTATCCACTCTTTTTTGTCCTTGACTTTTCCCTACCATGATCGTGTTGTTCTGAAAGGGAAGGATAGGAGTTTTAGCTTTTGCTAAAAGACAGAAAGTACTGGCTTACAGGGGAGAAGAGAGCTGTTTAGAGCTCTCTAAACTCTGCACTGAATTTTGCATCTCATAGCCACCTTTAAAAAATAATTTTTCAAAAAATATCAAGCATTTATTTTTCCTTTTTCTCACTTCCACATTCACACCCTGAAGGAAAAAAAGAAAAGGAAAATTTTTGTAACAAAAAAGCATAGTCAAGCAAAAAAAACATCCACATTGGTCATGTTCAAAAATATGTCTCAGTTTTCATATTTAGTCCATTACTCATTTTTCAGGAGGTAGGTAGTGTACTTCATCATCTTTTCTCTGCAATCATCATGGCTGATCATTGTGTCTATACAAGTTCTTGTGTTATCACCACCTTTCCGCTCTCCTCCCTCTAGAAATTTTACTTACACTTAACTAGGAAGATTTATCCTACACATGAAGTTACCAGATCTCATTACATTTGCCCCATATCTGGCTTATGTGCAGATTAGTTTTTACCAATAAGTTGGTGATGGAATTCAATCATGTACTTGTAGCCTGTAGCTACATGAAAATTTAATGTTGACATCTTATAATTTATCATGTTTTGTTAATACTTGTTCCTTATTAAAATATGTATTTTAAGTTATAAAATTTAGAATTTTAATTTTACTTTTCCCACTTCCAACCCTGGCCAGATGGTGACAGCAGAACATCATACAATTTGTGTTACTAGGCAATCATGAAAAGATACATACACATGATCGTTAAAATAAATATATCAAAACAAAATATGTAAAACTGTTACATTAACATAAGTAACAGCTGAAATGTACCATAACAGATCAACACGCATGCTGCAACATTTGTTTTTATTCTCAGTTTTGCCTTTAAAGTCTATGCAAAATTTATTCTTGTTTTCATTGGAACACAGTTGAGTGTCAAGCTGTATCTAATGAAATGAACCCCTACTTATGTAAAAGATGCTTTTACTAATTCTATGTTTACCTTTGGCACAACAGAGGTACTGGGCTTAATACAGTACTTGTAATGCAATGACAATTAAAACTTAATGGCAGGGGATTATTGGGAAATGAGTAATTTATTACATAAATAAATTAAAAATACTACTAATAAAAAGTTTATAAAAATAATCTAATGGCACATGTCATCCTTTACTCTAGGACTGAGAGAAATCCAAAAGGGAAACTGTTGAAGAAATTGTTTCCTTTACTTTCTTCCCTTGCTTTTGTCAAAAAGAATGAATTCAATTGTTTCTCTTCCCTACTTCTTCGGTTTGTTTGTGTAGGCTTTATGATGTACTAGGAAAACATTGATGCATTCGAGTATATAATGGTATTTTAACATAAGAAAAACTAATTTTAGTATGAATTGTGTGGATGCCAGCTAGATTTTAGAACATTATTTGGTTTTCTTTTAAAGTTCATTTTGCACCATATTATATCTTTATTCTGAAAAAACAATGGTGTAAAATGAGTTTTAAAAGAAAATCAAATAATGTTCTAAAATCTCAAGTGAAAAATAGCTCTTGAGGACTGGGAAAAATTTAAACTGTGATGGGAAATGTAATGTTTTTATGCCAAAAGTCACAGAGACTAGTCATCATTTGTAGTGTTTTGGAGATTTTCTTGAAAGGCAATAGTTGAAAACTTTGCCATTTTGAATTTATTTCTACAGTTCCAAGTATGCTAATATGATGTGCAAAAAAATTTTAAATGAATGTCTTTATGTATCAAAAAAATTGAATTGAAAGTAATAGTGATGGGACAGATGGAAGATGGTTGAGACTGTAGAAAGGTGGTGGATTAGGGTTTAAAGGAGTTCAGATCCCCTACTAGTACCCTGCTAAAAATGTAGAAGAAGGCAGAGTTAGAAAGAAAATAAAGGAAAATTATCTATAAACTCCTCTTTCCAATACAGGACTGCATAAAAAAGACTAACAGGATCATATGGTAGTAGCATAGTATTTGATAAACTGAAAGACCCTAGCTACTAGGATGAGGACTTTCTATTTGACAAAAACTACATCAGTCCAGGTTTTAGACCAATGTTCATACCATATACTAAATAATTGTCTTCATTCTCAAAGAGGACCCTGACATCAGTAAAGTGATTCCATGACTTGCAAATGAGTTGGATTTAAGTGAGGGAGGGCTGTACAAAGTCACAAGCTTCAATTTCTCCTCTGGAGCCTTCTGGGTAGAGGAGCAAGATATAAATCAGGACAACTGGAAATGGCTCCCACTAAATAACTAGTGCCAAATAAATATATGATCTATAAATAAAAGGTAACATAATAAATTAAAAGAAAACTTTACTTTTTGAATCTACGGATGAGAAAGTTCAGAATCAAACAAGAGATAGAGAAGATCAAAGGAGACAAAATCAACAATTTTGCTTACAGAAAATTGAAAATTTTTTGCATAAACAAAGCCAATGAACTTAAAATTTAGAAGAGAAAAAGTTACTATTATTGCTTTGCAGTAACTTTCTCTATAAAGGGCTCATGGCCAAGATACATAAGGAACTCATCCAAATTTATAAGAACAAGAGTCATTCCCAGTAGATAAATGGTCAAAAGATATGAACAGAGGCAGTTTTAAAAGGAAGTAATCCAAGCTTTTGAGAAACATGAAAAACTGTTTCAAATTGCTAATAATCAGAAATGCAAATTAAAACAATGCTGAAGTTCTACTTAATGCCAAATAGATGGAGAAATATAACCCAAAAAGGGTAATGACAGATGTTGGAGGGGCTGCAGGAAAATGGACACATTAGTATACTGTTGGAGCTGTAAGTTGGTCCATCTATTATGGAAAGCAATTTGGAACTATTCCCCAGAGTCACTTAACTATGCATACTCTTTGACCCAGCAATACTACTACTAGCAGTATCCACAAAGAGATCAGGGAAGGAGGAAAAGGACTCAATAAGCATGAAATTTTTTTAAAAATATTTACTTATGTATTTAACTTTTTTTACATTCATTTTCACAAAATTTTGGGTTCCAAATTTTCTCCCCTTTTATCCCCTTCCCCCACCCCAATACACCAAGCAATCTAATTTTCCCTATCTCCAATCTGCCCTCTCTTCTGTCATCCCTCCCTTCTCTTGTCCCCATCTTCTCTTTTCTCCTGTAGGGCCAGATGACTTTCTATTCCTCATTAACTGTATGTCTTCTTTCCTAGTAGCAACAACAATACTAAACAGTTGTTCCTAAAACTTTGAGTTCCAAATTCTCACCATCTCTCCCTCCCCACCCATTCCCTTTGGGAAGGCAGGCAATTCAGTACAGGCCATATCTGTGTAGTTTTGCAAATGAATTCGATAATAGTCGTGTTGTGTAAGACTAACTGAATTACCCTCCATCCTATCCTGCCCTTCATTGTTTCTCTTCTGTTTTTTGATCCTGTCCCTCCCCAAGTGTTGACTTCAAATTGCTCCCTCCTCCCTTTGCCCTCCCTTCCATCAGCCCCCCCCTTGCTTATCTCCTTCTCCCCCACTTTCCTATACTGTAAGATAGGTTTTCATATCAAAATGAGTGTGCATTTTATTCCTTCCTTTAGTCAAATGTGATGAGGGTAAACTTCTTGGTTTTTTTTTTTTGTTTTTTTTTTTCTCAGCTCTCCTCTTTTTCCCTCCACTAAAAAGTCTCCTACTTGCCTCTTAAATGACATATAGTTACCCCATTCCATTTCACCCTCTTTCCTCCCACTACATTTCTCTCTCACCATTTACCTTAATTTCTTTCAAGATATGGTCCCATCCTATTCACTTCACTCTGTGCTCTCTATCTCTGTATGTGTGTGCATGAGTGTATGTGTGTGTGCATGCATGTGTGTACATGTGTGTGTGTGGTCCCACCAACTAACCAGATACTGAAAAGTTTTAAGAGTTACAAATATTGTCTTTCCATGTAGAAATGTAAACAGTTCACCTCTGGTAAGTCCCTTAAGACTTCTCTTTGCTGTTTACATTTTAATGCTTCTTCTCATTCTTGTGTTTGAAAGTCAAATTTTCTTTTCAGCTCTGGTCTTTTCATCAAGAATGTTTGAAAGTCCTCTGTTTCATTGAAAGACCATATTTTCCCCTGAAGTATTATGCTCAGTTTTGCTGGGTAGGTGATTCTTGGTTTGAGTCCTAGTTCCTTTGACTTCTGGAATATCCTATTCCACTCCCTTCGATCCCTTAAGGTAGAAGCTGCTAGATCTTGAGTTATCCTGATTGTATTTCCACAGTACTGGAATTGTTTCTTTCTAGATGCTTGCAATATTTTCTCCTTGAGCTGGGAGTTCTGGAATTTGGCTACAATGTTCCTAGAAGTTTCTCTTTTTGGATCTCTTTCAGGTGGTGATCGATGGATTCTTTCAATACTTATTTTGCCCTCTGGTTCTAGAATCTCAGGGCAGTTTTCCTTGATAATTTCATGGAAGATGATGTCTAGGCTCTTTTTTTGATCATGACTTTCAGGTAGTCCCATAATTTTTAAATTGTCTCTCCTGGATCTATTTTCCAGGTCAGTTGTTTTTCCCATGAGATATTTCACATTCTCTTCCATTTTTTCATTCTTTTCGTTTTGTTTGGTGATTTCTTGGTTTCTCAGAAAGTCATTAGACTTCATCTGTTCCATTCTAATTTTGAGAGAACTATTATCTTCAGTGAGCTTTTGAACCTCTTTTTCCATTTGGCTAATTCTGATTTTGAAAGCATTCTTCTCCTCATTGGCTTTTTGAACCTCTTTTGCCAATTGAGTTAGCCTATTTTTCAAGGTGTTATTTTCTTCAGCATTTTTTTGGGTCTCCCTTTACCAAGGTATTGACCCGTTTTTCATACTTTTCTTGCATCTCTCTCATTTCTCTTCCCAATTTTTCCTCCACCTGTCTAACTTGCTTTTCAAAATCCTTTCTGAGCTATTCCATGGCCTGAGCCCACCTGACATCCCCCTGAGATGTATGGGGTACTGAGGCCCCGCCCTCCACGTCTTTCCCTGACGGCAAGAATATGTCCTCGTCATCGTCAGATCCGAAAGTTGGGATCATTTGCATGTGTTCGAAAAAACTCTCTATAGTCTTATTTTTCTTCCCTTTTCTAGGCATTTTCCCAGCCAGTTACTTGACTTCTGAGATTCCTGTCCACCCCCACCTAGATCCGCCCAGCTAGTGCTTGGGGTCTGACATTCAAATGGGCTTTCCGAGGCAGGCGCCGCTGCTAATCAATGTGAGCTTTAGTTCTGGTGCTGGGGTGGGGGCAGGGCCACCTCCCAGGCTCAGTTCCCTCAGGGGCTTTATGCAGAGACCTTCAGTAATGGAGTGGGGTGGGGCAGGGCCATTTCCCAGGCTCAGCTCCCTCAGGGGGTTTATGCAGAGGCTTTCAGTAATGAAGATCCTGCCTGCTGCTGGGGGAGTCCCGGACCGCCGCTGCTGCTGCCTCCGCCGCCACCCCCACCTCTGCTTCCGCCGCTTCCTGTCCCCACCTCTGCCTCCACAGCTTCCTTCCGAGGGGGTCCGAGCCATGGAGACACTCCGCTCCCCTCTTGGTCTGCCCAAGAGTGTCTCTCACTGACCTGTAGCGTCTGTGGATGGAGGGACCTTCCCGGCCACCAGAGGTTCCGTCCCTGAAGCCTGCTCGGATCAGCTTCTCTGGGGCTGCGGCCAGGGCAGCGCTGGGGTGGGGTTCGTTTTCTGGGGCGCGAGGGACCCTGGGGACAGCTCTCCAGGGCTCTCTGGAATGGAAATCTCTTCCACTATGTTTCTGCACCCCCTGCAGTGATCCAGAACTTCTGGGGAGCTCTTCTTACATTAAATCTATGGGCTGTGGGTTCGGAGCTCACAAACGTGCGTCTTTCTACTCTGCCATCTTGACTCCGCACCCCCCATGAAATTTTTTTTAACAATTCTTGTTGTAGTAACAAAGTACTGGGGCATGCCCATCATTTGATGAATGGATGAACATATTATGGTATATGGATATAATGGAATACTATTGTGCTTTAAGAAATGATGAAAAGGATTGACTCAGAAAATCCTAAAAAGTCTTGTCTGGATTGATGCAGAGACAACTAACCACTGAAGATGCTTATCACTGTTCAACTCTAGAATGTCACAGAATTTGAGCTCAGTTATTTAATTCAACCAATATACCAAAGGAATTCTCATTCTCACATCTGACAAATGGTCATCCAGTTTGATGATCCCCAAGGTGGGGAACCCAATCATCTCTTGAAACAATCTATTTCACTTTAAAAGAGCTCTAATTAATTGTTAAGAGATTTTCCCTCCTGATAGCAAATCTAGATTTGCTACTTTGCAATTTCTATGTATTGCTTTATTCAGCATTCTGGAGTCAAAGAACTGGAGCAGTCACTATAAGCTTTATTCCTGGAAATAAGGCACCAAAGTATCTCACCTAGTGGGCAACAATTGGCCTACACACCCTAGACTTCCTGAAAGTTCAGCAAGTAAGCATGAGCCACCCTTATATGCCTTAAATAGCTTAGCAGTCTATAACAGTGATACATCTGCCAGCACTTTGTGCACAGTAGACACAAATGAGAAGGAAGATCAGAGGCAAGACCTTATTAAAATAGATAAGGACAAAATAGATGCTCCCATCTAAGAGTTCAGGAGTATTGGAGGTTGGCCTTGACAAGAAGTGCCAATTCAGAAAGTATGAAATAAGAATAAACAGAAGATGACATCAACAATTAAGAAATTTTAGGGGTCCTAGGACATCCAAAACACAAATCTAGAGGAAGAGATTAACAGCCTATTATAATTCCTGGAAGAAATATAAAGGATGTCATAAATGAAAGTGCTAAAGAAAATAATTGGAAGAACAAGCAATTTTATTTTAATTGCTTCTTCCTTTTCCCCATCTCACATGAGAAAAGGTGGCCCTTCTCCTTGCCAAGGCAAACAACTCTGGATGCACAAGTGATCCCATTCCATTTTGCCTTCTTCAGCAAATCTCTCTCTCTCTCTCTCTCTCTCTCTCTCTCTCTCTCTCTCTCTCTCTCTCTCTCTCTCTCTCTCTCTCTTTCTCTTTCTCTTTTCCCCCTTCTTCCCCCTTTTCCCCTCCCCATCTAATATGTGCTTCCCTGCTGCCTATAAACACATCCATATCTCTCCATCCTCAAAAAAAAAACCTTTACTTTATCCTGCCATCCTATCACACCATATCTCTCCTCAATTTCATGGCTAAACTTCTGGTTCTGTTATGTTTCAATGATTGTAAAAGAAGACATAAAGAGAAATATTCTGGGATGGTGGAGGGAGAGGAAAGATAGGGGAAATTATCTCACTTAATTGTAATGTGCAAGTAGAAGTCTAAAAAGAAGAAAGAATAACAGGGAGTGGGTGACACTTGAACTTCACTCTTATCTGAACTAGTTGAAGAAGGAAGAATGTGCGGGCACACTTGTATATGACCACACACACACACACACACATACACACACACACACACACACACACCCCAATACATTTCACTCAACAGGCAGGAGGAAAAGGAGAAGATAAAAGAGAGAGTAGATTAATGAAGGGGACTAGTCTTAAGAAAAAAAACAAACTCTTAAAGAAGGATCCAGAAGTAAAAAGGAGAAAGAAATATAAGATAATAGGATGGAGGGAAATACACAATTAACAACCATGTCTGTGAATGTCAATGAGATGAGCTCACCCATAAAATGAAAGAGGATAGCAAAATGGATTAGAAACCAGTATCTAACAATTTGTTGTTTATAAGAAACATACCTGAAACAAAAAGGTAAACAAAAGTTAAAATAAGAGGCTGAAACAGTATCAGGTTTCAGCTAAAAAAAGGCAAGGGTAGTAATTATGATCTTAGTCAAAGCAGCAGCAGCAGCAAAAAAAAAAAAATAGATCTACTCAGAAGAGAGAGAAAGGGAAATTATATTTTGCTAATAGATGCCAGAGACAATGAGTTAATAAATATATATGCATTAAATGGCATGGCATCTTAATTCTCAAAGAAAATTTAAATGAATTACAAGGAAAATAGATAACAAAATATCGTACAGGAGGGGGAACAAAATCAATTTACCCCTCTAAGATCTAGACAAATTTAACCAAAAAGGAAGAAAAGAAATGAAGGACCTAAGTAGAAATTTAGAAAAAATTAGATTTGAGAGCCCTCTGGAGAATACTGAATGGGAAAAGAAAGGAATATACATGTTATCAGTTACATATGGCATTTTCACAAAAATTAGCCAGACATAAAATCTCACAAACTCAAAAAAGCAAAAATATTAAACATTTATTATGGACTATAATGCATAAAATAGTGTATTCAACAAAGGGCCTTTGAAGCAAAGATTAAAAATTAATTAGAAGGCATTGACAGACTTACTACACTTCTTCCAGGCTCTAATTTCTTCTTCCTGCCATGAAACCAGAAAATAAGAAGATGGATTCATCAAACACCCTATGATTGGCACATTTGTCCAGAATATAACCACAAGTCATCTTCTCTGACTTTTGTAAGGAACCACGTCCAGATGGGAACCCAACTTGTTTCTTATAATCTGTTCAACTTTTGTAGCAGAGTCAATTCAACAAGAATTAAGTTATAATGTGCCAGAAACTGTGCTAGGTGCTGAGATGAATGAAAAGTCTGAGACACAAAGTTTCTGAATAATTAATAATTAATTTATTATGACTAGTAAATAATAAATTGAGGTGTTAGTACTTCTCTCAGAAACCAAAGATGAACCTTGGAGGCCATCAAATGGTTAAATATCTTTGAAAAAAAGGAGTTGCCCCTGATAGTGAAAATCAATTCTTATTACTAGTTAACAGTTAAACAGAGAATGAATATTGTAATGAAAGGTAAGGGATTAGGGGGACCGTGACTCTGATCATGTCACTCTTGGGCAAATAGACTCATCTCAAGTCAGACTACCCTAGACAAAGGGATTCATCTACACCCAGTCTTACCTGAGTAGAAGATTCTCTTTACCCTTTGATCAGAAATAAAATCTCTTTGTTGGGTAGAGTCCCACTATAAGATTTAGGAGAATTTCTCACTGTCAGCCCTCTCCTTCACAAGAACTGGGCTTTGAATGAGGAAATAGAAAGGGAAAAGCCTTGGATCCCCCCTATATTAATAATTGGTTTTTAATCATTGTTTCAATGGTAGAGATTCAGTTGCATAATTGAAAGTCCCTGTTCTCAAGAAGAAACTCCATAGTCTGATTCAACAATATGAGATTTTATAAAAATAATGAAGAGCCACTGACAATACTTTTTGCTTTTCCTTAACAAATAAATCATCGTAGTCTTTTTAAAAAAAATAATTGGAGGCTAAACTTCATCTTAACAAATGGGTGAGTCAAAGTAATAAAATCATTGGAATAATCCATAATTTCATCAAATATAACAAAAATGAGATAGCTTACCAAAATTTTTGAGATATGATACAAGCAATACTTAGCAGGAAATTTTATATCTCTAAAAACTTTCATCAAATAAAAGAGCAATCATTTGGGTGTGCAATTTTGAAAAATTAGAAACCAATAAATTAAAATCCCCAGTCAAACACTTAAAATAGGAATTCTGAAAATTAATGAAGAAATTAACAAAACTGAAAGCAAAAATATTAATTAAATTAATAAAACTAGTAGCTGTTAAAAGAAAAATAAGCCTTGGACTAATTTGATTTTTCAAAAGAAATCATTCTGGAGAGCAATTTGGAATTGTGCCCAAAGGGCAATCAAGCTGTGCATACTCTTTGATTCAAGCAGTACTATTACTAGGTCTGTATCCCAAAGAGATCATGAAAAAAGGCAAAAGGTCTACATGTACAAAAATGTTTATAGCAGCTCTTTTTGTGGTGGCAAAGAAATGGAATTGAGGTAACGCCCAGCAATTGGGGAATTGGGGAATGACTGAACAAGTTGTGATATATGAACATAATGGAATACTGTTGTGCTGTAAGAAAGGATAAGCAAGTGGATTTCAGAAAAAGCTGGAAAGACTTACATGAACTGATACTGAGTGAAGTGAGCAGAACCAGGAGAATATTACACATATTAACAGCAACATTATGTGATGATGAACTGTGATGGGCTTAGCTCTCCTCAGCAATATAAATGATCCAAGACAATTCCTAATGACCCGTGATAGAAAAGGCTATCTATGTCCAGAGAAAGAACTGTACAGTCTGAATGCAGATCATCACATACTATTTTCTCTTTTTTAGGGGTGTGGTTCCCCCTTTTTTTGTTTCTTCTTTCACAACATGACTAATGTAGAAATGTGTTTGACATGATTTCACATGTATAATCTATATCAAATTACTGAGAGCACGTTAAGAAATAGGTATCAACCTTCTCTACTGTTAATTCATTGGGTTGTTACTTCATTAAACTCCTTGGTGCCTTAGCCTATGGAGATAGCTGGAATTAACATCTGATTCCAGATACAGTGCTTTACAGTGCTCTTACCTGCCTCTAAGTAACTTCCCCCTGTACTTTGTGTAGTATTTTTTCTTGCTCCTTGCTCATATATTTATCATTTAATATTGTGTAGTTTACGTATCTATATTATTTTCCTTCTAAAATGTAACTCAGGGTATGGAGTGGGATTTAAATAAATTTTATATTTCCCTCTACTAAACTAGCACAGTAATAGTCCTCTGCAAACAGAAGGCACCTAATGTTTTTTATCAATGTTCTTAAATTTTCTACAGATAACACTTTTATGATAAATAGGTGAACTCCTATTTTAAATAAGTTTACTATTAAACCTGGGAATATAACATTATAGATTTAGCATTTTGCCATTTAACTTTAAAGGTTTGCCAAGATTTTAAATTTTATTTCAATTTGATTAAAACTGTTTCATCATGAGAAAATCAATCACTATGATATGCCACAAGGAGTAAAATCATATGAACCTTTAGAAAACAAGGAAAGGAAGAAAACTCTCCACCCCCCAGGTCTGGGATGGTGGTTCTGAATGACTTTCTCAGCTTAGAAAAAAAAATACTCTTTTAGATCTTGTTTATAGCCAAATGAGAGATTGAACTCAGTATTTGCTACTGAACTTAATTAGTTACTAAACTTCACCATCACTAGTCATAGAAGCTCATTAAGTTACAGTCCTGTCTTTATTTTACAAGCAAGGAAACTGAGGTTTAAAGTGCAGAAGTGCTTTGACCAAGTTTGCAGAGTGATTTAAGTGATGGCGCAGGAACTTCATGTTCCTGACTTAAAACCCAGTTCTCTTGCCAGTAGATAAAACTTCCTCCCACACAAAGACAGATTGGTACCATGTGGAGAATTCTTTAGCTGTTGTCACTTAAGAGAGCAAGCATTTCCTTGATCCCAATTAAAAATCAACTGGAAAACAATTAACTACCCCATGTTTGCCACTTTTAGGCAGATTCTTTTGTTATTGCCACAAAACCAAGCCAAGTTATGATTTTTCCTATTCTATTTATACTATAGAACATCTGTTGTTGTTGTCTTTTTTATCACTATTCCATTACTTTTGGGTTCTTTCCAAATTGCAGTATTACCCCTCATAGCCACCACATTCTGTTTTCTCTATAAATCCTGCTTATAAATATCTGTATGAGGTAAGAAGCAGCAATGGTTGTTTCAGATTTATGCTGTACAATCACAGAATGTTAGAGCTAAAAGAGACCTCTATTTTGATACTTAATAAAGCACTTTGGAATCTTTGAATAGAAAAGCATCATAATAGGACAAGTATTCTTGTGATTAAACTTAACATGTGGCCATCCTAAGTATCTAATTACAGATTTAAATATAATGTGAATACTGTATTTGCTTCAAATATTTTTTAATATCTTACATTCCTCCTGTAACTGTAGTTTATGCCTGGACTTTTAAACTCCCAAAGGTCAGAGTCCTCCAACTAACCTTGAATAACATTACTCACATGTGTACACTTTAAGGATTATTTGAAAATAATTTTAATCTATTCACACAAAGTCAGATCTAAACAATCAGAAAAATATTAATTGCTCATGAGTAGACTGAGTCAATATAATAAAAATGACAATTCTACCTAAATTAACCTATTTATTTAGTGCCATACCAATCAAACTATCCAAATATTTTTATGGAGCTAGAGAAATAATATGATAAACCCAAAGATTCAAGCTTTTGGAACAAAAATCCATTATTTGACAAAAACTGCTGGGAAAACTGGAAAACAGTATGGCAGGAATTAGGTATAGACCAACATCTCACACAGTATACCAAGAAAAGGTCAAAGGGGGTACTTGATTTACATATAAAGGGTGATACCATAAGCAAGTGAGGAGGGCATGGAATAGTTTGTCTGTCAGATCTATGGATAAGGGAAAAATATATAACCAAACAAGAGATAGAGAGCATTACAAAATGTAAAACAGATCATTTTGATTATATAGAACTGAAAAGTTTTTGCACAAACAAAACCAGTGAACAAAATTTAAAGGAAAGCAGAAAACTGGGGGGAAATTTTGCAACAAGTATCTCTGGCAAAAGCATATGATTGTAATGGATTATTATTGTGCTGTAAGAAATAATGAGCAGGAAGATTTCAGAAAAATCTGGAAAAGCTTACATGAATTGATGGTGAGTGGAGTGAGCAGAACCAGGAGAACATTATAAAGAGTAATAGCCTTATTGTTTGATGAAGAACTGTGAATTACTTGGCTATTCTCAGTAACACAATGATCCAAGAAAATCCCAAAGGAATAATGATGATAATGATGGTGATGCTAATAATAATAAATGACGAATACTATACAAATTATAGTATACTATATACTATCTGCCTTCAGAGAAAGAATTAATACTGTTTGAATTAAGACTGAAGCATGCTTTGTTCACTTCCTTTTATTCTTTTTCTTTTGTTTGAGTCTTCTTATATACAATGACTAATATGGAAATGTTTTACATGTTCACCCATATATAACCTATATCTGATTGCTTACCATCTCAGGGAAAGGAGGAGGGGAGGGAGGAAAGGAAGAAAGGATGGAAGTTGGAACTCAAAACTTTTTAAAGATGTTTAAAAATTGTTTTAACATGTAATTAGAAGAAAACTAAACTATATTTTAAAAGAAAATAATTCCAATGAATGATTATTTTTATGAAAGTGCTTCTTTCAAAAATATATGGATGACAATGGCATATTTATTGGGCAATATTAATCTGTATAAAAGCTTTCTAATTCACTCAAAGTAATTATTACATAGGTATATAATTATATGCAATGTGATGTGTAGTAGAAATTATAGATCTGCCCCATCCAAAATTGCTATACAGTAGTATTACTACATGTTAAATTTATTCAACAAACATTTATTAAACACCTACAGTGTGAAAGGTATTATGCTGGATGTGGAAAAATAAGAGTAACAATGAAACAGTCCTTGCCCTTAAGCACCTTACATTCTTTTTTTAAAAAGTTTCAATATTTTCCCCCAATTACATGAAAAATAATTTAAACATTTTTTTCAAATTTTGAGTTCCAAATTTCCTCCTGTCCTGCTGCCTCCCACACATGAAAAAACAAGCAAAAAGACAAGATGTAGATTATACATCTATAGTCATGCAAAACACATTTCCATGCAAGTCATGCTGTGAAAGAAAACGGACAAAAATATCCCCCAAAATAAAGTTTAAAAAAGTATCTTTGCTCAAGCAGCTTACAATCTGCTGGGATGGTATACAACATCAAAAAAGCATTCATTAATGCTTTACCATACAGGGCAGAAAAGTCCCTGTACTCAATGAACCTGCATTGTAATGAGGAAGAAAATATATGCCTAAATTGCTACGTCCAGAAGGTAAATTCAGGGTAAATGGAATGTAGCATTGCAGGGAAAGGCACTAGAAGCTGGAAGGATTAGGAAAATTTCCTTGAGAAGATGTTGGCTAAGGATAACTGAATGAAGGAGCACTAATATCGAAGGTATCAAGGAAGGCTTAACAGAGAAAATGGTACCTGCTGTTGAAACTTGAAGTAACATAAATCCTGACTGGTAGAAATAAAGAGGGGTTGTACTCTAGGCATGGAGAAATGCCAGATACTCAGTGGCAAGTAGAGTACTGCATTTGGGGAACTTTGCCTAGAACACGGAATTTTTGAAAGAGAATAGCATGAATTAAGACTGTATTAGAGAGCTTTGTTATATGTATAACCCATGGCCCTCACTCCAGTGTCAAATGTTATATAGAACAATAGGTCAGTCAATAAATATTAAGAGCTTCCTAAGTACCAAGTACTCTGCTAACCACTGAGGATGCAGAGAATGGTAAAAGGCAGTCCCTATCTTCAGGGAGCTCAGTCTAATAGGGGAAACAACATACAAATAACATGTAGGTAAGATAAATAGAGAATGATCAACAGAGGGAAAGCACTAGTATTAAGAGAGATTGGGAATGCCTTCCTATAGAAGGTGAGCATTTTAACTGCTACTTGAAGGAAGGAAGGATCTAGAAATGAGGAGGAAGAGTATTCCAGTCATAAGAGAGAGCTAGAGAAAATGCCCAAAGTGAGGAGATATATGTCCTGTTTGAGAAATGTCAAGGGAGATCAGTGTGCCTGTATATGTTGGGGGGAGAGGGTGTAAGAAGGTATAGGTGTGTAGGATGGGATAAGGCTGGATTATGAAAGGCTGTCAAGACCAGATGTTCAGGTGGTGGCAGTATCAAAGGTATTTAAAAGATGTCACAAAGATAAAATCAACAAGCCTTTTGGCGACCGATTGGATAATTCAGTGGTGAGAGAAAGAGTGAGGAGTCAAGAATGATACCAAGATTACAAGGCTAAGAGACTGGGAGGAGGATGGTATACTTGACAGTAATAGCAAGGTTGAGGGCCAGGGAGGAGGATAAATTATCTTGTGTTTACTTTGTATATAGTTTGCCTTTATTTATATTTATGTAGTTTCCCCTAGTAGAATATATGTTGTTTGTTACCAGGGACTATTTCATCTCTGTTCTCTAACGTGGTCCAAAATAGATGCGTAATAAATATTTGTTGATTGATAAAAGGTAGGTTGAAGCCTACCTTAGTAAAATCTGTCATAGAATTTCACATAATTTTTGGAAAAATATTAAATTAAAGCATTTAAAAGAATGGAATGGTTGTATCTAAATTAATTTACTTATTCAGTGCCATGTCAATCAAACTACCAAAAAGTTATTTTATAGAATTAGAAAAAATAATATCAAATTTCATCTGGAAAAACAAAAGGTCCAGAATACCAAGGGAATTAATTAAACAAAATTCTAGGGAAGGTGACCTAGCCATACTAGATCTTAAATTGTATTACAAAGCAGCAATCATCGAAACCACTTGGTACTGGCTAAGAAATAGAGGGGTAGATCAGTGGAATAGGTTAGGTACACAAGACACAGCAGTCAAGGATTATAGCAATCTACTGTTTGATAATCCCAAGGACCCCAGCTTCTGGGATAAGAACTCCCTGTTTGACAAAAACTACTGGGAAAACTGGAAAATAGTATGGCAGAAACTGGGCATAGACCAATGCCTGGCACCGTATACCAGAATAAAGTCCAAATGCTAAGTGTAAGGGCTGATACTATAAACAAATTAGGGAAGCAAGGAATAGTTTGTCAGATTTATGGAGAATGGAGAAATTTGTGACCAAACAAGAGATAGAGAACATTATGAAATGTAAAATGGATAATTTTGGTTACATTAAATTGAAACAATTTTGCACAAACTAACTCAATGTGACCAAGATTAGGAGAGAAGCAGAAAACTGGGAAAGAATCTTTACAATTAGTGTCTGTGATAAAGACCTCATTTCTAAAATATATAGAGCACTGAGTCAAATTTACAAGAATACAAGTCATTCCCTAATTGATAAATAGTCAAAGGATATGAACAGGAAGTTTTCAGAGGAGAAAATTAAAGTTTTCTATACTCATGAAAAAATGCTCTAAATCACTATTGATTAGAGAGATGCAAATCAAAACAACTCTGGGGTACCACATCACACCTATCAGATTGCTTAACATGACAAAATAGGGAAATGATACATGTTGGAGAAGGTGTGGGAGAGTTGGAATACTAATTCATTGTTGGAACAGTTCCAACAGTTTGGAATTATGCCCAAAGGGCTATAAAAATGTGCATACCTTTTGACCCAGCAATATCACTTCTAGAGCTGTATCCCAAATAGAGCATAAAAATGGGAAAAGGACCCACATGTACAAAAATATTCATAGCAGCTCTTTTATTGCCAAAAACTGGAAATTGAGGGAATGCCCATCAATTGGGGAATGGCTGAACAAGTTGTGGTATGTAAATGTAATAGAATACTATTGTGCTGTAAGAAATGGTGAACAGGAGGGCTTCAGAAAAACCTGGAAAGATTTATATGAACTGATGCTAACTGAAGTGAGCAGAACCAGGAGAACATTATACACAGAGCCACAGTGTGCAAAGACTGTATCTGATAAACTTTGCCCCTCACAGCAATGAAAGGACCTAAAACATTTCCAAAGGACTCATGATGCAAAAATGCCATCCACATCCAGAGAAAGAACTATAGAGTCAGAACACAGAATGAAGCAGACTATCTTCTCTTTTGTTATGTTTTGTTTGTTTTGTTTTTTCTCATAATTTCTCCCATTCATCTTAATTCTTCTATGCAACATGACTAATGCAAAAATGTGTTTAATAAAAACTATATGTAGAACTCATATAAGATTCCATGCTATCATGGGGAGGGGAAGAAAAATTTAAAACTTATGGAAACGATTGTTGAAAACAAATAAATTAATTATTTTTAAAAAAGAATGGAATGGTACAATTATAATCTTTCTTAATTTTTTTGCTGACTTTTATCCTGATTTTTTTAAGAATTAAGATGCCCCTACCATATTTTCATATTGTATCACATCTTTCTTTGCCTGTAAAATTTTTTTTTTTTACCTCTTATTTTTTTTTTAATCCCCAGCATTTAGCATAGAGCCTGGCACATAGAGGCACCAAATTAGTGCTTGTGGATTGATAAGGAATGTCTCCATATAATAAACATTACTTCCTTTTACAACTCTTGGTCCCGCTAACTGGACCTACCTGCTTTTGCTCCTACAGGCCATGTCACCCCTTTCACTGTGCCTTTGCACTGGCTCTCTACCTTTCCTGAAATAGGATTTCCCTTCATCTTTTAGAATTCCCTCTCTCTTTTTTTATTTTTTAAATTTATTTATTTATTTAACTTTTTATATTCATTTTCACAAAATTTTGGGTTCTAAATTTTCTCCCCTTTTATCCCCTCCCCCACCCCAATACCCCAAGCAATCTAATTTTCCCTATCTCCAATCTGCCCTCTCTTCTGTCATCCCTCCTTTCTCTTGTCTCCATCTTCTCTTTTCTCCTGTAGGGCCAGATGACTTTCTATTCCTCATTAACTGTATGTCTTCTTTCCTAGTAGCAACAACAATACTAAACAGTTGTTCCTAAAACTTTGAGTTCCAAATTCTCCCCATGCCTCCCTCCCCACCCATTCCCTTTGGGAAGGCAGGCAATTCAATATAGGCCATATCTGTGTAATTTTGCAAATGACTTCCCTGATAGTCGTGTTGTGTAAGACTAACTGAATTACCATCCCTCCTAACTTGCCCCTCATTGTTTCTCTTCTGTCTTATGATCCTGTCCCTCCCCAAGTGTTGACTTCAAATTACTCCCTCCTCCCTTTGCCCTCCCTTCCATCATCCCCCCCTTGCTTATCTCCTTCTCCCCCACTTTCTTATACTGTAAGATAGGTTTTCATACCAAAATGAGTGTGCATTTTATTCCTTCCTTTAGTCAAATGTGATGAGGGTAAACTTCTTGTTTTTTGTTTTTGTTTTTTTTTTCTCAGCTCTCCTCTTTTTCCCTCCACTAAAAAGTCTCCTACTTGCCTCTTAAATGACATATAGCTACCCCCTTCCATTTCACCCTCTTTCCTCCCACTACATTTCTCTCTCACCATTTACCTTAATTTCTTTTAAGATATGGTCCCCTCCTATTCAGTTCAATCTGTGCTCTCTGTCTCTGTATGTGTGTGCATGTGTGTATGTGTGTGCACGTGCATGCGTGTATATGTGTGTGTGTGGTCCTACCACCTACCCAGATACTGAAAAGTTTTAAGAGTTACAAATATTGTCTTTCCATGTAGGAATGTAAACAGTTCACCTCTGGTAAGTCCCTTAAGACTTCTCTTTGTTGTTTACTTTTTCATGCTTCTTCTCATTCTTGTGTTTGAAAGTGAAATTTTCTTTTCAGCTCTGGTCTTTTCATCAAGAATGATTGAAAGTCCTCTGTTTCATTGAAAGACCATATTTTCCCCTGAAGTATTATACTCAGTTTAGCTGGGTAGGTGATTCTTGGTTTGAGTCCTAGTTCCTTTGACTTCTGGAATATCCTATTCCACGCCCTTCAATCCCTTAAGGTAGAAGCTGCTAGATCTTGAGTTATCCTGATTGTATTTCCACAGTAATGGAATTGTTTCTTTCTAGCTGCTTGCAATATTTTCTCCTTGACCTGGGAGTTCTGGAATTTGGCCACAATGTTCCTAGGAGTTTCTCTTTTTGGATCTCTTTCAGGTGGTGATCGATGGATTCTTTCAATACTTATTTTGCCCTCTGGTTGTAGAATATCAGGGCAGTTTTCCTTGATAATTTCATGGAAGATGATGACTTCCATGGCTCTTTTTTTGATCATGGCTTTCAGGTAGTCCCAAAATTTTTAAGTTGTCTCTCCTGGATCTATTTTCCAGGTCAGTTGTTTTTCCCATGAGATATTTCACATTCTCTTCCATTTTTTCATTCTTTTGGTTTTGTTTGGTGATTTCTTGGTTTCTCAGAAAGTCATTAGACTCCATCTGTTCCATTCTAATTTTGAGAGAACTATTATCTTCAGTGAGCTTTTGAACCTGTTTTTCCATTTGGCTAATTCTGATTTTGAAGGCATTCTTCTCCTCATTGGCTTTTTGAACCTCTTTTGCCAATTGAGTGAGCCTATTTTTCAAGGTGTTATTTTCTTCAGCATTTTTTTGGGTCTCCTTTACCAAAGTATTGACCTGTTTTTCATGCTTTTCTTGCATCTCTCTCATTTCTCTTCCCAGTTTTTCCTCCACCTGTCTAACTTGCTTTTCAAAATCCTTTTTGAGCTCTTCCAAGGCCTGAGCCCACCCGACATCCCCCTGGGGTGTCTGAGGCCTCGCCCTCCACGTCTTTCCCTGATGGCGAGAATATTTCCTCGTCAGATCCGGAAGTCGGGATCATTTGCATTTGTTCGAAAAAACTCTATAGTCTTATTTTTCTTCCCTTTTCTAGGCATTTTCCCAGCCAGTTACTTGACTTCTGAGATTCCTGTCCACCTCCGCCTAGATCCGCCCAGCTAGTGCTTAGGATCTGAGGTTCAAATGGACTTTCCCCGCCGCCGGCTGCTAATCAATGTGAACTTTAGTTCTGGTGCTGGGGTGGGGGCAGGGCCGCCTCCCAGGCTCAGTTCCCTCAGGGGCTTTATGCAGAGACCTTCAGGAACGGAGCGGGTGGGGGCGGGGTGGGGGGCCCGCCTCCCAGGCTCAGTTCCCTCAGGGGCTTTATGCAGAGGACTTCAATAATAGAGCGGGGTGGGGCAGGGCCGTCTCCCAGGCCCAGCTCCCTCAGGTCGCTTATGTAGAGACTTTCAGTAATGAAGATCCTGCCTGCTGCCGCTGCTGTCTCAGCCGCTGCCCACGCCTCTGCTTCTGCCACTTCCTGCCCCCGTCTCTGCCACCGCTGCTTCTTCCCGAGGGGGCCCGAGTCACAGAGACACTCCACTCCCCTCCTCCAGCCCAGCCTTCTCTCTCACTGACCTGTAGCTTCTGTGGGCGGAGGGACTTTCCCGGCTGCCGGAGCTTCCGTCCCTGAAGCCTGCTCGGATCAGCTTCTCTGGGGCCGTGGCCAGGGCAGCGCTGGGGTGGTGTCCTCTTTCCAGGGTGCGACAGACCCTGGGCATGGCTCTCCAGGGCTCTCTGGCACGGAAATCTCTTCCACTCCGTTTCTGTACACTTTTCAGTGGTCCAGAAGTTATGGGGGTCTCTTTTTACATTAATTCTATGGGCTTTGGTTTCGGAGCTCATAAATGTGTGTCCTTCTACTCCGCCATCTTGGCTCCGCCCCCCAATTTTTCATCTTTTAAAAACAACATAATAGGATCATTTTATCCCCTTTAAAATAAAAATTTCATAAATTATTCTTTCTTTTTAGAGTAATTGACATACTTCTATCACTAAAACACATTTTTTCCTAATGCCTACTGGGGAAAGCTATCAATGCACATTAGATTTTTAACAATGTAGAATTGTTACATTTAACAATGTAGAAATGTAACATTTGGTGGTGGTTGGTATTTTAAATAAAATGAAACCCACACTTTTAGACTTGAATTCGTACATTTTTTGGTATAAATTCTCATATTACTTGGCATAGATTTGCTAATAGAGATTAATAGGTCCTAAATCTATACCACCAATTAGAATAATATACTATACATTAAAACCTGATATTCAGGTAATGAGAACTGTACTATACCATAAACTTAAAAGATCAAATTTGCTTAATTACAACAGAAATCAAGAGAGACAACCATATACTATACTGAAAGCAAATGCACCAAAAGGGAGATTCCGGAAGTTGGAGATTTCCTATCTTTCATCTCATCTTCCCTTCTGTAGCATTGATCATCAGATGCAGAGATCTGAAGCAAGGGAGATTTTACAGTAGTGTTCTTCAAGAACTCTGTGGAACAATAGTACCCATGAACTTTTATAGTGGTAAGGCAGCACATAGCTTTTAAGTCCTCTGAACTAAAAGAATTAAGGCCTGCTCTGGAGTACCTTACCTTCATGTATCACTTTCCCTTAGTATATATGCTAAGAATATATGCTAAGAAAGTATATGCTAACTTTTCAATTTTAGCAAATTTAATATATAAATCAATATCTAAAATTTAAGCTCTAAATCAAATATCTAAATAGGCTGATCAAATAATCTTTCTAGCATTAAATAAATTGTTGTGCAAGGGCTAGTGCCTTGTAGCAAGGCAGAAATAAGAGAAATAAAATGAAAGACTTATGAATGAATGTATGAAAAAAATTTTCCTTAACAGTTTTACAATGTTTCTTGGAAGAAATACTTCTTTGGTCTTACCACCTAATTTCTTTTGAAGGGAGAATGTCTGGAAAAAAACTTATTTGTAGAGAACTGATGCTAACCATTATACTTTCTTCCCCTCTTGCTTCAGTATCTTTATGCCATGTATATTGCTCCTTCGGCTGTCCTTGATATTGGATTGGAAAAGAAAAGGAAAAAAGAGATTTATGTGAAAATAGATCCACCATTTGAAGATCTTTTTGATGCAGCAGAAGAATATATCCTTCTCCTCCTTCTTGAACCCTGGATGGAGATGGTGAAATCAGATCAAAGCAATTATGGACAGGTATTGTGACACTTCACTTTTATATGGGCTATCTTAGGGATTTCCTTTTTACCTGTTTATTACAAAATGGATAATGAACAGTGTGGTCAGCATCTCAATAGATAAACAACTGAAACATCTCTTAGAGCAGTACATTTGATTCATACCTGTATTGGAAGTTCAAGTCAAGATTTGGCTATTGTTCAAAATTAGGGTGGGGGAGTGTTGGTGGAAGTATTTACCAAATTTTATCCCCCTCGAAAAAAAATCTTGTTTCTACATTGGTTATTATGCAGCTAGTGTCACTACAAAATATTTAATTCTGGACTATTTTCTGTTTTCTTTATAAACACCATCAGAAGACAGAATTTTGAGTTTTGGTTTCCTGTAAACAAGTAAGCTGTTATACACTGATCTTGTCACTTCTCACTGTTTCAAAGCAATATTCTGCATGGATTAAATGATTGATCCCATTTAGTTTTATATGATGCATGAGTTGTGGTAAATATTACACCCATAGAAAATATCAACTTTCTACAAGATACTATGGAAAGTAGAGCCTATGAACTACTCTATCATTCTAAAGCACAGCTAGATGTTTATTAAGTCAGAAGGCTTGATTTTGATAATGTTTTATTGCTTAATCATGTTGTTTTCCCTATGAGATTGTCTCCATTTTACCTGGGGTAGATCTTATTTGTATGTAGCAGTTTGCATGTTGTCCTCCACCTTAAAGTGTGAGCTCCTTGACATCAGGAACTGTCTTTTGTCTTTCTTTGTATCCCCAGAGCTTAGCATAATGCTTGACACCTAAGAGACACTGTATGAATACTAGCTAATTAACTGATGTCTTTTATTTTAAAAGATCATTTTGAGTCAATATTTAAACTTGTTCTTATTGTTGATGGATGGAGTCAGTAGTTTTTAGTATCTATTTTGAATTGTAAATTAAAACCACTTATGGATGTTTTCTGTTAAACTAAAGAATGTGGCTTACATTGTGTTCTTTTGGGGGTTAACAGAAAGCATCATGATTTTAGTTCAGATGGGATGTTTCTTTGTTTTTCCATTTTTCCCATGTATACTTAGAAATTTCTAAAATAACAATGTATTGTTGAGGCATCATGATACAATGGAAAAAGAATCACCACAGGAACAAGAAACAGAAATCAAACCACCTAACCTCAGGAAAAAGAAATTGTACAAGTCATAAATGAACTCTCAAAGAAAAAACATTCTGGGTCATATAGATTTACAAGTGAATTCTATGAAACATTCAAAGAGTAATTCTAATATTATATAAACTGTTTGCCAAAAAAAAAAAGGAAAAGAAGGAATCCCATGAAGGAATTCTTTCTATGATACTAATATTGGGAAGAAAACTATAGGTCAATATCCCTAGTGAATATCAATACAAATTTTAAAAATGAAATATTAGCAAAAGAATTAGAGCAATATATCGAAAATATCAATAGACTGTGACTAGATTGGATTTATGCCAGGAATTCAAGGTTGGTTCAAGACTAGGAAAACTATAAACCTAATAGCCCCTGTTAATTAGAGGAATAACAAAAATCATATCATTATGTCAATAGGTGGAGAAAAGACACTTGCTAAGATATAATACTAGAAAAGAGGAATAAATGAACTTTTTTCTTAATGTGGCAAATAGCATCTATCTAAAACCAATAGCCAGAACTATATGAAAGAGGAATAAACCAAAGGTCTTTCTAGTAGTATCAGGAGTAAAGCAAAACATCCATTATTTCCAATACTATTTCATAGAGTGCTAGAAATGCTAACAATAGAAATAATACAAGAAGAAGATATAGAGAAAATAAGCAGAAGAGGAACAAAACGATGGCCTTTTGAAAATGATAGGCTGACTCAGAGAATCCAAGACAGTCAACTAAAAATTGATTGAAACAATAACATCAGCAAATTGACTTTTTGTGACCCCGTTTTGCAGTTTCCTTGGAAAAGATACCTCTCTGGTTTGCCATCTCATTTTACAGATGAGGAAATTGAGGCAAACAGGGATTAAATGACTTGCCCAGGGTCATATAGCTAGTAAGTGCCTGAGGCTGGATTTGAACTCACAAAGATGAGTCTTCCTAACTCCAGTGCCAGTATTTTATCCATTGCACAAGCTAACTGCTTTCTAACTTTAGAAATATTAAATCAACTCACATTAGATTGTCAAAGTTGACAAAAAAAAGAAAAAGACAAACAGGCACATTATTGCACTGTGGGCGGAGCTTTGATTAGTCAGACGGTCTGGAAGCATGTATTAAGTACTGGAGATACAAAGAAGGGCAAAAGAGAGTCCCTGTCCTCAAGAATCTCATAATCTAATGGGAGAGGAAACAGGTAAATAAAAAACAAAACAAAACAAAACAGCTCCTTCTTAGAGTACTATGGATTCACCTAAGAGTTTGGGGTTTTTTTCTCTAGTGCTATCAGCTCTATCCTCATTCCTAGATTGTCCCTCCAATGTTAACCACTAGTGACTAACAACCCATTTCCATTTAACAAATTAATACTGATTAGTGCATTGCATGGCATATTACATAAGTGCTTAAAGGAAAAGCCAATCAAAGTTCAAATTAATGTAAAGTCTATGACTTTACCCTTTCCAGATTCATACACATCAGATTATTTTAAAAAGTTACAAAGTAAGGATTGATGGCTACTAAATGGGAGTTGTAAAGAGCACATTTTTTTTTCAGTTTTGCATGGCACTTTTATAAAAGTTGACTTTGTCCTAGAGCATAAAGAAATCAAACATCCATAAAAGAAGGAATATTAAACACATTCTTATCAGATACAGTGCAACAAAAAGTATAGTTAATAAGAGAAATTTGAAGAAAGAATTTCTTAAGACAAATGAAGATTACATAATAGTCCTAAAAATCAGACCAGAGAACAAAGCATAAAAACAATAAATAATTTTATGGAATAAACTGATAACAATGAGGTAGTAGTATACCACAATTTATGAGGAAAATTCAAATCTCTAATATTTACATAAACAAAAGAAAAGATTGAGCATGGAGCTAAATAAAAGAAATTCAACAAATTAAAACTCCCAAATAAAAATATGTAGTACTTCCAGAAATCCAAGAAAAGATTAGCAAATTAAAACAAACTACTGAAATGACAAACAGCTAATAATAATAGTAATAACAATGATAATAGCTAACATCTACATACTGCTTACCATGTGCTTTGAAATTATTATTTTATTTGATCCTTACAACAACGTTGGGAGATATAATAAAATTGAGGCAAACAGGTTAAGTAACTTGCCCAGGTTCACACAAGTGTCTGAGGTTGGATTTGAATTTAGGATTTCCTGACTTCAGGCTCAGAACTTAATCTACTATGCCCCAGCTAATAAAGATATTTTTAAATCAATGAAAGAGATAACTATGGGAGAGAAGAGATGGTGAAAGAATGAAAGAGAAAAGAGAGTGAGAGAACAAGAGAGAGAACAGATTGCCAACATCAAAATCTGAAAAAGTTAATTTACAACTGTTGAAGAATAAGGAAATTGTCAGAAATAATAATTGTCAGAAAAAGACCAATAATATGCCAACAAAACTGAACATTTACAAGATTTTTTCTTCTCTTTTTTTTTCCCAGTGGGGAGGAGGCAGGTGGGAAATAAATCAGATTTTTGTTCATTGACAAAAATAAAATTTAATTTTAAAAAATGTCTATGCAAGAGGTAATGAAAACCTAAACTAAATTGGTGCTGGATGAGAAGAGGTTGGAAATAAAAGATGTGGAGAAATAGAAATAACAAGATTTAACAAATTATTGGTTAATGTTTTTGCCCTTTTTTGAAGAGGACCTATGATATCACAGGATGATGTCTTGACTAGTACATGGAATTGGATTTAAGTGAAGCAAAATTGCACAAAATTGTCGGCCTCACTGTCTTCCTTAGTCAAGTCTGGTGGCAAGACAAAGTCAGGATGACTGGAAATAGTCTAGAATGCAGTGAATGATTTTGGCATCTTTGATGACTGACCAAGCTTCAATGACTGCCTGTTTCAGTCACTTTCATGGTCACTGGAACAAAGTGTCCTCATCTACCCCTTCCAGCAGGGCAAGTCTTTATGCACTTGGGGTAGGCACCACCTGACTCACTAACAGGTTTGAGGTCCACAGTTACCCTCAATCTGGTTTAGCCCATCTACCAAGTGATGTGTTTGCTACACATACTACAATTTCTTGCAGCCACTGGTGAGAGTCAGAGAGCACAGGTCAGTGTTAGGTAACCTGGTTAATGTACAGTCAGAGAGAACAAGGACTGAAGGAAAATGTTGAGGTTGCAAACATAAGTAACTTCACAAATGATTTCTGTGGTGAAATTAGAGAAGTTCAGAAGAGGGCTAAGTTTGGAGGGAAAGATAATGAGTTCTGTTTGGGATGTTGGGTTGAGAGACATCAGAACTCTGATCATGTAGCCACCACTCTTGGTGGTAAGACACAGCTGTGCCTCTTAACAAAGACATGATAGAGTAGAGGAATGGGATTAGGCTTGTTAGAAGTGACCAATGTGTTGGTTTGTTTTTCTAGTAACTCTACTTCTTTGTTATTAGGGAAGGTTCTAATGGGGCTGGCATAGGTCATTGGAAAGGGATAGTCTGAAGCTGGAGCTGATTTAAGTGATAATGCTGGGATTCATATATGCCACTTTTGTTTTTTGAAATAATGACTTTTGGGAAACCCTGGATAAAGTGTGATCTATCGATAACATAAGATACAACATTATCTTTATTAGGTGGAACTGGTGAAACAAGATCGACAGCTGGACTCCTTATACTTTAGAAAGCTGCAGGCTATACACAAAGAGACTGTTCTCAAGAAAGAAGAGGTAAGACAAGTCCCTCCGTATACAGACTTTTTTCTCCAGAAGACTTAGCAAAGAAACTGAAAGCAAACTTTGTTAAAACAAGAGCAGTGGATTTTGACTTACTGCTCTTCGTTTACCAGTCACACAGTTACTGATTTTAACCCTATGGCAGGAAAATTCAATAGATGATCTGTTCTAGACCTCTCCACCGCTCATCTTCCCTGGGAAGGACCAGACAACTGATAGTTTTATCCAGAAATGGATTTTGTTTTAATGCTGTGGTTCAGTCTTTAGAAAACCACATTTTCTATTTATTATAAGTTTAGGAAGGAGCTAGGAATTCTCCCATATGGGAAGGGAAGTTGACAGAAGTAATAAGAAATCTAAAAGTGACAAGGAATTAACAGCACCTGGGCAAAAAAGGATGAATGAATTGAATATTTTTATTTGTTTGTTATTTTGCTATTTAATAGTGTGTTTTATAAAATTGCATCCTTCAGAAAAGTCATGTTAATAGAGAAGCCCTGGATTTTAAACATTACCCAATAGTAGCCAGCATTCATATATAGCACTTGAAGTTTGCAAAGTCCTCTACATCAGTTATCTTGTTTGACCCTTACCACAGCCCGGTGACGTAGGTGGTTTAAATTTGCCATTTTACAGACAAGGAACCTGAGGCTGAAGAAGACTGTAATTTAGTTCTTCTAACTCTAACTCCAGCACTCTATCCATTGTACTACCTCGCTGCCTCTAATTAATTATGTTAATTAATGTGTTGGAAAATATTATGTAAGACTATAACAACAGGCATGACAACTTTCAAATCAACAATATGAATTTAAAGCATTTCTCTCAAAATTATTCCTCGTACTAAGGGAAAGTTTGGTTTAAAACCTAGTCTGTATTTTCGGTTTTTTAATCATAGTGAAGCAATAGGAGGAGTTCAAAGGGTAGCAGACTTCCAGAAAACTTATCTGTCCCCATTCTCCTAAATATATATGTGTGTGTGTGTGTGTGTGTGTGTGTGTGTGTGTGTACACACATACAAATTGTTTTTTGAAATTCTGTGCTGTATACTTGTCATAATGAAAAAATGCTCTCCAAAGTTATTCATAGTTTGTCCTGCCTACTGGATTGACAGCTTAGTTCTACTACCGACCTGCTCTGAATTAGTAGTTAACTTTTGATTCTTTTTCTCCATTATTCTTGAGAGAAGAGATTGTTCCATTTTTTGTATTTGTTAACTCCTTTCACCAGACCTGACACATCATAAGCACTAATTGCTTGTTCATCAATATATTGATTGATTATGAAAATGGAAAAACATATTTGTGCTGAGATAGATATTTGCAAACATGCTTGACAGTTAGTAGAAAATTTTCTTATCTATGTTACAACAATTTCTTTACAACAACTTCTTGTGTATTACCTTAGGAAGATGTACTTGACTTACCCGTCTCTTACATTCCTAAAGAAACACAGCTTTGGAATAAAGTTCCTGAGGAATTTAGGCATCTTAACTTTAATTATCTGGTTAACAACAAACTGGAGTTTGAACACTTCCGCCAGTTTCTTGCATCTCATTCTGCTAGGTATGTAATGTTTACCATTTATAAATTTAACTTATGAAGCAAAATTGCCTGACAGTCTTTTCTAATCTGCTTCTAATTGAATATATTTCAGTAATCCTTTGATTCTGAAATTTGCCTTTGTCCAAACCCAAAAGTATCATGCTAACTTCCTAAGAACTACTGAACATAATTCTTAGAAATGGCTCTATATATATTTTAGGTTTCAGATTTGGGTTTAACGATTCCTTACAAAAAGATCAATGTTAAAAATCTAATTTAAACAAAAATGTGATAAATTATTTTGGCATTGACTATTTTTAAAACAATGACTTTGTCTCCTTTCTGTGTTTTCCATCTATTATGCTCTGTTGTATACACACAATGTTGTTGCTTCTGGGAAGATAGGGTTACTTTGTCACAAGAGTGTACTTACTCTAAGACTGCAATAATATAACCTTTTTTCTTAAAGCATTGAAATTATTTTAATTTCTCATACAATGAAGCATGTTTCATACATGTGATGAAATATTTGTCTGTACAACTAAATATAAACAAAAACAAATCTTAAAGTTTTGCATGAGAACTGAGAACTTTCGAAACATTTGTTTGGTGGAAGTTCTTACTGATGAGTCCATTCAAGTTTAGTAGAACATGACTTCTGAGTACAGAATTTGACTCTAACAGTCAGTGGTAGTTCCTGATATCCATTCTTACTCATATACTTGATCAAAACTGTTCCTTTGTTATGGCAGAATTGTCCCTTCTTTCTAGTGAGAATTGTCCTTATTCTAGCAAATAGATGAAATATAACATGCATTTTTTATTGTTTACAACTCTTAAAGTACTACAGAAATGTAATCTGTTTATATTATTTTTATATGGTCCAGAGAAAACCGATTGTTTATTGATAATTTATCACTAGTGGATTTGTACTAATAAGTTCATATTCATAACATTATGGATATAGTATTAGTAAGTCAATAATATCATTAATGTAACATTATTAAGTTAATAATTGTTAATGAATTAATTATTTTTATACTAGATTGACTTGATTCATTGCATCATAAGCAAAGATGCCATTATTGAACATTGTAGAAGTGCTTTGAATGTCTTTTTCAATATTATGGCATTATAGCTTCCAGTTCTAGTCATTGTCATATATTTACAAAATAGTTAAGGTAAAGTAAGCTAGAGTATGGTACATAATCATCAATGCTAACCTTTTCAGCTAGTGATCAGATCCAACAATTTTGACCCTGCCAGTTGCATGAATTATGTTAATTAGTCATGGACATCTGTCTCCTAAATGCTATTAAAACAATGACTTGTTTAGCAGAAATAGAATAAATAGTAAGCACTTAAAAATGCTTTCTTTGGGCTTTCACTTGTGTTTTATATGTCCTTTTATAGTATGGACCTCATGTGCTGGACAGACATTGAGCACTTCAGAAGAATACTTCACCAGGATAAGAAACAAAGAGAGGCAAAATCTATAGATATTAAAAACAAATACCTTAACAAAAAGTACTTCTTTGGACCCAACAGTCCAGCTACAAAAGAGCAACAAGATGAGGTACCAATATTTCAAAACAGAAATTTCCAAGCTAAATTTTTATTCATACTTGGACACAAAGACTGAGATTTTCTATAATATGCTTACTTTTCTTATTTACTTAGTAGACATTTCTGATATAGTTTTGTTTCTTATAGTTTTTTAATCATCTTGCTTAATTAAGTTCCCACCATTACTTTTCTTAAAGGTCTTCTTTAAAGAAGCATTGTCATTAGAGAAGAAAGTAAAATTTCATACAAGTTAGACCATCACAGGAGCATTTGCCTTGGGCTTTTGGGGTAATCTGGATTTTTCAAAGGATAGGAAACCACTGACACACTCAACTAGTAAGCTTCACCTCCATTCTCCTTCCATTTGCTGTTTTCTCAGGACATTCCAGGTCACTGAAAATCCTTTTTCCCAAATTTTCTGTCCCTCAAACTATGTTCCAGTGACTCATCATTGCAATTTCACTACTCTTTTGGAAAGTACCATCCTGGCTTTGCACTCTTTCAATAATCTCAATTTTACCATATTTCTAAGAACATATATTTCTCTTATACATACTTCAAGGGTCTGATTCACATAGGTTCATCTTTGCAAACAGGAGTCTAAATGTTACAAACACAGAATTAAAATATATGTTGATTACTTCAGAAGACAATATAAAAAACAAATATTCAAATTATTATCCATTAAAAATGGGGATTTAAATCAATCATGTAACTACTTGGCATAAGGAACTTAGTTTTAATAATTTCTTAGATTAAGAAGCAGAGTGACAATGTCAAGAATGATAAACTTGGAGTCACAGGACCAGAATTTGAATTAGGCTTTGCCTATTACTACCTGTATGGTTTCTCCCCCCAATCCAAATCTTTTCTTCTTCTCCCAGTTGCATCATTTGGTATGTGTAAAAGCTTTTTAATTTGATATATCAAAATTATCTTTATTATGTTCTTTTGGATCATGGTTTGGACCCTGCAGTATTTCTCTAGTATAACTATTTGCTTTGTGTCTTTGAAGTTATCCTCTTGTTAATAACGTGGGTTGGGAAAGGGTCATACTACTAGAAGACTCTTTCCAAAGTGACATTAATCAAATTAGTGACTGCTATTTAGGTTCAGTCATTCACATAGGTCTAAATCCATCTAACTGTACTATTTTCCAACTTAATAGTGTGACACTCAAATAGAAACAGATCCCAGCAGGCAGCATTAGAAAACTACAAACTAACATTATCTAGGTTATATTACATCTTTATTTATTTTATTAAATATTTCCCAATTGCATTTTAACCTGGTTCAGTCTGTAATTGGGAATTCTGCAGCCAGGGACCTTGAACTGTCAATCTGACACCTCTGATCCAACCCACATATCTCTATTTCAATTACCTTCAACAAGAATTTATTCTACTTCTTTATCCATCTTATCCACAAGAAGAGTGAGATGTTTTGTCAAATGTTTTGCTGAAATCTAAATGAATGTTGGGTCTCTAGCACTCATTTGATATACGAGTCTTTGATAGATCTGTGATTAAATTCCTCAAATGGTGCCAATGCCCTTTGAAACCATCTAAGTCAGAGGTGGGGAATCTGCAGCCTCTAAGTCCTCAAGTATAGTCCTTTGACTGAATCCAAACTTCATAGAACAAATCCCTTTGATAAAAGGATTTGTTCTGTAAAGCTTGGATTCAGTCAAAAGGCTGCACCCAAGGACCTAGAAAGCCACAAGGTTCCCCACCCCTGATCTAAGCTTTCTCCTCCTGTGTTCTTCTGCCCCTGTGTATCCTGTAAATGCTGCACAGGAGCTCCTCCCAACATCAGGGTACACTTCCTCCAGATCTCCTGACACTGTACGAATCCCAATGGACCAAGCAAATCAACTCTTCTTCGCTTGTGCCTTCCTCTCATTACAATGCTGGCTCACCTCCTTTTCCAGTAGGAGATATGCATACATCTTTCATTTATTTTTCCTGTGCCATTGCTTTTTTTTTTTTTTAATTATTTATTTATTTATTGAGCTTTTTACATTCATTTTCACAAATTTTTGGGTTCCAAATTTTCTCCCCTTTTCTCCCCTCCCCCCCACCCCAATACCCCAAGCAATCTAATTTTCCCTATCTCCAATCTGTCCTCTCTTCTGTCATCCCTCCCTTCCCTTGTCTCTATCTTCTCTTTTCTCCTGTAGGGCCAGATGACTTTCTATTCCTCATTAACTGTATGTCTTCTTTCCTAGTTGCAACAACAATACTAAACAATTGTTCCTAAAACTTTGAGTTCCAAATTCTCCCCATCCCTCCCTCCCCACCCATTCCCTTTGGTACGGCAGGCAATTCATTATAGGCCATATCTGTGTAGCTTTGCAAATGACCTTCCTGATAGTCGTGTTGTGTAAGACTAACTGAATTGCCATCCCTCCTAACCTGCCCCTCATTGTTTCTCTTCTGTCCTTTGATTCTGTCCCTCCCCAAGTATTAACTTTCAATTACTCCCTCCTCCCTTTGCCCTCCCTTCCATCAACCCCCCCCAATATCTCCTTCTCCCCCACTTTCTTATACTGTAAAATAGGTTTTCATACCAAAATGAGTGTGCATTTCACTCCTTCGTTTAGTCAAATGTGATGAGGGTAAACTTTTGTTTGTTTGTTTGTTTGTTTGTTTTTTCCTCAGCTCTCCTCTTTTTCCCTCCACTAAGAACATCTCCTACTTGCCTCTTAAATGACATATAGTTACCCCCTTCCATTTCCCCCTCTTTCCTCTCACTACATTTCTCTCTCACCATTTACCTTAATTTCTTTTAAGGTATGGTCCCATCCTATTCAGTTCAATCTGTGCTCTCTGTCTCTGCATGTGAATGCATGTGTGTATGTGTGTGCATGCGTGTACATGTGTATGTGTGGTCCCACCAACCACCCAGATACTGAAAAGTTTTAAGAGTTAGAAATATTGTCCTTCCATGTATGAATGCAAACAGTTCATTTCTGGTAAGTCCCTTAATACTTCTCCTTGCTGTTTACTTTTGCATGCTTCCTCTCATTCTTGTGTTTGAAAGTCAAATTTTCTTTTCAGCTCTGGTTTTTTCATCAAGAATGATTGAAAGTCCTCTGTTTCATTGAAAGACCATATTTTCCCTTGAAGTATTATACTCAGTTTAGCTGGGTAGGTGATTCTTGGTTTCAGTCCTAGTTCCTTTGCCTTCTGGAATATCCTATTCCACTCCCTTCGATCCCTTAATGTAGAAGCTGCTAGATCTTGGGTTATCCTGATTGTATTTCCACAGTACTGGAATTGTTTCTTTCTAGCTGCTTGCAAGATTTTTTCCTTGAGCTGGGAATTCTGGAATTTGGCCACAATGTTCCTAGGAGTTTCTCTTTTTGGATCTCTTTCAGGTGGTGATCGATGGATTCTTTCAATACTTATTTTGCCCTCTGGTCCTAGAATGTCAGGGCAGTTTTCCTTGATAATTTCATGCAAGACGATGTCTAGGCTCTTTTTTTGATCATGGTTTTCAGGTAGTCCCATAATTTTTAAGTTGTCTCTCCTGGATCTATTTTCCAGGTCAGTTGTTTTTCCCATGAGATATTTCACATTCTCTTCCATTTTATCGTTCTTTTGGTTTTGTTTGGTGATTTCTTGGTTTCTCATAAAGCCATTAGACTCCATCTGTTCCATTCTAATTTTGAGAGAACCATTAAATTCAGTGAGCTTTTGAGCCTCTTTTTCCATTTGGCTCATTCTGCTTTTGAATGCATTCTTTTCCTCATTGGCTTTTTGAACCTCTTTTGCCAATTGAGTGAGCCTATTTTTCAAGGTGTTAATTTCCTCAGCATTTTTTTGGGTCTCCTTTACCAAGATATTGACCTTTTTTTCATACTCTTCTTGCATCTTTGTCATTTCTCTTCCCAGTCTTTCCTCCACCTGTCTAACTTGCTTTTCAAAATCCTTTTTAAGCTCTTCCAAGGCCTGAGCCCACCCAACACCCCCCTGGGGTGTCTGGGGTACTGAGGCCCCGCCCTCCACATCTTTCCCTGATGGGAAAAATACGTTCTCGTCCTCCCCATCAGATCCGAAGGTCGGGATCATTTGCATTTGTTGGAAAAAACTCTCCAAAGTCTTATTTTTCTTCCCCTTTCTAGGCATTTTCCCAGCCAGTTACTTGACTTCTGAGATTCCTTTCCACCCCCGCCTGGATCCGCCCAGCTAGTGCTTGGCCTCTGAGATTCAAATGCGCTTTCCAGCGGCAAACTTTAGTTCTGGCGCAAGGGTGGGGGCAGGACCGCCTTCTAATCTTGGGCCCTCAGGGGCTTCCTGCAGAGACTTTCAGGAACGAAGCGGGTGGGGGCGGGGTGGGGGGCCCCGCCTGCTGTGCTCAGCTCCTTTGGGGGTTTTATTCAGAGGCGTTCAGCAGTAGAGCAGGGTGGGGGCAGGGCCGTCTCCCCTACTCGGCTCCCTCAGGTTGGAAAGACCTTCAGTATTGAAGATCCTACCTGCTGCTGGGGGATTCCTGAGTCCCGGGCTGCTGCCGCCTCAGCCACCTGCCCATGCCTCTGCCTCCGCCGCTTCCTGCCCCCGTCTCTGCCGCAGCCGCTTCCTCCCGAGGGGGCCCGAGTCACGGAGGCGCTCCGCTCCCCTCCCCTATCGCAGCTTTCTTTCTTACTGACCTGTAGGTTCTGTGGGCGGAGGGACTTTCCCAGCTGCCGGAGCTTCCCCCGGAGCTTTCCTCTCTGAAGTCTGCTTGGGTCAGCTTCTCTGGGTCGCGGCCAGGGGTGGGGGTGGGGTCCGCTTTCCGAGGTGCGATGGACCCCGGGGACGGCTTTCCAGGGTTCAGTGGAACAGAAATCTCTTCCCCTATGTTTATGCACCCCCTGCAGAGATTCAGAGTTTATGGGGATCTCCTTTTACCTCAATTCCATGGGTTGTGGGTTCGGAGCTCGTAAATGTGCGTCCTTCTACTCCGCCATCTTGGCTCCGCCCCCCTGTGCCATTGCTTTGACGAAGACAGTTTTTTGTCCTTGTACTCTTCATTTCAACTTCCCGGCCTTCCCAGGCTGTCATTCCCATGCAGGAGTGTTCTGGAGTCAGCTCCAACCAGCTGCTGCTAGTTAAATTTTCCATGTGAGCATTTATATCTTGGAAATAAGCAAAATGCAAATCAGGGTTTAGTTTATTGTGCTATTGATTTTCTAGACTTAAGAAAATATTAATGATTCACTTTAAACTTAAAAGTATGTCATGTGTACATTATTTTGAGGGGTGGTTGTTAAATATTTATATTTATTAGCACATTCCTGCCACAATACTTCACGTTCCTTCCTTATCTTGTAGCTATGTTTGCATGTCCTATGTAGTTAATTTCATAATAGCAGAGTTAAGTGAGTCACATCATTGTTTAACCTTGTTAATTCTTGACCAGCTGAAGGGAATTTTTTTTTACATGATGGAATCAGAATCTTCATCCAAGATCCTACAAAAATCAAGAGCCTCAGCTAAATCCCAAACTGCACATGAAGAGTTCAGAGTGCGAGGACTGTCAGCATGCCCTCAAAGTGTTTAGTGAGACAAGTGTGAAAGTCTCTACTGATGGGCGTAAGGAATTAGACAGGAGTCATTATTTGGAGCACTGTATAGAGGTGGAACCAAGTATTATTGGTGTTAATAATAAAGGCGACACAAATGTGAATACTACCAGATTATTTTAACTCACATTGCTTTGGGGAAATGCTTTCAGAACCTGAGACTATCAAGCTGTTTTAGTTTTAATTATTCCTAACAAAATTGTTCCCCACCCTCATTTCTCTGCCCCCATCTAGGGTGGCAATATGCGGGGTGAAAGTTAGGAAGATTCCAAAGGATAAGCATGTTAAGTCATGATACACTAAATTTCATTTGTCTGTTTTCCAAAAAGACCTGCTAATCGGATGATGTGACTTATTTCTCAAAGATCCTTCATTTTTAAGATTATAAATGTTTACATTTAGCCCCCACCTTTGGACTTAATACTTAGCCCTGGCTGTCAAGTTGTGCTCATGACTGACATCGTCTCAGCACCATTCCTAATTATTTAAATCATATCTTCTCCTTCATTAGCCACAGGACAGAAGATGTCATTATGATCTACTTCTGAAATTCTTTCAGTTGAGAGTTCTGGTACTTTGGTCTAACCAAGACAGTGAATTTAGCAATCACTATAGTCATGTCACAGAGCCTGAAAATTAACGATAGAGGTCAATTATTTTGTTTCCTTCCACAGTTTACTTTCAGAAATGTCAATGTATACATTAATAGCCAATAAGAGATAATATGTGCCCTCCCCAAAAAGAAGTGCCAACACTTTCAATGCTGTAACCCTGGAATAGGTTGGTAAACAAACTAATGTTCCAGTAATATTTGTTTGGCCTATTCTGTGTGGTTCTAAACACTTTTTAAAACTTACACTGAGGGTAACCAGCAAATATATCACATTTCATAAATTAAATAAGGTGTCTACAGAAGGCCAGTATACACATACTGAGTAGATCCTTTTCTCCATGCCATGTTGGGAAAGTAAACTGCATGGCCATACATTAACATTCACTGAATTTTACATGGGATAGGAAAAGAAGTTACAAACTCTGAGACCGATTTTTATTCACAGACTATGAGAAATACCTTTTAAATTACAGTAATATTTCCATATTGATGTTTCCTTTTTCTTTTTTTTTTTTTGAAGATAATGCAGTTAGGTGGTGGCTGGGGAATGATTCTTCACGAGCAGTTGGCATCACCTGTTCTGCTGGAAATTCAAAAATGTGTCCGAAGGAGGCTAGAAAACATGTGGTTGCCCTTGTTCCTATCAAGTGAACAGTTTGCAGCACGTCAAAAAATAAAGGTAAGAGCAAGGACACACAATCTTTGGTGAAGTGATGACTGTATTTAAATGATGAATATCATCATTTTTGTTGTTGCTCAGTTGTTTTCAATCATGCCTGACTCTCTGTGATCCCGTTTGGGGAGTTCTTGGCAAAGATATTGGAGTGGTTTATTATCTCCTTCAGCTCATTTTATAGATGAGGAAACTGAGGTAAATAAGGTTAAGTGACTTGCCTAGAGTCACACAGCTAATGTCTGTGGCTGGATTTGAACTCAGGTCTTTCTGACTCCAGGTCCAGCACTCATCTACTTTGCCACCTAGCTGTATTATACTCAGTTTTAACTGGTAGGAACTTCAAAATACCATCCTCTTTACTGAATTGACAAAACATTTTGAGACAAATTACCAGGAAACGCTGCTTGCCTTCTGAGTTAATTAAGGAAATCAAATAAAGCAGAGAAGGGAAATTAGAATATGAAATTATGGAGCCATAAGATTGCCTCATGTTCAAAAGGAAAATTGTGCTGAACAGCTAGGGTTGGCAGTAATGATGTTGTCTCCTTTCTAACTGTTTTATTTCACATTCCAAAGATGAAATTATTCCTCCAATTACCTAGCCTCTCTTAATGCCTCTAAGCCAAAGCTGTCAAACTCATATCTCTATGTCACCCCGCCTGGATGCAGACCAAATCACATTAAATTGGGAAATATTTAACAAAATCAATGAAAATACAATGAAAATATAGATCATATATTTTAAAACTAAGTCAATATGCAGCCCTCAGGGATATTTACGTATAAATTAGTGGCCCCTATTTCTATTTGATGTTTGACACTACTGCTCTAAGTAATCTCTAGTACAATTTACTTAATTGCTCCATTATATTTACTATAGTGATTTTCTTGTGACCTTTACATAAATAATAATGATGGTCTAGAAAATGCCATATTAGCAATTACTGTTTTTACGCTGATGGGAAACAGTTTAGAGATCTGCTGTGATTTGCCTGTTATGTGGAAGTTGGCTGGAAATTGCCAACTTAGCAGTCAGAAGACATGGGTTTGAATCTCAGTTCTATCACTTACTAGTCATGTGACTGTGCAGCATTTTTTCCTCTTTAAGGTTCAGTTTCCTTACTGTAAAATGGAAATAATAATACTTACATATCTTTCTCACAAGGTTGTTGAGAGGATCAAATGAAATAATGGGCATAAATAATAAGCTCTGTAAACATTAAAGAGCATTGACTATATTAATGTTGGCCATTAAATATATATATTTATATATATAACAAGTATATATAATATATAATAATATATAAAAATATAATATTTATTACATAACTAAAAATAAAAATGTTTGAACCAAACAACACATATAAGGGATGAAATTGTTCGATTAAGACATAGCTCAAAAATATGAGGAAGAAAACTATCGAGTTTGAATTGGAGGCCTCTATCTCTCTTCCAGGTAACCCTCATTTAACCAGTGAGCACTGGTGGTATCAGTGTGATATTTGAAGATTGAAAAATTCTTAACTTTATATGTGTATTCCTGATTCCAAATAACCAGTTTGAATGGTCTTTTTTTTTAAGATTGGCCAATCTTATGACTTGACCAGTTGCTTTATCATCATGTAGACACAAGTGGAGCATACAGATCTCCTCAATAGGGTGAAGGAGGCTGCTCCCTATCCTGAAATCTGGGGAGAGGTATCTTTGGGGTCCAAACAGGACAGTTTGGAAGGGACACAGTATAGGCTTTCCTGAGCTCTTGTACCAGAGGGTTGAGGGATGAAGTAAATTAAGATGACCAAGCTGGGAGGCATTTGGGAAAGGAGTTCCTGCCCTAGGCAAGACTCCCATCTGGGGAACTAAATATGGACACCAAAAGACTGTAAAGGACAACTTGGGACAAGCATCTCCATCATATGGAACTAGACCTGAGGTATTGTCAGGATCCAGACCACACTAAAGAATGTTCAACAGGAAGCAGATGGGCAGATGTCCAAGAAGTAGTGAAAAACCACGATAAAACTATAGGAAACATGGAATGTTGTAAACCCAACCTTTTTTCATCTGTCACTGTGATCTCCTAACTACTGTTCTCCATAAAAGTTCTCCTTTGAGTGTCTCATTCTGGTATCCACTTATCCTGGGTTCTGGAAGGTTGTTCAGACTCTGATAGGTAGTACCAAGTTTGAAGTATGGTTCTAGTGGCCAACTTTGCCTGCATCTATCCAAGGAGCAGTTCAATATGGAGAAAGAAAGCCCCTATGTGTTGAATTTTTGATCATGGCAACCTATGAAATATACAGTGAAAGTAATGGAAAATGGGAGTAAAAGGTATTCAGAATTACATCTTTCTTAAACTATTTATTAACTTTACTGTTGATACACTTACTGATTTATATTTGACCAACAAAAAAATGAGTTAACAGATTATTATAGGAACAGAAACAAAACATGTGGACAGTTTTTAATATAATTAGAGAAGACATAAACAAGTTACAGATAATTAGAAAACTGGATGTCACCAAGGAGCTGTATTAAGTTGGTTTCATTATGTGCCTAAAGGCAACACTATTCTATTGCATGTTTGGTATTGTGCTGCAGAAAAGCCTTGGTTTCTCCAGTTGTCTGTTCCTTAACAACATCTCTGCCTGCCTGGTACCCACTCTGTACTTCTTCAGTATTTCTCTCTCCACACACCCAAATCTGGAAACTTCTAAACTTGGGATATTTAAGTCTAGCAATTCTGTTTGGTGGTTAATTGCCTATGACTACAGGGAGAGCAACCAAATCCAGCCTCCTGATAAAAATATCAGAACAGTTCTTCTCCTGGATCAGTCATCAATCAAGCCCCAATGCTGAAACTGTCTGAGATGCCCTGAAAGACTCCTTCTTCCTTAAATGTCCTAAACACCTTCATGCCCTAATTAGTACTCCCTAATAACCTCTCTGGTTGTATCCCTTTCCTTCCCCTTCAGTAAACACTCAATAACTTTCTTTCTTTGTGAGGGTGTTCAATGGATTACCTTAGTTTGGAAGTGTTACTCCTAGTACCAGTGTAAAAACGGGGCTAGTGATCTACTATGGTGCCCTTCCATCATTGTGTCCTTGTCCACCACTCCTTCGGACTGTCCCCAGTTAAGTCACATGACCTTTCCTTTGGGACCTTCATTAAAACATACCAAATAAAATGGTCTTTTGCTTTCAGCCAGAACTGGCTCATCTCCTTTTTTGTGAAATTCTTTAATCCCAGCAATGAAGTCTGAAAGTTGGTCATCTTTCCTTTAAGTGCTCAGCAGCATAAGCAAAGAGATGAAAGTAAAGATAATTGCAACATGGTGATGATGACAAACAACTTATATTTATATAATATTTTAAAAGTTTATGAAGTCCTTGCACCAAAGAGATGAAAGTAAAGATAACTGCAACATAGTAATGATAATAACTTAATTTACAAAATATTTTAAAGGTTACAAAGTGCTTGCACTTGAGGCAGATACAGTATTAGACTTGGAGTCAGGAAGATCTGAGTTTAAATCCTGTTTCAGGCATTTAATATTAATCTGTGTGGCCTTGGAACGTAACCTAACCTCTCAGTTTCCTCATCTATGAAATGGGCATAATAGTAGCAACTACTTCACAATGTTGATGGGAGAATCAAATGAGATAACATAAGTAAACCATTTTTATTTACATTACACTGTGTAAATATTATCTTGCAGAGCATAAAGAAGTAGAGACATTTTAATGGTAAACTGAGTTTCTAAACAAACTTTTTGTATATTCCTTCACATTCGGTAACAATGAAAATCTGGGTGTAGGGAAGGAAGTTGAAAATTAGGATTTGGAATCAAGAAATGAAAAAAGACAAAAGGCTTGTAGACTAAGAAGTTTCATACCTGCAAGCTTTTTAAGAAAAAAGAAGTGAGAGGAAAGCATTAGATGTGGCAAACCCCAGGGAACATCATAAGAGATGAAATAGACAATGTCTTCACACAACAAAAAATGACTTCATTGAATTACTTCAGATTCTGCTGTCTGTATGTGACTGAATCACTGACTGGTTAGCTCGAAGGTCACAAACATTACCAAAACAAATTTTTTTAAAAGATGAGAAGAAGAAATGGCATGCATATACATACCAAACCAGTCTGTTTAAACAAACTCCTCAAATTGAAAAATAATCAAAAATAAAGATACCACATTTGTCAGTCACACAGAAGGCAGGCCCCTTGATGAAGATCACAAAAGCAGGGCTTCTTAAACTTTTTCTACTCACCACCCCTTCAGTGCTTCTTAAACGGGACCACAACCCACAATTTAAGAAGTGCTGCACGAACCCAAAACCACCCCTGCCAGGAAACAGTTGCTCTCCTTTCTAAGAAGGGAAAAATGGTACACAAGAAAATGCTAATTTAGAATACAAACTCATTTGCAAAACATCATGGAAGAGGAAGAGGAAAAAATGCAAGCAGTAAATAGCAATTGAGAAGGAAAGGAGACCTTCTACGCCAGAATTTCTCAAGAGCAATTATGCATGAACTGGAAGGAGCACAACAAAGATGTGAAATAGAACAGGTCTGCAAGCATATTTCATTGGTTCTCCGTTCTTGTCAGTGACGATAGGAGGTACCTAGGTTGCACCAATGGATCGCATTGGGCCTGGAGTCAGGAAGTTTTGAGTTCCAGTCTAGCTTCAGACACCTACTAGCTGTGTGACCCTGGGCAAGTCACTTCACCCATTTGCCTCAATTTCCTCATCTGTGAAAGGGCGATAATAATGCATCCCTGCCTTCCAGGTTTGTGAGGTTCAAATGAGATAATAACTGCAAAGCACTGAGCATAGTGCCTGGCACATAATAAGCAAGCACTATGTAAATGTGAGCTATTTTTAATGTTGTGGTGGTTGTCAGTGGAAGAACAGTATTGGACTTCATCACCTCAACGTTCAGGATGAAGAAGTGCTAAATTCAGTGTCTTCAAGTGGTAAAGTTAGTAACTTGACAACCAAATATAGACAAGTTTGCTGGAAGGAGCACAAGCTTAACACTAATAAATTTCAAGGTTTCTCAAAAAAGAGAAAGTTCCAAAAAGCCTGTAAACAATTTTATATTTTTGTACATATCTACATCTATATGTATATACATACATACACATATATATGTATATATGTATGTATATACTATTATCCACACACACCACCCAAAGGCCCACTTTCTTATCTCTAGAAAATTTTTGTGTGGCAGCTTTTTATGAATGAAAATATAAGAACAATGAGCAAGTGTTTTGCAAACAGTTTCTACAGCAAACTGTATCTTCACAGTCACACAATTGACTGAGGTATGTATAGAATATAAGGTCTCCATGTCTGTTGCTTTTTTGTAACAAAAAGTCATTTGACTTGGAAGAGCAGAATGGGACCTTAAAGACCTTTCTCAAGCAAGATTTAATACATTTGTTACGGCAAGTTAAGACAACAGTTAAGTACCTACTATGTACCTAGTACTATGCTAAATGCACACAAGGCCCCATGACAGTTGCAACCACAGAGTTAACTTTCTTCAATAATCTATTGAGTAGTAACATCAGGAGAGGCATTAAGTGGGAATTATATGTTTAGCAAAGGTATTTGCAATTATAATTGAAAATAAACTGCATACCTTGTCAACACTGAGATTCTCCAGATATTCCTGTGACTTTAAAACCCAGAACACTGTAAGGTCTTCAGGATGGACTCTAGTCACTTAAAAGAGATCAGCCTAGCTGTTCACATCAGAAAAAAAATTGTGAAGATGAATGCCTACGTGAAGATAATGCCTATTATGATTATGGCATGTAGTTGAATGGAAAGTCTGTTGAGTTAATTCAGCTCTGCGGTCTGCCTTGGACAGACACTGCAGATGGTCAGGGAACTGAGGAGAAGATCAAGCATTAAATTTAGTAAATCCTACAGAGTTTTCATTGATATCTAACTTCTTGTTGCTGCTAAAGCACAAACAGCGCCATCCTCCATCCAAAAAACCAAAAAATCTTCCCAGTGATCCTGTGTGATTTTGCCTCAAAGAACATGACAGTCTCAGAAGAATCAAATTACAAGAGGTTCAAAGGGAAAGATACACGGTGTAAGGAAGGTGTAAAAAGTCCGTTTCATATGAAAGGCAGCATCAGGAAGGCCTTGGCTCAAATCTCCACTCAGACAACTGTATCTCAGTTTCCCTCTCCATAAAATTAAAAGATTAAATTTGATAACTTCTAAGATCCTTTCTAGTTCTAAACTGATGATATGCTTTGCATGTCAGGAATGGCCAAAAAAAATAACTACGCACTTTAATTACCTAAATAGTAAAAGCTTGTCATGTAATTAGTGAGGGATGACGGCTCCACTCTATGAAGGCTGTAATGATACTTGCAGAGGATTTAAAGAACCACAGACAAACCTCTAGCTCATTTGATAGATTCCCTGTGAAGGAAAGTTATGGACAAGAACCACAAGATGAGAATCTGCAATAGAATGTTCCCACACCATAGATACAGCATAGGCAGTGTGGATAGAGGGTTGGATTAGGTCAAAGAAGACCCAGGTTCCAATCCTGCCTCTGATACTTCCTGACAATGAGCATGGGCAAGCCTGAGTGACTTCATCAGAAAAAACTGGAGACAAGCTTCCCAGTGCCTTCCTCCCAGTCAAATGATGATGTATGTAAAACTTTGTAAGCTTTAAAGAACAATTTAAATAAACATTAGCTATTGCTTTCTTTTGTTTCTTTACTATTACTCCTCTCCCTATTTTATGGTCTCCTGTAATTTTCATGGAAAACACCTTTTAAAAAGGTTGGTATGATGTCATCAGGGGTAGGAAAGATCATAGAAAAAGACTGCTGGATCTTGGGTGGTGGGGGGGTGAGGCAATCTAGGTAAGCAATAGCATCTTAAAACCTGAAGAGGCTGCTAGGATGCTGAGACCCAACTTGGTGGGTAAGAAATCATGTGGTGATGAGATTCAGGAAGCCTGTTGCATCCCATAACACCACAGTATACATAGTTAATGAATTGATTCTATGTTTGATCTATGTTTAGTTACAGATGGAAGATATAGCAGAAGATTTTATACTAAAGAAACGTGGAGAAAAAGTTGGGTTCTGGAAGGTACGTATTGTACTTTCTTTCTTAGAAGATCGATTCTTTCTGTTAGATGATTATTTTTGTGTACCCTCATGCTTTGAAGAAACATGACTCTCTTAGCCACAAAGACCAAAATTGTCAACATCTTAACTTTTTAATTGATTAAAGGAATCTGAGGAGTGTTGACACTATAGTAAGCTACTCATCCCATCATAGGTTATTGGGCACATATCAATAAAAGTAGTTTCTTTTCAAACACAAAAGAGAAAGTAGAATATGTAATTAAATCAGCAAGTTAAATTATCTCACAGAATCGCTTTGATTTAGGATTGCATTTCAGCATTGTCAGAGTTAAGATAAATATCATTTTAATAATAATTAAAATCGTGTACCTCATTTGAGATGTGCCATTTTTGAGTCTTAAAGACCAAGAACTCTTCTCAGCAATACAATGACCTAAGATAATTCTAAAAGATTCATGATGGAAAGTGCTATCCACAGCCAGAAAAAGAGCTATGGAGTCTGAATGTGCATCTTTTTTGTTTGTTTTGTCTTTCTTGTGGTTTTTCCCTTTTATTCTTTCACAATATGACTAATATGGAAATATGTTTAATGTTTGTATGTGCATAGCCTATATCAGATTGCTTGCCATCTGAGGGGAGAGGGAAAGGGGAAAAAGGAAGTGAGAACAAAATTTGGAACTCAAAATTTTATAAAAGTGAACGTTCAAAACCATCTTTATATGTAATTAGAAAAAATAAAATAAAAAAAATTAGAAAAAAATACAGTAAGGGGGAAAAGAGCATGAAAAAAAATCAGACTTGTTGCCAGAATGTAAATTTGTGCATGATTATCCATTTTCTTACTAAAATGAAGCAAAACAGTAGGATCAGTGCATGAAGAAAAGCAGCCACTTCCGCTAGGAGCTAGAGTGAGAGCCTTGGTCCCTCTACCACTAAGAAACTGCTTGTAGGAGAGAAACCAAGTATCATTTCTGGAGAGTTGTGACATTTTCTGTGTTCCTGTTTTTCCTATACTGTGTGTGTGTGCATGTGTGTGTGTGCATGTGTGTGTGTGTGTGTTCCTGGGAAAATATTGCATATGACCTTGTTCAGCAAGTGACCTGAGATTCAAGGTATGAGTACATGAAAGGCTTATATCCAATGACAACTCTGTGTCACAAGGTCAGTTGCATCCTTGACAACATCTGCTGAGCCTGTTTCTGTACACAGATGTGCTTATGCCAAAGGGACCCTAATACATTCTACCTTATAGGGATGTTACTACGATAATTCAAACTAGAACCGAGTGACGTACTGATGGAAAACTCCTCCACCACTTTAAAGCCCTTAGAGTCAGGGTTATCTTGGTTATCCAGTCTCTCAACCCTTCTTGACCTAAATCAAAGAGATGCTTACCTCATAAAGCCATCTTGTTCTCATATTTAAAACATCACAGTGTGACCATTCTTACTCTTAACACCTTCTAATTCCATTAACTGAAGTGAAGGTGGGATCTACTCCTTGGATATTTAGAAAAACTTCAAATACAATCTTATCATAGCATGGTGATATGATATAAACCACAAAAATAGAATTATTCTGAAACTCCAGTGTATTTTTTCTATTAAAATTTTAAGGTTCCCTTAACAAGACAACTTTTTCTTATAATTTTAAAAGATATTTTATTTAAATACTGAGTTACTTGAAATTATTGAGTGGCCAAAGACTTGACATATTACTGGAAAAAAAAAATCACATGAATTTTGGCATGTTTGCAATAAATTAAAAAGGAAGACAAAAGGAAATTGAAATTAAGGGGAGGAATAGTTAGCAGGTTCTCCTTGGAGAGATAAAGGCTTTGTTGAAGTTGGCTTCATCTGTTGCCGAAGAACAGCAGGAAACGTTGCACAGGAAACTCATTTTACCTTGAAGTTTTCATGATGAACATACATAAAAAGACCACTATTAAAATAATTCAACATAAGCATCAATATCTGTTTTAAAGAATGAAAAAGTTGAGGAGCTTGATGAGATATACCAAGCCAAGTCAACATATATTCTGAATCTTTGATTTCAATGAAAAGATGAGCACAGGAGAGATTAGTGGAAAAAATAGGTTGGAAAATATGTTTCAAGTTTAAGCAACAAAAGAAAGGACAAAGGCTTATAGACAACTTGGAAAACTCATACCTCTGTGCTGTGATTACTTTCCTCAAGAAGATAATCTGAAGGCATTGGACATGGCAAGCACTGAACAACACCACATGTACACATGAAATGGATTATTTCTTAACAGGCAGGAAATTATAGTTTATTGATGTAGGATTCATGTCAGAATCATCAGTCTCTGTGTAGTTATGCTACCAGCTAGTTATGGCAGAAATCACAATCAACACTAAATTAAGGGGGGGCGGGGATTATGACACTGCATAGTTACATTAGCTAGAATTTGAACTATTAAAATAAGTTGTTAATGCCCAAAATATGGGAGGTGATAAAAGGTAAAGATAATGATCTTTATTATTCTGGTTGCTTACAAAAGTTTTGGTTATAATGGATTATGTAAATTTTGGAGAAAAAAAGTATTCTCTTTAAAAAAATTTTCTCCGTAGTGAAGCTTTGAGTAGAAAGATAGTACTTCTAAAACTTTTCAGTATAAATTATAATTTGGATGAGAGGCAACATAGGGTAGTAAAGAGAAGACTGACCTTGCAATTAGGAATGCCCAAGTTCAAGACTGTCCCTAGCATGCTCTAGCAACCTGAGTTTAGGCAAAGCATTTAAACCCTTCATCCTCCAGGTAAATTTTGAAAAGAAGTAAAGATTACCTGAAAATTTGCATTGATAAGAAGGAATTTCCCTAAATTGATGAAAAACCAAATCTAGCTTGAAATCTCATTAAAATAGCAGTGATAATAACTTAGAGACATAAGCCACTAACTTAAGTTTTTATATTTCTTAACCTCCTGAGTATATTCAAAATATCCATTTCAGGATCAGAACATTAACCCTGACAGATTCTTTACCATTTTTCATTTAATAGAGTTGTAGAATCTTAGAGCTGAAACTTCTTTTAAAAGATCCCTTGCTCCTTCCTCTAGTCTTTAGGAATCATTAAAATTGCACTGTCCTACAATAAGTATCTTTTTAAAAGTATTTATTACTTTGCTAACATTCTTTTTAAATTTTTAGTTCCAGATTCACTCTCTCCCTCCCAGCCTTACTCCACCCACTAAGAAGGCAAACAATAGGAAAGAAAATATACATGTGAAATTATGCAAAACATTTCCATATCAGTCGTATTACAGGAGGGAAAGCAAAAAAAAAAGTGAGAAAAATATACTTCAATTTGCACTCAGAGTTCATCAGTTCTACCTCTGGAAGTAGCAGCATTTTTTTTCATCATGGAATTGGAATTGTCTTTGGATCACTATATTAATCAGAATAACCAAGTCTTTTACAGTGATCATGATTACATTGCTGCTATTGTGTTTAGTGTTCTCCCAGTCCTCACTTCACTTTGCATCAGTTCATATAGGTCTTGCAATATTTTGTTTTGTTTTCTGAAACCACCCTTCCATCATAATTTCTTATTGCATAATAGTACTCCATCAGAGTCATATAATACAATAACTTGTCCAGTCATTCCCCAGCTGATGAGCATTCCCTCAGTTTCCAAATCTTTGCCACCACCAAAAGAACTGCTATATTTTTGTACATATGTGTCCTTTTCCTTTTTTCTTTTATCTCTTTGGGGTACAGACCTAGCAGTGGTATTGCTGGCTCAAAAGGTATATATAGTCCTTTGGGCATAGTTCCAGGTTCTTCTCTAGAATGGTTGGACTAGTGAATTTGTCTACCAACAGTTCATTAATATACCTATTTTCGCTCATTCCCTCCAGCATTTTTCATTTCTGATAGGTGTAAGGTGGTACCTCACAGTAGTTTTAATTTGCCTTTCTCTAAACAAGAATGATTTACAGCATTTTGATACGACTATGGGTATCTGATTTCTTCTTCTGAAAACTGCCTGTTCATATCCTTTGATAATTTATCAATTGGGGAATGGCTCATCTTTTTGTAAATTTGACATAATTTCCTATATATTTGAGAAATGAGGCCTTTATTAGAGAAAATTGCTGTAAAATGTTTTATATTGCTTCATTGTCTATGGTACCTTTTAGCAAGTACCTGATTATGGTACCTGATTATCTCTTTCTATTAGGCTTTGGTTTGGGGGTTATTGTTTTTTTTTTGCCTGACATCATGATGGCCACCCTGGCCCTCTTCGCTTCCGCTCAATCATAATGGATTTTGCTCCAACCTTTCACTTCATCTCTGTGTCTGTTTCAAGTGTGTCTCTTGTAAACAATTTTAACAATACATATGGTTAGATTCAATCCATTCTGCTATCTAGTTCGGTTTTATGGGTGAGTTCATCTCATTCACATTCATAGTTATGACCACTAACTGCATATCTCTCTCCATATCATTTTCTTCAGTTTATTTTTCTTTCTTTTTCCCTTTTTGTCCTGACCCTCCTCAAAATTCTATTTTACTTCTAACCGCTACCTCCTTAATTGCCCTCCTACTCTACATCTCTCCCATCTCAATATATCTTATCTCCTTCTCCTCCTATCTCCCTATTGTTGTGTAAGATAGATTTCTATACCCAACTGAAGGTGTGTGTGTATCTCTCTACGTGTGTGTATGTATATGAGAGACAGAGAAAAAAGAGACAGAAAGTGAGAGAGAGAGAGAGAAAGAGAGAGAGAGAGAGAGAGAGAGAGAGAGAGAGAGAGAGAGAGAGAGAGAAAGAGAGAGAAGAGAGAGTTCCCTTTTTGAACCAATTCGGATGAAATTTAGATTCAAGCATTGCCTGCCATCACTGCCCCTCTGACCAACATTTTCCCCTTCACTATAAAAGCTCTTCCTTGCATGCCTTCTTTATGTGAGAAAATCTGTCCCATTCCACCTCTCCCTTCTCCCACTGCATTCCTTTTTCTCAGCCCTACATATTTGTAGCTTTTATGGAGTAAAGCAGAATTTGTTTCAAAGCAACCTTCAAGCAACGTAAACCCTCTTGTATGTAACTATGTGTGGAGATTTGCCTTTATCCCTAACCCACAGACCAGTCACATGAACTAACATCCTTAACGTAGTCGACTTGCTCCACCTTGCAGGCCTCACGCAGGCCATCTCTTGGGACTGGCTCCCGTTCCGGCAAGAAGTACGCACCAGGCGTCCGGTCTGAGGTAGGAGTTCAGAGTCTCCTCATTGATGGTGCCCCATTGCTTCCATTCTGATTGCTGGATTTCTGACTTTTTCTATCATACTTTGATCTAATTAATCCCATGTATTCACTTGTTGTTAACTATTTGCCTGCGTCTTAACTTTGATACATGTGCACCTTCCCTCAGGTCCAACAACATCTCAGTTATCAGCTGCTAAGCATTCTCTGTTTCAGGTATTGTGCTGGACTCCTATATTTCATTTCCAGGCTTTCCTTGACTCTGCCTTGGTGTCATTTTTGGGGGTTTTGGGTTTGTTTGTTTTTTTCCCTTCCACAGATCAACACATTTTATGATTTTCATGATTTCCACCAGTACAAGCTTAAAGTGTTTCTTGAGACATTCTTGCTTGTATACAACTCAGTCACTTCACCTCATTATAAAACCTGATTCCTGTATCGATTCCCTCCATTATGCACTAATTCCTCATAATGGGTCTTGAATAGATTCACAGAATCTCAGAGTTGAAAGGCAATAGACCCATGTAGGCCAGCCTATGCCTGAGCAAGTATTCCCTTGACAATACCCACTATGAGTGGTTGTGCAGTTTTTGTTAAAGATTTCTCATAAGAGGGAACCTCATTCTCTCCCTAAGAGCTATTTTTCTAGGTAGTCTAATTGTTAAGAGGTTCTTCAAGAGGCCCAAATCTTCCTCTTGGAAATGTTGGCCCATTTCTTTCTAGTTCTTCTCTGCAGCCAGGGAGAACAAGTCTAATTCCTCTTCCCCAGGAGAACCCCTGTGCAGCTCTCACATCCCCACCCGTTTTTTCTCATCTCTCAGGCAACCGAACCCATTTCTTTCAACTGAACTTAACGTGGCCATGCTAGCCACTCCTGTAGACACCCTTCAGCTTATCTCAATTTTTTTTTACCAGACCTCTGATGCAGAGACTGTCAAGTGAGGAACTTTAACCATGTAGATTGGCACCTTCCCTCCAATTTATAGTCTGAGAGAGTAGCCTGGGGCTAGAGGTAAAAGGACTTGTCTATGATTACACACACAGTAATTAACATGCAAAACTTGAAAACCCATATCTTCCTGACCTTACTGCTGCTACATCTCCTTACTCTTCTTCCTAAAGTGGAAGTAATGTGGTTTGGGATTCTGGGAATCCCAAAATGTAAGGATACAGGGCAAGTCTGCCTGGAAAAAATTGAAGCACTCAAATCTTCTTTCCATCAAAGTAGCAAGGTTTATTGTACTGCCAATAAAGAGAACTAGATTACAAGTGAATCTGAATCTTGATAAGTGTGAGATTGACACTTAAGTACAAAAAAAAGACTGTGAGAAGATTTGGATGGCGTTAAGGAGTGGTAAGTAGCCTGGGGTGGCCCAGAGGTGTCACAGAAAGGAATTAAGTGGTCTGGGGTGGGTCAGAGAGTCAAAGTGGAGGGAGTATTAAAAGGACTTTCAGTATCTGGGTGGGCTGGGCTGGGTCAAATGCCTCAGGGGAACACCAGGGACTGGATTGTGTGTGAAAATTCAGGGACTGGTTGCTGAAAATTCAGGGCCCAGATCCTATCACCGCATCAGAAGGAACTGAAGGAATTGTTCCAGAAACTGAACCTAATGTACCAGCCAGATGTGGTCTGAACAGGACAGAATAAAAAATGACTCTATTAGTTGAAGGGCAGTCCTGACCCTGCTTTTCAACATCTCTGAAGATTAGCTTTGTTAACCACCATAGCACACCTTTCACACTGCCCCTAAAATTCCCAGATAACTTTCAGAAAAACCACTGTTTGACTTCCCTGTCTCTTATTAGAGTGCTAAATGGGAGGCAGTGACCCTGAGTTCAAAATCTCACTCTTCTACTTAAAACCTGAGTGAAGGAGTAAGTCATTTATCTCTGTGACTCATTTTCTTCATATAAAAGGAAGAAGTTAGACAAAATGCCCCTCTGAAGTCCCTTCTGCTTTTTTAAACCTATGATTCTCTAAACTTTTATTTATAAAGTTCATTTTTTTAAACCCAGGTATAAGACTTTCCTTTGACCCTTAGTAAATTTAATCTAATTGGATTTGACCGACATTCTAGCCTTTCAGAAACTTTTTTCCTAAATCTGTAGTCAGATGTGTTAGTGATTTCTCCTAGCTTTGTGTTACTGGCAAATTTGATGTTTACCCCTGTCTCAAACTTTCCTATTATTCACTCCACTCTCTCAAGTAGGGACCTCATCAGCTTTTGTGGGTTCAATCTTCCCTATACAGATGACTCCTGATCCGTATATTTCATTTTCCACCAACAGTTCCATCAACTCCAAGAACCCACCTATACACCAGGGACCCCTTGGATGTCCTCCCCGCTTTCATCTTCCTTTTGTATATTGTCTACCCCATTAGGTTGTAAGCTCGTTGGGGGCAAGGACTGTCTTTTTTTTCTTAATTGTACCCCTAGCCCTTAGCACAGTGCCTAGCACATAGGAGGCATTTAATCAATGTATATTGAATTGAATTGAATGTATCCAGCCCTATACTCTCCTGAACTCTAGTCCCACATCAATGACTACCTATTGGATACTTCCAACTAATTATTCTATAGACGTCTCAAGCTCAACATACCTAAAACTTCTTGTTATAACTCACTAAGCATCCCAACTTCCCTATTACTATCATTCTTCCATTCATCCAGTCTCACAATCTCAATGCTATCCTTGACTCCTCAGTCTTGCTTGCCCTCCATATCCAACTGGTTGCCCAGTCTTAACATTTCTTTCTTGACCTCTCCCATATATGCTTTTCTCCCCATTCTCACTTTAGTTGAGACCCTCTTGCCTCTTTCTTGCCTGGAGTATTTCAGAAGCCTTATAATAGCTCCCCTTGCTTCAATCTGCCACCTACCACAGTCCATTCTCCATACAGCCACTAAATCATTTTCCCAAATCACAGTTCTGACCCTACCACTCCCTTACTTAAAGTTCCATATTGCCTCTAGGACAAAGTTTTTAAAAAACCCTTAGCAAAATGGCTCCACCTTACCTTTCCAGCCTTGTTAGACATTACTAACCCTTCCTGGCCTTCTTGCTGTTCCTTAGACATGATACTGCATCTCCCATCTCTGTGCTTTTGCTAGAGCTGCTCATTACAGCTGGAATGCACTTCCTCCACATCTTTTGTCTCCTTTAAGATCCAGCTAAAGCACCCCCTTCGAAGACTTTTCTGATCCCCACAGCTACTGGTTTCTTCTTCTTCTTTTGAAAAATCATCTTGTATGCATCTCACATATATTCTTTACATGCATATGTATATGTGGAATGTAAGCTCCCTTAGAGCAGTGACTATTTTATTTTTATCTTTGTATCTTTTGCGCTTAACGTGGTGTCTGACATAGTTTAATAAAGGCTTGCTTGCTTGCTGAAGTAGTAAATTCATTCTCAGATCTACAAGCAGAGGCAGATTAACCACCCCTCAGGCTTATCTCTAGAATACAAGATCCTTGAGGGTAGAAACACTATCTCTTCTAAACATGTATCTTCCATAGGATCTAGAAGAGTATACTACCATGCAGTTCATCCTAGGCATTTAATAAATATTTGTTTTATATATAAATATATATATATATATAAATATAAAAATATTGAGTGTTATGAAGGCAATTCATGCCTAGGTACCCAAAATAGGGGTTGGACTAAAGGACCTACAAAGTCCCTTCTAATTCTAAGATAATGAAATTTCTACAAAATAAAAGAGAGAATATGAAGGATGGATTGAAGTTCCCTTTTAAATGATGGTATATTTTACATTAGAACTGTGTAGGGTTTCTCTCTTCAGCTTTGTCCTCTTTTCATTTTCCTTCTGTCAATATATTTCAGTGTTTCAAAGAATCCTTTACAATTTAGCAGATGGTTTTTGAGTTTCTATGACTGAAAAAATTCTATGACTGCAGTCAGTGTGGTAATGAAACTCTTTGAACTTCCATAGTCTGGTTCTTGGATAGCAAATATAGTATGTCACCAAACTATTCCAGATCAGTATAGGATTTGTCACGATATGCACTACACTGACAACACCCTTTGAGAACTCTGCATCACTTCCAAACCCAGGCATCAGAGGTGTTGGAGTAAGACTTAATGGATATGGTCAATATAAGGGGTAATAGATTGGATGATACCAATCTACACTTCTCTATTGGTTCCTTTTTCTAGAGTAATACATTTGGTAACCTCTATTTCTTGATAATTATGACATTCTTTAATATGGTTAAATTGGCTAGATTGATTTTTAAATAAAAAACTGATGCATTTGCTAAGCGATTGTGTCTTCCCTTTTAGCACAAATCTCATACTGTGCAATAAAAAGTAGTTTGCGATCACAGTTATTATTTATGATAGTTTTCAGTATTTGACAACACAGTCTTTCATTCTAAGTAACAAATTTATTTTCTCTACACTCCACCCCTTCAAAAGAAGCCCCCTCTGCTTTCCAGCCCCAAAAGAGACAAGACGGTAGACAGTAGACCTGAAGAAGGAAAATGCCCAGATCTGTTGTATTTATGTCATAACTTTGAAAAATAAGGTTTAAGGAATAGGAGTTGGAAAACTTAACCTAACTAATGCCTTTTTTATTGGGAGGTTTGGGGAGATTTAAAAAAAACAACAACAAGAAAGCTCATTTGTTGTATTCTCTGTTATGGACAGCCTGAGGAGAGTAAATGGATAGCTTCATCCACTGACATAATTGCTTTCCGTAAAGCATTATTGAACCCTGTAATAGCAAAACTGTTTCAACAATTTGTATCACTAAAAGGAGATTTATTGGGAAATGGAGTACTCTTCTGGCAAGAGGTTCAAAAATATAAGGTACTGTAATAAAGTGAAATAAGCCATTTATGTTAAGAAGAAAAATGCATTGAAATTTCAGAATTTTGAGTAGAAAATGTGCAGATGATAGATAGGTTTTTCATTAATTTAATTTTGAAACATTGTTCCTTTCTCCATTCATATGGATAAATATTGAAGTACATATTATTCAATTGTTGGATAATAAAAAAAATTCTAAATCCTTTTGTGCCTGCATTAGTATAAAATGGTAGTGAATCTTGAAGGAAAATTTTCCATTTTAAGGTGAATTAAAATTTGACCTGTAATAATATGCCATCGTATTCATTATAACTCTCCTTAAAATCTTATTTCTGCATGTAGTTTATCAATATGCCACACATATAGTTTTCTATCACATTTCTATATTTGCTATTGTAACCAAGAAAACTAAAGATGAATTTCTTCAACTCATATTTGTAGGAGTGATAACAAAGATCACAGATTACAAATAAATCATTAAAGAAAAATGGTTCTCTAGGTATAATAACTAACATTTAATAACTCTCTAAGGTTTACAACCTATTTTCTACACAACACCTTTGTGAAGTAGATAATATGAGCATTATTGTATTTTATGTCAATATAATTAATTAATTATATAATGCTCATAAGTTATAGGAACATTATTATATTTTACAACCAAGAAAGTTTTTCCATAGTCACACCCAGCTTTGTAAATGGCAGAGCTGGCATTTGAACTCAGAGCTCCTGAGTACAAGACCATTGCTAATTTTCTTTTCCAAGGAATAATCAGTGATTAGATAAACGCAAGTTATTTTCAGATTGTTAAATTAGAATAAAAAAACTTTACATTTCAAAGGGGGAAGCTTACAATGACCTAGCTGAACTTCAGTTAACTAGTTCAACAGTCAGACTTCTGACTGAACACTTCTAGGGATAAGGAAGGAGATCACTACTTTACCCCTTCACTTGGAACTTAACTACTATAATTTTTGGCTTATACTTCTTTGCAAAGGCGTCATAGCTTCTAAGCTATCTATCTCATTTCTTACCCTTCTGTTTTTGTTTTTATAGACTAGGCCTTTTCCTTGTGGCTGTTTCATCCTCTTTTCTGAGGATGAGTATGTGTAGTTATTTCAGAATTTTTTCTTTTCCTTTGGTATTTTGTCCTAAGATTCTTTTGCCCCATAGTATTTTGTCATATTAGGAGTTTTCCTTTGCTTACTGGTTTCCCTCATCACACATACACACCAACGCCCCATCCATGATCAGCTCCTGATTTGTTTTTGAGCTTCTTGGTGATTCCCCACAATATCCACTATTGGTTGCCAATTTCCATTGATTCAGTTTCCTCTGGAGTGTTTAGCACTCAGAAGCTTTGGAACAGTCTGTGGGCACAGGACAGGGAGTTCATAATATAACCCCTTGCAGTTTTTTTTTTGAGGGGGAGCATGCTGGGTGGGGGGAAGATTGCTTTACAGGAATGTTTTCTTTCTCCACTTTTGACTTCTCTTTTTTTTTTTGGCTTATTTCTTCCTATTTTTGAGATGGGGGAAGAAGAACTAGAAGTACCTAGAAGTTTTCATTAACCATGTCACCAGAAGTTCAAGTACTGAATTTTTAAACCTGATGGTGAAACTTTAATTTTTAGTCCTATTAAATTTATTTTTTTTAAGTTTGCTCTATCATTCTAACCCAAAAATCTTGTCCCTTAAAAAAATCCCATGACTTTGGATATCATAAACGTGATCGTATTTATGTTGAATTGTAGATTTCATATAGCTATATAATTAAGACAAATATGCCATATGGCAGAGAAAGAAAATGAGACAATATAATGTGAGAAATCATAGGCACGGCCTTCCCCCATAACTGCCCTGCTTTTATGCAGTAGTCTGGTTTTTCATTCTAGACTTGAATAAACTTATATCACCTGATCTAGCAAATAGTCTCAGTCTTCCGCATTCATCCAGGTGTTCATGTAAATTACCTGGTAGGAGTTATTTCAGGACTTTGGCTTAGAATGACTTTGAATTAAATGCACTAATTCATTAAGGTTACCCCATCCCAAGAGAAATCAGGATAGCTATTTAAATAAATGCTGATGCATCCCAGGTATTTCATAATCTACGAAATTAAAACTACTAACATTTATACAATAGTTTAATGCTTGCAAAGTGCTTTACATATCCTTTATTTGAACTTAAATTATCTCTTTGCAGTTTCTCAGATCTTGCATCTTTTGATATAACTGAAGTGTCCTTATAGTTAAAATACCTTCATTAAGGAAGTCAATTTCAATTCAGTAAATATTAAATGCTTATTATGTTCAGGGCATTGTGATGGATATTAAGGACAAAAAAGATATTAGACCCAGTCACTAGTTTTAAGAAGCTCACAGTATGTGAGGGAGGTTCACAAATTTATCTAATACAAATCAACTGAGGAAAATCAAGAGTATGGCCTCCATGGACATGCTCCCCTCCTTACCTTTACCTCTCCCTTGACTTCCTCCAAGGCTCAGTTCAAATCCCATTTTATTGGAGGGCATTCCTGGTTTCTAGCTGCTAGTGCTCTCCCCTCTGAGAATATCTATTTGGTACAGACACCGCTAGGCGAGGTTTTGGAAAGAGTACTTGACCTAGAGTTACGAAGACCTGAGGTCAAATCTTGCCTCAGACACTTATTACGAAGTTGTTCTTCAGTTGTGTCCAACTCTTGGTGACCCCATTTGGGTTTTTTCTTTTCAAAGATACTGGAGTGGTTTGCCATTTCTTTCTCCAGCACATTGTACAGATGAGGAAACTAAGGCAATGAGGGTTAAGTGACTTGTCCAAGGTCACACAGCTAGTGTCTGAGGTCAAATTTGAACTCAGGTCTTCCTGACTCCAGGCCATACCAGAGAAGAGAAGAATGTGGTATATTCAAGAAATGTTGCAAAGGCTTTGGAAACAGATTGAATATGATAGGTAAAAGATGATGAGGAACTGAGAATAAATCCCAGGTTGAGAGCCTGGGGAACTGAGATATGCCCTTGACTTCTAGAGGGAAGTTTGGAAAGGGAAAGGTCTTGGGAAGAGAGAATGAGCTCACTTTTGGATGTTTTGTGCCAAAGATGTCTCCTGAACATCTGATTCCAGATGTCTGAAAGGCAGTTGCAGATGTGAGACTAGAGGTCAACAGAGAGATTAGGGCCACAGGAGTAGATTCAAGAATCCTCAGCACAGAAATGAATATTAGATCCATGGGAGCTGATAAGATCAAGTGAAAGTAGCAGAGAAGAGGGTCCAGGGTGGAGCCCTGTGGGACACCCAGGGTTAGTGGATGTGACTTGATCCAGGGAAGGAGAGACCAGACAGGCAGGAGGAGAATCAGGAGAGAGTGGTGTCCCAGAAACCCAGAGAAAAAGAGTATCCAGGAGAAGAGGGTGATGAATAGTGTCCAAGACTTCAGAGAAGGCAAGAAAAATGAGGATTGTGAGAATGCCTTTCGTTTTGATAATTAGAAAAATCACTGGTGGCTTGGAAGAGAGATGCTACAGTGGAATGATGAGCTTGGAAGTTGGATTATAGAGAAGTAAGAAGAAAGATATTTGTAAAGCCCTTTGCAAACCTTAAAACCCTATATAAATGCTAGCTGTTATTATGACTGTATTTTGTACGTACCAGTCATCTACAGGTTTCATCTCTCATTAGAATATAAATTCCTCAAGACAGGGACATTCATATTCCTTTTTTTTCATACCTTTTAGCCTAATGCCTGACATACAATTAGTGCCTAATAGAAGCTTATTTGATTAACTGACTAAAAGAGGTATAACTTATATTAGGTCTTGAAATAAAGAAACTCAACTGAGAGCTCAGAGCTATCAAGTCCAAACCCCTAATTTTACAGATGAAGAAACTGAAGTCCAGAGAGGTTTAATGATTTGCAAAAAGTCATGGAGGTTTAGTCAGTAGTTAAAGGGGAGCATTTGGGGATAGTTTTAGTTTAGTCTGGGAATAGTTTAGTCAATAGTTAATAGGGAAAATTTGACTATTTCTTCCTTCTCTCATTGTGCAGGACTTGTGCCATTCTCACTGTGAGGATGCTATTATCCAAAATAAGGTCACAACTATCATCAACTGCTTTATTAATTCCAGTATTCCACCAGCTCTGCAAATTGACATTCCATTTGATCAAGCTCAGAAGATTATAGAGCACAGGAAAGAATTAGGACCCTATGTATTTAGAGAGGCACAGGTAAGAAACCTGTGCTAAATGCAGCTCAACAGCTTTTGAAACTGATGAAAAATCAAGATATTTTTATTCATTTATATCATTCATTTGGATAAAGGTGGGTAAGATTATTTGGCAAGTTAAAAATTGATTTCTCCGTTCCAGGATCATTTTTATTTAAATGTAAAATATTTCTATATACTATTGAGATGTAGGAATAAGTACAATTCACCCTGTACAACAAATTGAACATTTGAATGTTTATAATTTTAGTTTCTGTTTTGCAAACCTCTCTCTACTTCCTCTTCCTTGCCTTTCCTCTTACCTCATTTATTTTTAAAATATCTACTATTGATGCAATCACCTTTTGGGGTCAGATTCCCTAATGGTTTTTCTTTGCTAAAAGAAATAGTTCAAGAAGGAACGGGGATAAATCAGAAATGACTTAATTTTTAAGAAAAAAAGGCATCAAAAAATATAATACATATAAATAAAAATATTGGAAAATGGAAATAAAATAAAAATAAAGTATCAGCTGCCACAAAGATGTGCAAGATACATGGGTCTAAAACGATGTCTATCTTAGAAGCTAGGAAAATTTACATAGCCACAAAATAAATGAGATGAGATTCAAATACCCTCTTTATATAAAGTATACAAGTTTGGCAAAGGAAAATCTGCCTGTCTAACCCATTAGAGTTATTTTCTTTAAAAGAAAATTGGGAAACTGACGTCCAGAATGACCTATATGAGATGATAATAAGGGCTAAGACAGAACAGAAGTGAATAGTCAAATATTTATTAAGCATTTACTGGGTCCAAGGCAGTGTGTTAAATGCTGGAAATACAAAGGAAAAAAATAGTCTCTTCCCTTTAAAGAGCTTACTGTGAGATGTGTAGGATGCTATAAAAGTAGCGTGAATTTGTTGCCAAAGGCCAGTGTCACTGAGATCTGGTACACTGAAACTCATTCCCCATTTGCTGAACCTGAATAGTGCATAAATTGAATCTTCTTTCTAGTGTGTATTCAGTCCAGTCCAACTCTTCAGGTCCATGAGGTTTTCTTGGCAAAGATGCTAGAGTGGTTTGCCATTTCAAACTGTAGTGGGATTAAGAGGTTTAGTGACTTGCCCAGGGTCACACAACTAAGTAAGTGTCTAAGACTGGATTTTAACTCAGGTCTTCCTGAGACCCATCACTCTATCCACTGAGCCACCTATCCACCTCTTTTCCAGCACTGCTAGCTAAAATACTTGAAGTATGAAGCACAGGTAGGTATATGCATTCTTAAAGTTTAGAGTTTAAGGGATTAAGGGGATATAATTTGGGAGATACTAGCAGCTATTCAACATAGGGGATCTCAGGAAAATACTTCATAGTAGACCAGGTGATAGACAGGAGCAGCAACAACACAGGGAGGGACGGAACAAATAATAAAAGATTGCTCTGCGATTCAGTGTTGTTATTTGTTATTTATCATTGTCATGCAATGATGACCTGCAGAGGGATAAGACCATTCATAGAGTTTACAGAACTAATCTATGTTTGACTTGGTTTACTGGGATATGTATCCAAGTTAGAGATCTGTTATCAAATCCTCAACTTCTACCTAGTTCTCCAGAAGAAATCTGTCATTGTTTAGGGATTTTAAAGTCATGACTTGGAAATGTAGGAAATTAGGAAATTAAAAGCAAAAAAAAGGGGGGGGGGTGGCATTTTCATTCTTCCATGGGAAGATTTTTGTTTTGAAAGAGAAAGAATATGGGAATTGAAAACAGCTGGTTACACAGATAGTAGTAAAGAGTAGACAGACTTCAGTTTTCTGGACGAAAATTTATGATATCTTAATGATAGGCTCTGGGTAATGAAGACAGTACATCTCAAGAGGATTAGAAAGAATGTGCTTGGCAAGAAACAAAATGATCATTGAAAACTGAGGAAGATAAAAATAAATCCCTAGATAAAATTATATAATTGGTTACTATAAAACTGGAAGATAACAGGTATGCCATTAAAAGAGAATAGGAGATGTGACAGTAATTTATAGGACACAAATGACAGAGAAAAGGGTTGTGGATAAAACTTAAAACCTCACATGTGTTTCTATGTAGTGTCATACAACATTAATAAAGTAAACTTAACGTTTTAATAAAAATACAATTGCATAGATATTAAGAGTGAGTCAGTCTGAAAGCAATTGTTCAGTCCTTATTGTGGTAAGCACAGGGCATTTAAAGAAAGGCAAAAACTGCCTTCAAAGGGCTTACAGTGCATTAAGGGAGACATGTAAGAAACCATATATGGTATACACAAATACACATATGATATACACTGAGTTGATGGAAGGTATTGTCAGAAAGGAAGACACTAGCAACAGGGGAGAGCCAGGAACTTCTGCAGAGAGTAGGATTTGACCTGAAGACATGAGGAGCGAGATCATTCCAGACATGTAGAGCAGCCAATGCAAAAGCTTGAAGATGAGAATTAGAGGGTAGTCACCTAATGTAGTTGCATGAAGGGTAGTAAAGTGTATAAATACTAAAAATTTAGGAAGTGAACTGTTTATGAAAGGCTTCAAATACCAGAGGAATCTGTATTGGATCTTGGAGGTAATAAGAAGCCACTACAGTTTACTGAGTAGGAGAAGGCGTAGCATACCTAATGCTTTGGCAAAATCACTGGCAGCTGATGGACTGGAGGTGGGAGAGACTTGAGGCAGGGAGACCCATCAGGAGGTTGCAGTGGGCCCCAGGAAAGGTGATGATGACCTCAAGTGTAGGTGGAGAGGAGATGTAGATGAGAGCTATTGTGAAGGTAGAAATTACAAGGTTTGACAAGGAGTTGAAGGTGACACTGAGGTGGCAAGCCCAGGCGATGGAGAAGATGCTAGTGCCCTTGGCAGTAAAAGGGGAAGTTTAGAAAAAGGGAGAGGTTTGGAATGAATTCTTTTTTGGACATGTTGAGTTTGAGATGCCTAAAATACAGCGGTTGTATCTAATAATGTCTAATATACAACCACATCGTTGTCAATGTGGGCCTGTACCTCTGCAGACTAGACCTAAATTTATAGATAGGGAAATTATCTCCACAGGATAAATAATTGAATCAATGGGAGTTGATAAGATAACCAAGTGAGATAGGGTAAAGGGAAAAGAAGAGAAGGGCAGAACGCATTCCTTCCCTCTGAAATTCTCCATCCTGTGCCTCATGTGCTCATGGTTACTTACTTGTCCTCCCCTATCAGAATGTGAACTTCCTGAGGACCCTTCTCCTGAGAGGGAAACATACAAAAACAGCATAAAGGAATAGGACCTGAAGCCCTGAGAGGATCTGAGAGATCCTTGTGTCATAAGCAGCCCTTGGTGACCCTTGAAGGCAGAGGTGATGAGGGAGAGCATTCCAGACTCTGGAAACAACTTGTGTAAGACTTCATTTGGGGAGTCAGGGAGTCTGATCGGAATGCTGAATGCTGCAGGGAATGATGGGCAATCAGTGTAGAAATCCAGACTGACACTAGATTATGAGAAGTTGGCCAGCCAGATAGAGGACTTTATATCTTATCCAGAAGCAGGAAGGAGTCGCTGAAGCTTCTTGAACAGGGGCACAGTCTTGTCCAACCTCTACTTTAGGAATGTCAATTCTGGCAGTTGTGAATTGGAAAAAGAAGAGATAGGATAGAGAACTGACAGAAATCTGGAAAAGTCTAGTGGCACCAGATTTTATAGACTTTTCATCAAAACTCCCTGAAAAGGTGTTTTTAAACAATTACTCCCCTTCAATGTACAAAGCAAAATGTTAGGTACTGGGACAGACATAGAGTTTAAGTGTCTGACCACATAAAATTTGTAGTAAGTCTAATGGAGGAGGATACAATTCAAACAGGTAACAGTACCACAAAATATTTACATGACAGTTTGCTATTATTCGTATCTGACTCTTTGTGACCCCATTTGGGGTTTTTTTGGTAAAGATACTGGAGTGGTTTGTCATTTCCCTCCCCAACTCATTTTACAATGAGGAAACTGAGGCAAACAGGGTCGCACAGCTAGTAAGTGTCTCCAACAGGATCTGAACATGGATCTTCCACTACCCCACCTAGCTACCTTAGATGGAATGGGAAATGATTGGAAAGAGTAGGCATTGGATGTAGGGAGATCTGCGATAAGGATGTTACAATAGGCCAAGTGGATAGTAATGAGGGAATGTACTTCCCTCATGATACCCCAATGAGGGGTATCAATGGAAATAAATTGGAGGGTATAAATATGTGATATTTCAGTGGTTTAAAAAGCAAACTCAGAAACTGAGTTCTTAGAAATCATTTGTTGTTCTCGGGTTTTGGGAAGTGATGGATGGAGCCATGAGAATGAATAATACTATTAAGGAGAATATAGGGAAGGAAAATGAGAGGACCTAGAAAAGATCATCAGTGAACATCTATTACAAGGACTTGGGAAGCTAGTAAAGGAAAAAGGAGTAGTGACCCAGGAACCCAGGAGGAGAGTTTGTCCCGTAGGCATAAGCAGTCAATAGGATCAGATGCTGCAAAGGACAAGAAAACTAGATCAAGAAATAGAAGGGTGGACCAGAAGTCATGATAAGGTTAAAAAATACATTTAGTTGGAATAAAAGAAGTAGAATTTGCATTCAATATTAGGAAAACCTCTTCAAAAATTATTGTAATTTTTTGGTCTAGATCTATAATTTCATTGGCATAATGAAGGTTCAATGTGAAAATTTCTTCTAATGATGTAGACCAGTAAGAGTGTCCTACGATACTGAAGGGCTAAGTGATTTACCCATAGCTAGTACATGTGAGTTGGAGACATGACTTGACACCGATTTTCTGCCACTCATTGAAGGGTTAGAAAGTATTTAAAGATGGAATGGGCTACTTGGGAAAATCACTAGCGGACTTAGAGACTGGGTGACCACCTGTGAGGCTGCTACCAAAGGAGCTCCTGTTCAGGAATAATCCAAATTGGATGACTTTTGAGGTCCCTTCCTCAGGTCTGGCTAGATCAGAGACTTGGTGATGCTTGACTACAGTGCTTTCCAATGGAGCACATTTTGGATGCTATTTTCTCTGGATTAATGCAGTCAAAGTTCACACACACCACTTGAGCACTAGGAAACACAGGGATGTGTGAAGAGTTTACTAAAAAAAAGGATAATTTAGAGAATAACAAGGAAGGATATTTAAAAAGGAAGTCCACAGTAAAATTTATTGTAGTCCCTTGATATTGAACACAAGGAATTAAATGATCATTAGGAAAATGTTAGAAATATTAAATATGTATGTATATGTGTATACATGTATATATAAGTGTGTGTATATATGTATGTATTTATATATATATATATATATAGTCTTTGTAGTTATTGACTCTAGGAGGCCACACATTTAAATGCTGAAGCTATAAAAGCAGCAAATAAATTTAGAATCACTCACAAAATCTGGAGAAGTAGCATGGCAATAGCAGAGTGAGGAAGACTTGGGTTTAAGTCCTTCTTCAGAACAGACTGTCCATGTGACCCTCAGCAAAGTACTTAATGTTGGCTGGGAAGATTTTCTTCCACCAATAGTCCCAATGAGAAATAAATTGGAGAGGGAGGGAGGGAGGGAGGGAGGGAGAGAGGGAGGGAGAGAGAGTGAGAGAGTGAGAGAGTGAGAGAGTGAGAGAGAGAGAGAGAGAGAGAGAGAGAGAGAGAGAGAGAGAGAGAGAGAGAGAGAGAGAGAGAGAGGAAAAATAACATCAAATTGCAAGTCTGGATAGAAAAATTACTAAAATAGGGTTATAAACTGATCACTGAAGCATTTAAAAGATGATGTTTTTTCTTTCCTTTTGCCTTAATAGTTATCAAACTAATGATTACCAAATGATAGGTGCTTGGCAAAGTGACTGGCGCTAGTACATGCTCAATAAATACTCCCTTCCCTAATGGCTTAAAACCTAATGAGATGGTTCTTTTTTTTTTTTTTTTTTACAGAATTAGGTAAAAGCCATAGCTAATAAGCTGCTAGATTTAGAATTCCTTAGGATGATAGCCTGATCTGATGTGGCAAGTACTAAGTTTTTGCAAGAAATAACATGTGTGCATTGCAGAACTAATGAAAGAATTTGGCACAGACTTTTGAACACAATTCTTATCTATAGAAATATCGTGATCACTTAATGTGGAGTATCCTAATGGAGGGCATTAGTTAAGGGCACCATTCTCCTTTTTAAATGTTGTTTTTCTTGCTTTCACATAAAAAGAAAGATTGTATCATTTAAAAGTTGCCCAAGATTTATTCTTACATCTGCAGTGTTGTTTAAGAGTTTTTCCAGAGGCAAAATGGTATTTCCTTTCTCCAAAAGAAAAAAGTGGGTTTTTTTCTTGATGAACTAAATGTTTAGAATATTTGGATAAAATAGCAATGTGTATGCAATTTTTAAAAGAAACCATAAATTCCTTGTTAAAAAGAAAAACCTTCCCAAACCTGATGAATGTTTCTATTAATTCAGTCAATTGGTATGATTACATAAAAAGAAGAAAGTATCTCTTAAATGCATTTTTTTTAAACAAAGACTTCTTATTGGTAATAAAAAAAAAATTGATGATCAGCATGTGTATAGCTTATATGAAGCTGCCTGGAGACAATAAGTTGCAGGAAAGATACTGGATACTAAATAAGGAATAGTTAATCGATTATTATGGTGAATGATATTTTAAATCAGGACATTGGTACAAAATTGTAACCTTAGTACTCTTTTGCGTCTGCCCAGATGACCATTTTTGGGGTTCTTTTTAAATACTGGCCACAGTTTTGTCAGTTTCAAAGCAATTTAACTGATGAGAAAGTTGTGACTACCCTAGAAAGAAGAAAAGAATATAAGAAAAAACAGAGCTCTTCCACTGAAGACAGCAAAGGAAAGGTAAGATGAACCTCCTTGTTTCTTGTGTTCAGAGCTTTAAAAAGTATGTGTGACATGTATTTATGTAAGAGCTAAGAGGAGTGAAAAGAATACAGAGAATTCACATAATCACTTAACAAGCCAGGCTAGATGCTGTGGGTGCCAGGATAAACAGCAAACAGCCCTTGTCCTCAAGACTCTTAGAGTACAGAAAGTGGTGAGTCTTGAAGGAAATCAGGAATTCCAAGAGGCAGAGGGCAGGAGGGAGTTTGTTGCAGGCATGAGAGGACAAAGGCACAAGATGAGAAATGGAGTGCCTTGTACAAGGGGCAGAAAGGGCCAATATGGCTGGATCACAGAGGATTTGGGTGGGAATAGTATGTAGTAAAGATGGAAAGGTAGGGTGCAATCAGTGAGTAAGAAGGTTTAAATACCAAACAGAAGAAACCTATATTTGGTTCTGGAGGTGATAGGGAGCCATTCGAATTTATTGAGTAGGAAGCAAAATGATCTAGTCAGACCTGTGCTTCTAAAGACCCTTTGATGGCTCTGTCAAGGATGGGTAAGTGTGGGAAGAGACTATTGCAACAGGCCAAGTGAGAAGTAATAAGGTCTTGAATTGAAGTAGGGACCATGTGAGTGGAGAAAAAGGGGGTCTATGTGAGAGGCTGATACATTTAGGCAATTAGAGGCAGCTAGGTGGTGTAGTGGATAGAGCACCAGTGCAGGAGTCAGGAGGACTTGACTTCAAATCTCACCTCAGACACTTGACACTCACCAGCTGTGTGATCTTGGCCAAGTCACTTAGCCCCAATTGCCTCATCCTGGGTCATCTCCAGTCATCGTGATGAATATCTGGTCACTGGATTCAGATGGCTCTGGAGGAGAAGTGAGACTGATGACCTGCACAACCCTCCCTCATTCAAAACAAAGTCAAGTGCAAGTCATGTCATTATTTCTCTGATGGCATGGTCTTCTTCAGCAACAAAGGACTAACACAGACAGATTAGGCAATTACTTAAATATGTGAGTGAAAGTAAGGAGTTGATGGCATCCAAGTTGTGGACTAGAAAATATTTATTAGGCACTTACTACATACCAGGTTCTGTGCTAGACATTAGGGATACAGCCTTCAAGAAACTTACATTCCATGGAAATATGTTTTATATGATTGCACATATATAACCTATACCAAATTGCTTAATAGAAAGTGGGAGAAGGCAGGGAGAAAATTTGCAACTCAAAATTTTTTAAAATGAATGTTAAAAATTACTTTTACATGTAATTGGAAAAAATAAAATACTGTTAAAAAGAAACTTATATTCTGTTAAGGAGAAACAGCATGTACATAGAAAATTAGATACAAAATATATGCAACATACTTTCCAGGTATAGGTGCAGGAAGACTAGGAGGGGAAATTTGTTAACAGGATTACAGGGCATAATGGAAGGGTAGGATAGAGTGCGAAAGAGACTCAGGAGGTATGGGATTGACTTGGGGTCTGTGAGGGAGCAGGGTGTGTTTGTGGGCAGGCAGCGGGTGACTCAGCATCACAAGATTATAAATAGAGTCACGGGGCAACTAGATTGTCACACCCTTCATAGGAAAAAAAAGTGTAGAGCGGGGAGGGGAGTTCATAATGATCTGATTTTTGTTCCCTGAGAAACTGATGAAAAGGTCTGAGGGAGAGGTGAGATAGGACGATTAACCAGCCTCTGGTCATGCCTGATGTGCAAGGCATTCAGATGCTTGGTGGAGTCTTGAGGCCAGACCTGTCTGGGTGATGTTCGTTTGAGATACTCATCTTCCAATCAGTCTGACCCAAGGAAGAAGAAAAGATACACATCTTAGTGGTTTTCGAGATTTTTCTGTCAGGAGTTTCAGATGTTGGTTTATGTAGTAGAGGCCCACTTTTTCAGCAGAGAAGTCAGAATTACACAGTGAATATATATGTAATATGAAGCTAGTAAAAACGAGATCTAGAGTCTGATCATGCACTCACATGAAATACTCTCATTCATTTGAAAATTCCCTTCATGTGTAATACTTTTATATTAGTTTGTCTACATTAATTTATAGCAGAAAAGTACGCATTTTATTTTGGAATGAATTTGAGAACATTGAGTTAAATTTTTTTAAAAAATACATTTGATTTTTTAAAACTCAAACAAATCTTTTATTAGCACATTAATGAAAAAGTGTCAAAATATGTATTAGCTCAAACTAAAAACATAATAAGCAAATGCCAGAAGGGGAAAAAATGTAAGTAACAAAACAATTCTATTTAGGACCAGGCAGAAAGATATAATGTATTTGTCTATTCACAAGACAAAAGTTAGATGTTTTGAATTCTAATTTGTGTGCTCTGCAAGTAGGCTCAGGAGAGCACAAGCAATGGACTCTGCATTCTCTAGAGCCAACACTTTCTGCTGTGGATAAAGAAAACTGTTAGGGGACAATTACGTGGTGACTGCAGCAACCCAACCAGAGAACTGTGTCAGCCACTCACTCCCAAGCAGGCTGCTCCTTCTGTATGTGGTGGGGAGGACAGGATGGGAAATGGGACAGCAGGGTAGGGCTGGCTGCATTTTAGCAGGGGAGCACTACCCTTTATTAGGGTAGTTGAGGGAAAGATACTCTATCTATCTAAACCCATGGGAGATTGATGTTAATATTAAGCAAACCTGAAGGTCTGACTCAGGAAGGATGAATCATCTCAGTTTTATTCCTACTTACTCAGAACTTTTATCTTGGTCTTCATGCTTAGCTATTGGTAATCTCCTCTCTCAGACTGATAAAAATCCTGTCTCACTTGTTTACTAGTTGAGCTCAGGACAGCCTACGAGGTTTCACACGCATTATCTCAATGCTGTTGAGTCCGCATGTATAAGGGTGGGACTCCGTAAGGCTATTTGTGTGTTCGGGTAGTTGCAAGGGAAGGCATCAGCATGTGTCTCGGCTCTTCATATATGTTCTATCGCTCGTTACACATTTGAGCTTGAAAGTAAAAAGAAGTCTCCAGTGGAGTGCCCCAGGATTCAGTGCTGAACCTGAGCTGTTTCATCTTCATAAATGCCTTAGATAAAAGCAAAGAAGGCAGGCTTACAAATGTACAGAGGACCTTAAACTGTTAACACTCTGGATGACAGAACCAGGATGAAAAATAAAACCAAACGATACACCTTACATTGGGTTAAAATATTGGGTCAAACTGAATAAGAATAAATATAAAGTCCTAAAAAATGCACAACACATACAGACATAAGTATTGTTACGTATATGTTTGTGTGCATGTGTATATATGTATTGTGTGTATACATATACACATATTTGATACAGTCTTTGCTCTGATGATCCCCAGATATACACACAATTATTCTCAGATATGTGTGTGAGTAAATGCAGTGAGGTGATGAGGTCATTCAGAAAGAATGTAGCAGAAGGTCCTGGAGAGAGCCTTGGGACACATCCATATTTGGGGGGAGCATGTCCCACAGACAGGAACAACAAGACCAGCAGAGTGCAAGATTGCAGCTGATGGACACATTGAGGACTCTCAGAGTTACAGAGTATGAGCATTTATTGAGTGATAATGGGAGTAAGACTAGGAAGGTTTTAGTGTTTCCTGGTGTGTCTTTGGGTGGAGTCAAGATGAAGCTAATGGGAGCTGAAGATGTTCACGGACCAAGCCAGGGTTATTCAGGGGACTTAGTCCAAAAATCCTTATGTTCCTTCAAGATTTAAGTTCTGTGCCAGATCTTCTCCAAAAACTCCCCAGGATGGCTTCCCTTCTTAGCCTGTAGGAGACTTGTTTATGCCCTGCCACATTCTACCAAAAAGATGAGAGCTCCCTGAGGACAGGCACTGTTCCACTCTTTACTCTGACCAGCATCACCACCATATAACAGGGCAGACGAGAGGTGATCAGGGCCAGAGCTAGGGCAGTCATAGTGTGAGCAGAGGAAAAAGGACAGGTGTGAGATGTCATGGACAGAGAATCAAAAAGACTCGGCAGCTGGGTAATATTTTCCATAAATATTGGTTAAATTTTAATTTGAAATTTATTGAGATATAGTATCCACAAGCAGATGATTTCTCTAGTATAGCTGAAACACTGACTCAAAGAATTTTTGCACTAATATAGATCTAGAGCTGTAAGGGACCCTAGAGTCCATCTGACCCAACACCCTGACTGAATAGATGCGAAAGTGAGAGTCCAGGAAGTTCCACAGCTGGTATTACCAGTGTCCTAGTGGGATTTGACCCAAGCTTTCTTGAGTCCTAGTCTAATACTATTCTGTCCTGTCAAAATTAGGATAATCACTGAACTACCAGGATAACAAGTATGTGAAACCTAATATTTGTAGTAGTGGAAATTTACATTCTGAAAAGATTGATCATTTCTGTAGAGTGGTATCCATATCTTCCGCAAAAATCAAACCTATATATCCTCAATTCAGTCTTATAAAAATCGAGGCATTAGCAAAAACAGAATTGAACTTGGAATCTGGGAAAAGAATGGGGGAAAGTGGTATGGTAAAAATCAAATGACTGTAGATTAATAAGAAAAATTTAAGATGGACAGTGGGAGGATCATTCAAAATAAATAATCACAGGCCACACTGCATTTGCTTGTGATAGGCCTTGGTACAACAAAAACTGCCATGTTAATTTACCAAAAAATAATGTTGAATAATGTTCTAAAGTATTTTAGGAACTTGGGGGTGATCTCAATATTCTATTTTTCCCTCCATTAAGCTGTCACATTTACACTTTAAGTTGCAGGAGACATCAAGAACACCAAGTGGTTCAATTTCAGGTTCAGGGAGAATAAGCAGCACCTCAGGTTTAAGTACCCAGACCTATAACCGACAGGTAAGGGGTCAAAGGTATTGCAGGGACTGTTGCCATCTTTGTGTAGTATGTTTCCTCTCTTGATGCAGAGATTGAGTTATTAGATGATTATAAAACTTCATGCTGCCCCATCATCTGCTCAGTGAAACAATTTATATACAGGTGTATTATTTACGTATTCCCCAACCATCTAACCAGTATCAGAGATGATACCCTAGAAATTTTAGTTCCAGAGATCCCACTCTACTCACCCCACCCCCATTGGTGAGTGCCTCCCTGCTCCCCAAGCCATCTTCTAACTGCCACTCAGAACAGAGACCATGCCTCAGAGGTCTTAACCCATTCAACTCTGAAACAAACCCTGAGTCTACTCCTTCCCCACTGAACTGATTAGTGAGTGGCCTTAGCACCACAGTCACACCTTGTTCTCTTTGCCCCCCACCCCAGTCCCACTCCTCCTTTCCAGTTCTGGAGCCATAATCAGCTCAATGCTATCTTCACCCTGGAAAGGGATTATCAGCCTATTTTCCTCTGGCTCTACTCACCATCCCCTATAACTATTGCCTCCTTGGCCACCACTCTCCTATATGTGTTGTGTTCCCTCATTAAAATGGAACTTCCCTTGGGGCAGAAGTTTTCTTGACTTGTATTTGTATCCCCAGTGCTTGGCACATAGCTTGATATATAGTAATTAAGAAGTTCATTTTCATTCATTTCCTTAAGTTTAATGAAAATATTCCCTGTTTTGTTGAAAAAAACAAAAAATTGAAAAAATTTACATCTCTTTTGATAAACTTATAATTCAATAAAATATTTGTAAATATTAGATTGACTTTCTCAGTCTTGTATTTTCTGTATTTTAAGTGCAATAGCTGTCATCTGGGTTCTTTCAGCAGATCCTTAGACCAGGTACCTGTCAGTCACCCAGCCCCTCACTGCTGCCATCATTTGCTAAGCTCCTACTATGTACCACACATTCTACTAGGCACTGGGGATACAAATACAAAGAAAGAAATAGCTTCTACTTGCAAAAAGCTTATATTCTAATGGAAAACTATAAATATACATTTTTATATTCTAATAGAGAAGAAACTATGAATATAAGGAGAACAAATACAAATAAATTCCCATGTCATCTTGCTCTTGCTCTGGATGACCCCAAGCTCTTACCAGGGGTATGTGTCAATCATGACCTGTGATCATTCATACAGTCACTCCCAAAAGTTAGTAGCTTCACTCATGGCTCTTCCTTCCAGACCAAGTGTGGTGCTGAAGGCATTCAAGTTCCTAATTTGAACAGTGGCTGAAGTGGATTAGATGAAAAAACATTTTTGTTCAGTTGGGTCCAACTCTCCATGACCCCATTTGGAAAGGTTCTTCTGCAAACTTTTGACTTCTAATTTGAGCAACCAATGGTGGTTTCTTACCTTGTTTCTGGGGCACGTAAACAGAGAGATACTTCGGAACTGGTTAAAGTTGGGTTTTTTCAAGTCAGATCATTTTCTGCCCCTCTATAATCGTTCTCAAACTGACTTACTCTTTGTAGAACCTAGTCAAAATTCATCAGCTTCTGCTCAAACCAATTAGATGTGCCTTGACTTTGCATGATAAAATGTCCTTGAGGGAAGAGATTTGTCTTTACTTTTGTATTTGTATTCTGAGGACTTAGCACAATGCTTAGTCAATACTTCTTCAGTCCTTCCTTCCTTCATCCATCCATCCATCTATCCATCCACCCTTCTATCCCTCTCTCCTTTGCTCCAGCCTAACCATCGTCAGTTCCTTCAGCACTCTGGTGTGGTTTGGAACCTCCTCACTATGGACATTGCCCACTGCTATTCACTTTCCATCTTTCTCCACAAGGTAGCTGGATCTGAATATACTGTCTAGATGTAGTTTGGTCAGGAGAAAGTACAGCTGGATGGATTCAGAATGCCTCTCTTAATATAGCCTAATACATGATATGTTGCAGCTGGCAAAAGATCACTAACTGTGAATTTAAAGGACCTGGATTCAAATCCCACCTCTGAGACTTTCTACCAGTGTGACCTTGAGCAAATCCCATGACGTCCTGTGGTCTTCAAGGGAGCTTGACTCAATGGTCACTGAAGTCCTTTCCAGTCCTACCCATTGATCACACAAACTCTTCTGGCTTCCACGGATGCTTCTGACTCTCATCAAGCTTGCTGTCCACCAGAGTGCCTTAGATTTTTTTTTTTTTCAAATGAACTGTTCTCTACTCACACCTCCCCTATCTTGTACTTGGGATGCTATTTTGAAAGTATAGGATTTTACATATATTTCTATTAAGTGTCATCCAGGAAGATAGCTCAACACGGTTATACGTAAGCCCAAAATAGCAAGAATCATACCAAACAAGGTAAAATAACAACACAAAGGAATTTCCATAGGTTTTCTTACTATCTCTGCCCTGCCTCTCTTTCTGAATCTTACAAGGAAGCTCAGTAGTAGTGGCTAGAATACTAAGCCTGGAGTAAGTATGATCTGAGTTCAAATCTAGCCTCAGATAATACTAGCTATGTGACCCTGGGAAAGTCACATAACCTCTACCTCAGTTTCCCCATTTATAAAATGGGGATCTAGAGGACACCTACTTTCCAGGGTTTTTGTGAAGATGAAATGAAATAGGTAGATGCTTAATAAATGCTTAGTCCTTACTTCCTTCCCCTCTCTCCTTCTGTCCCCTGTCTTGGATTAGCATGGCAACCATTGTAACAACAGGGATATAAAAGGTTTAGAACCGCAAGCAGATGTGGCAGACTTTGCCAGATACCAACCTTCTCTTGTCATTCCTCAGTTTCCCTTCAGGGATTCATCCAGATCCTTCCACCTCTTAGCACCCTGTTCATGATGTTGCTCGGTTCCCAAGAGAGAACAGGTGTGAGAGAGGAGCCCAGCAGCACCAGATCTGCTCCATTAAGATTACAAGCACAAGGAAACACGATTTTGGCAGGAAAGCCCTGGTCCTCCTTGACACTTCAAAATAACTAGAAATGCACCAAATAGGTTAAAAAAAAAGAATAGTTCCTAAAAGAAGGAGAAAGATTGCAGGCCCACATTAAAAAAAAAAACAAAACAATAGAGAGACAGAAAATGAGCAAGTAAGTTGCTAATACAGTGAAAAAAAAATCCTCTGAGGACAGAGAATGCCAGTAAAAAAAAAACCTCTAGAAGTGAATATTTAGTCTGGAAAGGGTGAAAGAGGCCGCCTCAAGCCAAACGCATTACGGAAAGTTAATTAGAAAATGAGATGGAGAATGTTGTTGAGAACTGAAGTCCCTACCTCCCTCATGCTTCAGATTTTTCAGGGACTACTGGCAATGGCTCAGCAGGTTTGGCTGCCTCCTCTCCCATCTCTGAAGTGCAGTTCACCCTGGCCTGGAGATCGGAACTCAAGGGTGGCTCATTGTCCTCTTACCCACTGTCTCAGTTATCTTGGCTTTCAATTCCCCATTAACCACCCTTATTCTCTCCTAGATCCAAAGATAATCCTCTTTGTCAAAAAAAAAAATACATCAAAATAAGAGTTGAGTAGTTCTGCCTTTTCTCCCTGGCTCGTTATAACATCACATTTACCAACAGCAACATTCTTATTTCTTCTTTCATGCTCTTTTCTTCCTCCCTCTCCCCCTTTCCATCCATTGAGAAGGCAAGAAAAATAGAACCCATCACAAATATGTCGTGCAAAGCAAATTTCTGCATTAGCCATATATATGCCTTTTTCAATTGAAGTTTGTGAGGTCTCTTTGAAAGACAATTTTTGGTATTACCAAGTATCTTAAGCAAACTGGATCAGCTATCTAGCCAGTTTGACTAATGATATAGAAATAAATGGTTAGCAAGAGAAAAGAAATGGTTGATTTGGGGAGATCAAAAATTAACATCACTAACAGCTTATAGATTAATACAATTCAGATCCAAGTTCATCAGCTTTGACATCTTGTTGCCACATGTTTCAGATGGAATAGAACCACTGAAAAATATTTTAGGGAATAAATTTTATTTACATGCACATAGGAAGGGCATCAATGGCACAGAATTTAGCAAAAGGTCAAGATACTCTGGGTTCTTTTTTTATTTAATGTGGACATTCTGAATTTACTTCTGAGTCAAGAAGTGTGCCTAATCAACCTAAACCATCTAGATCTTTCCTAAACGTTTAAATTAATTAATTATAAATCAAAGCAAACATATAAAGATGACCATAAAGCTATCAAAATATCTTGATAATTTTGATTAGCTCCTTCTCTACCAGGGAATTGAAGTTGATGGCATGGAAACACAAACAAAAGATTTTAGCACAAATGTGCCGATATAAGCAAAGATAGGCTGATAAATTAATTTTGATAAACCCATCTTCTTCATTGATGGGGAGCAGTAAATAGCTGTACATTTAACTTTGAAAATCGTTTCTACAGCCTTCCTGGTGCTACTCAAAGTACATAGAAGCTCTGGAGCAGGAGAGAACCTTGCTTAAAATTCAAGAAGACTTGGACAAAAAGATAACAACAAGCAACTTAGCAGGTCCCTTGTTTTTGTTCATAGATTATTTTACTACAGCTGAAACTTATGTCCAGTTGCATAGTACAGATTAATCATTTGACATTTTAATAATATTCATTGTTTTCTTCCTATTTCCCTTATTATTTTTATTCAGGCCCCTCATTAGCTAGTGCTAAGGCTTTTGTTTCCTCAACTTTGAATACGAATGTAACAAAATGCAAGTTTTTGCAAGACCAGCAAGGGTGAGTATCTTGGCACCAACATTGTCCGTTATTCTCCTGTTTTTATTATGTCTCTGCTTTCTCTGAATTTCTCATTTATCTTGACAGCAATCAATATGAACTTCTATATTAAGTTGCTTCAGTTCATCATTATCAAGGAGATATACACTATACAAGTAGTACTTTCCTTTATACTCATGTCAGGAATTTATCCCCTTTATTCTTAAGAAGTTTACATTAGGTAGATGTGTTTTTCACATGGAAAAAAAAAAAAAAGAAATTGATTCAGATTTTCAGTACCGGATTGGTAGTTTGCCAGCTGGGAGAAAACTTCTCTTCTTCACTAAAATAAATAAATAAATATAATCTGCTCTTCATTAGTAATATTTTTTAAAAAGTTTTGTTCTCTCCTATGTTTATTCATATAAAAATCTGGTAATTCTAATCAGTACTGAACTCTCTGGATCTATACTTATTATCTGTGATAACAGTTTGCTGCTGCTTCTGTTTGGACATTTTCAGTTGTGTCCAACTCTCGGTGACCCCATTTGGGCTTTTCTTAGTAAAGACACTGCAGTGATTTGCCATTTCCTTCTCTAGCTCATTTTACAGATGAGAAAAATGAGGTAAACCGGGTGAAGTGACTTGCCCAGGATCACACAGCTGAGAAAGGTCAAAGTTGAGACTCAATACATCTTAATGATGTAATAAGTGATCACTAGGCTTCAGCTGAAGGCCTGTGTCTCTGCTGAGAACCATTGTAGATAAGCATCAGGAGGTGGATAATGAGCAGCTTGGCTTGTAGGTGATCAAACTGAGCAGCATATGAAAGGACCAGACAGTCTTGAAGGTGCTCACAGTATTTCCCAAATCATACAAGATGCCATGATGGACATGTTAAATAATCCACTGAGTTTTAACATCAAATGAGGTGTTATATATGTTCATCAAAGTTGCATATCAGTGTCAGGGAAGATATCCTGCATAAAGTCCAAACAAAATGATTCCCTCTTGATAGGAAGTCTTTGCTATAGCAAGGCAATATCTTTATTCCACCCTATACAATGGATGTTCCAAACTTCCTTTTCTTTCTTCCAACAACACCTCCACTCACCTTAGTCTCAGCTAAAACCCTTGCTTCATAGTTTACTGAGAAGATTGAGTTCCTCTTCTTCCTTCTTCTTTATCTCACCACCTTTTATCACCCCCCTCTCTGGACAGCAATTTCTAATGAACAGATTTCTCTTCACTAAGACCAACAACCTTTCCACCTGTGCTTTCAGTCGAATCCCTTCCCACCTTCTCTCACAGACTGCCCCCACCACTCTTCCTTCCTGAGTCCATCCCATCTTTTAAAAGTTCTCACCAGATCCTACCATTCCTAGCAGCTCTCACCCTCTATCTTTCCTCCCTTTCCTGGCCAAACTTCTAGGAAGAGCTGTCTAACTTAGTGTTTCCACTTCTGCTCTCTTTCACTTCCCAACACTTTGTGAACTGGCTTCTGACCTCATCACCCAAATGAAACTGCTCTCTCCAAAGTTACCATTGATAACTTAATTACTGTATCTGATTTTTCAGTCTTTTGACTTTATTCTTTTGTCTTAATTTCATTGAGCTCTGTTTGCTCTGAATATTGCTCCAGTCTATTTTTCAGGGTGTTCATTACTTGGGTAAAGTTTTGTATCTTCTGCTCTAAGCTGTTTATTTTCCTTCCATGTTTTCCCTCAAAAGCTCATTCCATTTTTTAAAATCTCTTCATTTCTTCCATCTACTCTTAGAGTCTTTGCAGACAATACATTCTTTTTCTGAGGCTTGATTTGTACTTATTATAGAGTTTTCCCCATCTTCTGGGTTTGGTCTTGTATTTGGGGAAATTGCAAAGTGATTTTAATGACCCCCAAGCTCCTCCCAAGAACAAAGACCTATCTTCTTAATATATTCTACAAGTGATACTATATAGCAAAAAAACACAGAATACCACAGAATTATAAATCACCCAAATGGCAATAGGGAATAAGTAAAATGGATCACATTGCCAATAAAGATTCACTCACAAGTGCTGGTTGTCTTGATTGGTGAAATCAATAGACTTTGGCAACAGCAGAGATATAGGTGGGGGTGGGGGTGGGGGATAGGGGAACTGAGATATAGTGAGGAATCCAGGATAAAACTCCTAGGTTGTCAGCCTGCCTGAAGGATGGGAAGATGGCATTGTCCTCTACGATAATAGTGAAGGCTTGTGTTGAGTGTGGGAGGAGGACATGGTTTAGGGGTATAAATAACAAATTCTGTTTCAGAAATGTTAAATTTAAGATAGCTACTGGACATCCAGTTCAAAATGTCCAAAATAACAATTATATTATAAAAGCAAACAACTTTGAAAGGGTTTAGAACTCTGTTCATTTCACTTAGCAGCATTAATTCAGAGGATCATTGATGAAACATACTACCCACCTCCTGAGAGAGAAGTAATGGCTAATAGTGATGTGGAAGGAGACACATTTTTTTTAACATGGAAAATATATGTATTTGTTTTGCTTGACTGTGCTTATTTTTTTTTGACTATGTGAGGATTTTTTTTTTCAATGAGGTGGGGTAGGAGTGAAGGACAGAAAGAAGTTATCATTAATGGAAAAATATTAAAGTTCCCTTCCTATTCCCATCTCCCCAGAAAGATATACAATTTGAATGATACAGTGGATCCTAAAAAAGTATTAGAAGAAGAAGAAAGTCTCCATTATGTTAGAGAAACCCTCTTTGGAGAATTATTGGAAAAAATGAAAAAGAATTACCCAGAATGAGAAATGAAAAAATTGTCATTAATATTGATGAAAAGAATCCCCACATGAATAGAATTATAAATCCATCAAAGTATTTGAGCTAATAGAGCTCTCCTATTTAAAGAAATCATAAAAGATGTTTTTGTACAGTTAACAATTTTTATAAACATTTTGTAAACAATTTTCTAATCATCTATCTGTCTGGGAAATCCAGGGTTTTTAAAATATTATTTTCTTACATCATTTCATTGCTTTTAAGTATGGAGGTAAAAAAAAGTGGTGAATTGAATTGAATTTGAATATCCCTTTCTTCCAGGCCTTTATCACATTGTAAAACATAGTATTTTCTTTTTAATAGGGAGACTTGAAATACAACTAGTTGAACTGAGGAGCCTGCATGAATTTGGATGATCTAAGACAAGCCTACACTATAAATAAAATTTGATTTCTTTTACTTTAATGCTTTTCAAATTATAGGTATTCATAAATGTTACAGGTGAGTTGTAAGATAAATGACCTTCTAATTTGCTTAGTAGAATTAAAATATTTTACTATTAGTACATAGTAAGATGACACCATCTTCAAACAATAAGTATTACTAATTGCAAATTGAATCTTTTTATTGACAACCCCAGCCTAGCTCTGGGGAGGGTGTAAGGATTCAAATTGATGAAATTACTTTATTTAGAGAGCTCTTTAACCTTTATTGCTCATCTTGGGAAGTAGCATTTATGAAACTTTTGAACAAAATAAAATCCCCATCATCAACTGGGTTTCAACTGAAACCTGTTCCCAAGGTTGTAATGTGTCTGTTTCAAAACTGGAACACAGCATTCTTTACAAAGAGGCAGTTTTAATGTTATAAAGTCTTTTGATCTCACTAAAATCGTATTGTCAATTTTCATTCTTAACATTAAGAAAGTAGTCATTTTTATTGACACATAAAGTCTACACCATTGACGATTGTTTCTATATGATAAATAAATAAAATCCTTCCCATGTACTTACGACCTCTTCTCAGACTGTCACACGCTACCCTCTGGCCCTTCAACAGCAATTCTTTTTATTAGCGAATTTGGAAAAGTAGCTCCTGACAGAATGCTTCTATTTTACTTATTTCATGCACCCTGTGGCCTGTAGTGGCCAGTATAGGACTCAGAATATTTTGGAAACTTCAAAGGTCACCTCTCTTTAATTAGTTTTGCCTTCTCCTGTCACATAATTATTTTAAGTCAAAGAATCTAGAACAGTGATCATGGCAATAAGAGCTGTGACCCTAATTAGCGGTGTGAATTTTGAGAAGTATGATTTTCAAGCAACTTAGAGACTAACACAACGAAACTCTCACTCACCCACACACACAAGCACGTGTACTAAGCAGACCAGTTCTGTCACAGTCTCTTTATCTTCTGTCTTTATCAGTATTTGTTTATGAGTTGAAAGATGCAGAAACTTACAGGAAACTTCATTCATTACTCATCTGAGAAAGTTCATACAAAATATCTTACCCAATAAATTTTTGGGAAACATCATTAACATGAAAGTGTTATCGACACAGATGCATTATTTTGGTAACCAGGAATAAAGAATAATTTGATGATTTTTGTCAAGTCTAAAATGCATTATCTTGAGTCTGATCATTTCTTTTTAACATGACAACAATCATGTTAATCTAGTGTCAGTGCCTAGCAATAGGAACAAGACACAGATTCAGAATAGCGATCATTTGGTCACATTTCTCTATGTACTTCAGTCTCACATCAGAATGGAACCTTTAAGTTCCAGTTTGTTGCTAGAAAATGTAATCATACTATAATCAACAGCTCTTTGATGGAACATTTCCTCTATGCATAGTACAAATTTCATTCCCTTTAATTTTTTTCCTTTAATGTTGCTTTTTTGAAACAGTTTCACATAGTCAGTGCTTAATAAATATTGTTTGCATGAATGAATGAAATGACTTTTAAAATATTTAATAAATTTTGAAATTGAGTTTTTTGTACATGCTGCTCTTTTTGCATCTGTTATGACTTTTGCTTTTTATACATACCCTATAGTCTCTTGTCAGTTCTGGGGTGTGAATCTATTCAAAATCTAGTGGAATTGTTCTCATACTTGATATAAAATCTTCCATTTTTTTCTGAGGCTGATAGATTTCAAAACAAATGTAATGTTTGACTAGTCTAATCAAATTTATAAATTTTATATGGCCATCTTTGTGAATTGCTATAAAATTATTTTAATTTCATTGTAATCTGTGAAATAATGTTCTCTATTTTTATTTATAGTTTTTATTATTATGATGGCAATTTTCTGCTTTGAAAATGCTTTTCTAAAATGTAGCAGAGACCTGACTAGGTATTTATTAGGAAATTCTAATTACAGTAATCTAACTCTACTGTTAACTAATTCTGTGACCTGGGGCAATTCATTCAACCACAGTGGACTTACATTTCTTCTTCTATAAAGTAAGATGATTGGAATTGATCTTTGTTTCTACCTCTAAAATTGTATGATTCTGTTGATAATATTGGAAATTATGTGAGCCAAACATCTATAGAATTTTGTTTTATTTGCTTGATATAGCATGATTAATATGTATGTGAGTAGGTGTCTAGCATCGTGAACTGCAAATCGAAAAAAAAAGTAACAAAAAATGCTCTTATGCTTTCCTAGAATTAAACTTTTACGATGTATCATTGCAGTAGAAAATGAAAGGTCAGTTGGACAGTTACCTCTTTGGTTTTTCTGTCCACACAGTTAACTTTCTCTTTACATTCTGCTTAAAGGGCTACCCAGAGTAATTCTACTCTCTATGCATTTTGATGACATATCTATCACCTTCTTACCTAAATGACTCAATACTGTCTTAAATATTTATTAATAAGATTGTACGATCTTATATATCTATTAATAAGATCTGTTAGAGTTATTTTTTTGCCTTTGTTTTGAATTTGATTAATCTTTTCTGGCATACATTTTAGTCTTTGTTGCCAACAGAAGAATAGAAAGAGCATATTTTCAAATTATAATTTGTCTCAAATGCAAATTTGTAAAATTATTCCATCCATGGATCTTGTTAAGTGTGTCTGTAAGCAAGAAATGTGTTTTGTTTTTCATTTTGGGAACTATTCATTTTTAAGACTGTCAGCAGAAAAGAAGAATGCACTTAATGGATTTATGATTTTAATTGGAGAATTTTTTTTTATCCACTAAAATTATTATGGGCAAGATCCTTTTGTGCCATATGTGTTTGAAGTTCTTTTCTTGGCAAGAAAATGTTTTTTAAATAAGAAAATTATCTCTTCCCAGAAAAGTATCCTTGCACACAGAAAAGCAATCATTTTATTAACAAGAATGTGAGATGAAACAATGATTGTGCCAAGAAGGAACAAATATTGTCATGCAGAAGACATGCACTGGTGTGCAATAATTTATGCATTATTGCCATTGACTCAATGAGATTGCCACAGATTGCCAATAAAAACAAATATGCTGTAGAAAAGCTCCTATAAGTACTAACTGTTAAACATATTGTAGAGGATATTTTGTTGATATCTTCATTGTTACATTTCAGCTGAAGAATGAAGGTTTTAATTCAAATGTAATTCAGCAAAGACCGCTGGATGGCTGTGTGACCGTTGTAACCATCAACAAACCTGATTCATTTGAGATTAGTCCAAAAGTTACAAAAGCTGTTTCTGAGTTCTTGTTTGTACCCACCATCATAAGATTACACCAGAATTAAAACATGCAGTACTTGAACTGACTTCAAAGACTGAGCTTACACTTCTAGCTAGTTCGGTCGTTGTTATTGATTCATGTTTTCCATTTGGCTTCCATATCCTGTTCTTACTCGATGCCCCTTCTAGAATTTCATTTACAAATCTTACAGCCCTGGTTAGACACACAAATTAATACCGTGGTGGAGGCTGTGGATTTTAGCAGTCTCTTACCTCCTGCTTGGAAAATATTGCTATTTTTCCATCCATGTCTAGCACCATATTGAACACGACCATGTGCATCTTAAACTTTACTCTAAACTCACTTAGTCAAAATACATTTTAGGAATATTATTTACACTATTATCAATTGCCAGTACAATTCATTATGAAGTTCAAACATGTCCATGCAGAAGAAACAGGAGAATCTACTAGTTCCTAATTAGACTTTTTTCCCAAACAAAGCAAGAAAGTAAAAAACAAGCCCATTTTATAACCCCAAAAAGGCCAAGTAATGCTTAGAGCAACAATATTGAAGCTAAAAAAAGAGATGATTCGGTGGGTTTTGTAATTCCCTTATGAACATGCTAATTAAGTGCCAAATTTTGGCTTCCTATTCCTATATATAGGTCTTACATGTCTACAAACGCTGTCATGTGAAAGCATCAGAAGACAGATTCCAACCTTTTTGCTTAAATGACGTGGTCAATAGTAAAATACTTCACTGGAATTCTAACCAATGCTTTTAAAGTCAAATCAGAAGCTACCTAAGTGAAGTGAATATCAGAAATATCAGGGAAAATCATAGCTCTCCATTCTACTGATACCATGATTATAGTGAATAATGTGGGCTCAGTCCAAATCAAAAAAGTTAGCTGAGTGCTTACATCATATCCAGAATTTGCTGGGATTAGAAACCCTTTAAGAAGTTGAGGGATACTTTGAGTACCATACTTAAAACATCCCAGGAGAATCATAGGCTCATTTTTTGAAGGTTAGCTAGCTAGTAAGAAAAGATTACACCAATATTCCAAGTCTCCAATACTCCATAAAACATACACTGAAAACCCCTCCTTGTTCAGGAGGCTGACCATGGCTAAATTATCTGACTTTGTATGCCCAAGGAAATGGGGACAGTTTTTTGACAGTGTGTTGAGAGAAACCTAGCTTTACTAATTACAAGGTAACTTATTATCTAGTCTCATTTAAATGAAAGTTTTATGTGTTAACAATAAACTGTGGCAAAGAACATATATCTCCACTTCTAAGCATTTGGGAATATGGGGTTAAATAGAGAAAAGATAACATAATAAATGTACCTTAAGCACTGCCTGACATATTTAACACATGTATATGTAAGCACAAAGGAATGGGAGGCTGTTTCTAAAATAACAGAGAAAAAGATAATATACAAAAAAAATAAACAGCTTAACTAAAGTTTTTATAACATAAACTTTTTTAAAAAACTGTAATAATGTTTAACTCTAGAGCTAACATTTAATAGAAAATCTGTCTTATTGGACTTTCCCCCAGAAGAAAAGTTCTCAGAATTTCTTATATTTAAACTTAAAAAAAAAAACTTATTACATAGTCCTTCAGTTGTTTTTATATGTATGACACTTATTATTTTACAAATCAGGAAGTGAAGGAACCAAAAACACTGACATGGCTTAGCCACATCCCTGTCTGAGAGAGTGGCAGAATCATGGCAAGAACACTTAGGGATCGGAATGTCCAACCTGTTGCTTCACTTAGGCGCAATGAATCAACTCCAACACACATCATTAGCCACTGCTCCCAGTTTCCCCAGGTTTCTCCTCAAAAAAACTCTGGTACACCATGTGTGTGTTCTCTTGAAGTAGGAAGTCAGAAGAATGTCCACCTTCTCTCAAGCTCTCATGCCAACTCTGTCTCTCACTCAGTCAGATGTCATCAAGTAAGCATTTTCTCCACCAAGGAAGAAAACCTTTGTGAATGACACAGGCTTGAACCTAGGATTATATCATCATCATCATCTTCTTCATTTCAATCATAGTTCAATATGTTTTGGATCTGTGATCTCATGGCCACCTTCAGAGGCCTATCATCATTGTATCCCTTTTCCAATACCTATCCCCCACTCTAACCCTCATAGGGGTTCAGGCTAGTCTTCCAGGGAAGGGAGGACTCACTTTGTGATATTATAATACCTAAGACTGGACACTCTTCTTCATTACCACACCTTTCCCCCTTAAAATGAATCATCCCAAGGTGCAAGAATTCCCACTTATATCTCTGTCCATTTACAAAATGTAGACAGATAAATATAGACATGATGATTTGAGGAGAACTAGCACCTGGGGGTGTTAGGAAAGGTTTCGTGTAGGTTGTGGCATATGTGCCTAGCACTGAGAAACCTCTCCTTTGAGGTTAATGCCATTTATATCTATCACCCTATCCAGATTCTGGTAACAGTTACGAATAATAATATCTTGGTCATTCTTTCTCCTTGCTTAAAGTAGTCAGTCAGATATGGTTCAGAACTTTCTCTGTTGTATATGGCTATTCATTGATATATCTCCCTCATTAGAATGTGAACTCCTTGCAGGAAGGAACCACATCTTTGCCACCTCAACTCTTGGGACAATGCCTTGAACATAATAAGTGTTAAATTAATGCTTGTTAATCAATTCATAGGTTGATCCAAGCCAACTGAGAAAAGGCCATAGGAGTTAGATTTCATATTTGAGGATTTCAGGATGTTGATATACACTCAAATATACTGCTTCTCAGTTTACCTGCACCTGTACCTGCACAGTGTACCTGTAATTTTTGGACCTGCACCCCTACCCCATCTCAGTTATATACAAGATGGGTAATAACCTTTATCTCATCACTCACATGAGTTCTACCTTCAAAAGCAAAAACTCTAATTTTTTAGCACCACTGCCTCCAGTTCATCCATCTTTCTGTGCTTCACATCCCCTAAATATATTTGTCATCTTCACTTCAACTAGTAGTCACAAAATCCCACTTTATTTTCTAGGAACATCCCCCTTGCTCTGGTCTCATTTTACTCCTTTTAAAATCTTGGCACTTGGGTATGCAGCTGAAAAAGCTAGAAAAAGAACAAATTGGAAATCCCCAAGAAAATACCAAATTATAAATACTGAAAACCAAAGGAGAAATTAATAAAATTGAAATTAAGAAAACAATTGAATTAATAAAACTAATAGTTGGTTTTATGAAAAAACTAATAAAATTGATAAAACTTTGGTCAATTTGATTAAAAAAAGAAAGAAGAATCATATTACTAATATTAAAAATGAAAGGGGTGAACTCACCTCCAATGAGGAGGAAATTGAAACAATAATTAGAAATTACTTTGCCCAGCTTTATGCCCACAAAATCGATAATCTAAATGAGATGGATGAATATTTTAAAACATACAAATTGCTCAGATTAACAGAAGAAGAAATTGAATACTTAAACAACCCCATTTCAGAAAAAGAAATTGAACAAGCCATCAATGAACTCCCTAGGAAAAAAATCTCCAGGACCAGATGGATTCACAAGTGAATTCTATCAAACCTTTAAAGAACACTTAATTCCAATACTATATAGACTATTTTTGAAAATTGGGGAAGAAGGAGTCCTCCCAAATTCTTTCTATGATACAAATATGGTTTTGATACCCAAACTAGGAAGAGACAAAACAGAAAAAGAAAATTATAGACCAATTTCTCTAATGAATATAGATGCAAATTTTCAACAATATTTTAGCAAAACGAATACAGCATCTTATCAAGAGAATAATACATTATGATCAGGTAGGTTTCATACCAGGAATGCAGGGCTGGTTCAATATTAGGAAAACTATTAGCATTATTGATCATATCAACAACAAAACTAACAAAAACTACATGATTATCTCAAGAGATGCAGAAAAAGCTTTCGACAAAATACAACACCTATTCCTATAAAAAACACTGGAGAACATAGGAATAAAGGGAACTTTCCATAAAATAATAAGCAGTATCTACCTAAAACCTTCAGCAAGCATTATATGCAATGGGGATAAGCTAGATGCATTTCCAGTAAAGTCAGGGGTGAAACAAGGATGCCCATTATCACCATTATTATTCAATATGGTACTAGAAATGTTAGCGGTAGCAATTAGACAAGATAAAGAAATTGAAGGAATAAAAATAGCCAAAGAAGAAACTAAGTTATCACTCTTTGCAGATGATATGATGATATACTTAGAGAATCCCAGAGATTCAATTAAAAAACTACTTAAAATAATAAACAACTCTGGCAAAGTTGCAGGTTACAAAATAAACCCACACAAATCTTCTGCATTCCTATATATTAGAAACAAAGTCCAACAGCAAGAGATAGAGAAATCCCATTTAAAGCTAGAGTAGACACTATAAAATACTTAGGAGTTTACCTGCCAAAACAAACCCAGGGATTATATGAACACAATTACAAGACACTTTTTGCACAAATAAAGTCAGATTTAAGTAAGTGGAAAAACATCAGTTGTTCATGGGTAGGTCGAGCTAATATAATAAAAATGACAATTCTACCTAAATTAATCTACTTATCTAGTGCCATACCAATTAAACTATCAGATAATTATTTTCTAGAGCTGGATAAAATAATACCAAAATTCATTTGGAAAAACAAAAGGTCCAGAATATCAAAGGGACTAAAGAAAAGAAGTGCTTGGGAAGGTAGCCTAGCGCTACCAGACCTCAAATTGTATTATAAAGCAGCAATTATCAAAACCACTTGGTATTGGCTAAGAAACAGAGGGGTAGACAAATGGAATAGACTTGGCACTCAAGACACAGTAGGCAAGGAATATAGCAACCTCCTGTTTGATAAACCCAAAGATCCCAGCTTCTGGGATAAGAACTCACTGTTCAACAAAAATTGCTGGGAAAACTGGTTAACTGTGACGGAAATTAGGCATAGACCCATGCCTGACACCATACACAAGAATAAAGTCCAAATGGGTACATGATTTAGGTATAAAGATTGATACCATGAATAAACTGGAGAAGCAAGGAATAATGTATTTATCAGATTTATGGAGAGGGGAAGAAATTTTTTTCTAAAGAAACGATAGAAAACATTATGAAATGCAAGATGGATAATTTTGAGTACTTTAAACTGAAAAGTTTTTGCACAACCAAACCCAATGCAACCTAAATTCAGAGGGATGTAGTAAATTGGGAAAAAATTTTTACAGCTAAGCTCAGGGATAAAGGCCTCATTTCTAGAATATATAGAGAACTGACTCAAATATATAACCATACAAGTCATTCCCCAATTGATAAATGGTCAAAGGATATGAACAAGCAATTTTCAGGGGAAGAAATCAAAGATATCTATAATCATATGAAAAAGTGCTCTAAATCACTATTGATTAGAGAGATGCAAATCAAAACAACTCTGAGGTACCACATCACACCTATAAGATTGGCAAACATGACAGAACAAGAAAATGATAAATGCTGGAGAGGATGTGGGAGAGTTGAAACACTGATTCATTGTTGGTGGAGCTGTGAGATCATCCAACCCTTCTGGAGAACGGTTTGGAACTATGCCCAAAGGGCTACAAAAATGTGCATACCCTTTGACCCAGAAATATCGCTACTAGGACTGTATCCCCAAGAGATTATAAAAACGGGAAAGGGTCCCACGTGTACAAAAATATTTATAGCAGCACTCTTTGTGGTAGCCAAAAACTGGAAGTCAAGGGGATGCCCATCAATTGGAGAATGGCTGAAGAAATTATGGTATATGAATGTAATGGAGTACTATTGTGCCATAAGAAATGATGAACAAGAAGACTTCAGGGAGGCCTGGAAGGACTTATATGACCTGATGCTGAGCAAAAGGAGCAGAACCAGGAGAACTTTGTGCACAGCAACGACCACAGTGTGCGAGAGTTTTTTCTGGTAGACTTGGAACTTTGTAATAACACAAAAACTTACTGAGAAAAAAAAATCCCATTGTCGGTCTTCTAAGGCAAAATGCCTTCCACACTCAGAGAAAGAAATATGGAAGTCATTCGCAGAATGTAGCAGTTCATGTTTGTGTGTTGGTGGGTTTCAGTGTATTATGTTTTGATTTGTTGTATGATTTCTTCCATTTATTTTAGTTCGACTACATAGCATGACTATAGTGAAAATGTGCTCAATAGGAAAGTATATGTAGAACCTATACAGAATTGTATGCTGTCACGGGGAGGGAGGGCGGTAGTGGAGGAAGGGTGGGGGGGAATAAAATCTTAACTTTAAGGAAATGATTGTAAAACATTAAAAAAATAAAATAAAATAAAAACGCACACAAAAAATAAAATAAAATAAAATCTTGGCACTATAGTTAACCAGGTCAACTTTATTTTGGCCTCTTATCTACCCATAAGTCCCTTGAGCCTTTATCCTATAACGATCATCACTTTCCACATCAGATTTCTGGATTATTCCAGAGAGGATTATCTATCCTCTCTACTCCTACTCACAAGCTTCGAAATACCACTGGAGTTATCTAAAAACCATACTGACTGGTCCACTACAAATCTATGCCATTTGATCTCAACTGAGTGCTCACTGCTATATGTCAACATTTTTACTTTTTCCTAAAGGACCTTCAATTCCCCCCACAACATCTCTTCCAAATCTTTTTTTTTTTTTGCTTAGACCACCTGTACCACCTTACGCTTCCTCTCAGCAGAGGACCTTACCTTATATTTTACCATGAAAATTGAAGTCATCCATCGGGACTTCCTTCCACATTCAGGTCTCTCCCGTCCTTAAAAAAAACCTTTAATGAAAATTGAATGGGAATAGAAAGGAGCATATATACCTTGTCAGATATACATGACAGCTTCACAAAAATTGACCATGTATTGGTCATAAAAACTTCACAAACAAATGCAGAAAAACAAATATTAAATACATGCTTTTCAGATAAGAACACAATGAATTACATTCAATGAAAAGCCTTGGAAACATAAATTAAAAACAGGTTGGAAATGAAATAATTTAATTCCAAATTTTAATTTAATTTAAATCCTACTTTTTTTAGTAGGTAAAAGAACAAATCCTAGAAACAATTTCTTTAAAGAGAATGGCAACAATGAGACAATAATACTAAAATTTGTGGGATGCAGCCCAAGCAGTTTTTAGGGGAAAAATACATCTAAATGCTTACATCAATAAAGGAGAAAGAACAGAACAATGAATTTCATGTAATTAAAAGAGTAGAAATCTATAATCTCCAGTTAAACACCAAAATAGAAATCCTGAAAAAGTGTATATAAATAAAATTGAAAGTTTAAAAAAATTCAGCTAATAAATAAAATTAGGAGCTGGTTTTATAAGAGGAAAACAGGGAAAACACTAGTTAATTTGATTTTTTAAAAAGGAAAAAAATAAATTACCAGTATCAAGAATGAAAATGGTTGAATGCATCAACAATGAAAATGAAATTTAAGCAATTATTAAGATCTATTTTGACCAACTTTATGCCAATAAAATTGACAATCTAAGTGAAATGAATGTATATTTACAAAAAATAAAAATTGTCCAGATTAACAGAAGAATAGAATACTTAAATAACCCTATCTTAGAGAAAGAAATTGAATGAGATATAAATACATTTTCTAAGAAAAAAATAGCCCACAAGATGGATTTACAAATGAATTCTACCAAATATTTAAAGAACAATTAATTCCAATACTATATGAACTATTTAAAAAATTAAGTAAATGAGTCCTACTGAATTCCTTCTATGACATGAAATATGGTTTTGATGCCTAAATCAGAAAGAGCAAAAACAGAAAAAGTAAGTATAGACCAAATTCCCTAATGAATATTGATGCAAAAATTTTAAATAGTAGCAAGGAGATTACAGCAATATATCACAAAGATGATACATTATGAACAGGTGGGAATTAGTAATGCAGGGCTAGTTCAATATTAGGAAAATTATAAGCATATTTCACAATACCAATTAGAAAAACAACAAATATATGATTACCTCAATAGACATAGAAAAAGCTTTTGACAAAATACAACACTTATAACTGCATATATACATTATGATATTTCTATTAAACATCTTAGAAAGCATAGAAATAAATGAAGCTTTTAAAAATGATATGTAATGTCTATCTAAAACCAACAGCAAGCATTATCAATAATAGGACTAAACTAGAAACTTTCCCAGTAAGATCGGGGTAAAACAAAGATGTCCATTATTACCACTATTCAATATTGTACTAGAAATGCTAGCTATAGCAATTAGGTAAGATAAAGAAATTGAAGGAATAAGAATGGACAGCAAGGAAACAAAACTTTCAGTCTTTGCAGACGGTGTGAGGCCGACTTAGAAAACTCCAAATAAGCAATTAAAACACTTGTTGAAATAATTAACAATTTTTAGCAAAGTCATAGGATATAAAAAAATGCATATAAATCCTCAGCATTTATGTAAACAACAAAACACAGCAGGAACAGATAGAAAAAATCCATTTAAAATAACTACAGACAATGGAAAATACTTGGGAGCCTACCTGTCAAGACAAATGCAGAATAAGATGAACACAATTACAAAACGCTTTTTATACAAATAAAAGATAGATCTAAACAACTGGAGAAATATTAATTACTCATGGGTAAGCTGGTTCAATATAATAAAAATGTAATACTACTGAAATTAATTATTCCATTTCATACCAATCGACTACCAAAGAATTACAAAGCTAGAAAAGATAACAATTCATCTGGAAGAACATCAAAGGAATCATTGAAAAAAAATGTAAAGGAAAGAGACTTAGCAGTACCAGATTTTTAAACTTTTTCAAACTTTTTGAACTTTTAAAAAAACTTTTTAAAATCAAAGCAATCTAGTACTGGCTAAGAAATAAAATGATAGATCTGTGGAATAGATTAAGTACACAATATACAGGAGTAAATGATCATAGCAATTTAGTGTTTGAGAAACCTGAAGTTCCACTCTTTAGGGGCAAGAACTCATTTGACAAAAGTTGCTGGGAAAAATTGAAAGCACTTTGGAAAAAACTAGGCATAGACCCACATCTCATACCATATACCAAGAGAAGGTCAAAATGGATACATGATTTAGAAGAAAGGCTGATATCATAAGCAAATTAGGGAAGCATGAAAAATTTTACCTATCAGGCCTATGGTTAAGGGAAAAGTTTATGACCAAACAAGAGATAAAGATCATCATAGGAAGCATAATGGATAATTTTGATTACATGAAATTTAAAAGTTTTTGAACAAACAAAGCCAATGCAGCCAAAATCACAAGAAAGCAGGAAACTGGGGGAGAAAATGTACAGTAAGTTTTCTCTAAAGGCCTCATTTTTCAAATAAATAAATAAATATGGAATTGAACCAAATTTATAAAAATAAAAGCTATTCCCCAATTGATAAATGGCCAAAGGATATGAACAGGCTGTTTTCAGATAAGTTCATCAAAGGTATAGTCTAATGAAAAAATGTTCTAAATCATCATTGATTAGAGAAATGAGAAATAAAACAACTCTGAGGTACCGCTTTATATATATATATATACATATATATACGTATATATATATACATACATATATGTGTGTGTGTGTATCAGATTGATTAACATGACAGAAAAGGAAAATGACAAATACTAGAGGAGCTGAAGAAAAATTGGGACACTAATGCACTGAGTCAGTGGAGCCATGAGCTGGCCCAAGTATTCTGAAAAAAATTTAAAATATGCCGAAAGAACTATAACATCGTGCATACCCTTTGGCTTAGCAATTGTCACTACATTTTGGGTCTGTATCCCAAAGAGATCAAAGAAGAAAAGGACCTATATGTACAAAAATATTAATAGCACCTCTTTTTGTGATAGCAAAAAGTTGGAAATTGAGAAGCCCATCAATTGGGGAATGAATGAATGAAGTTGTGCTTTATGATTGTGATGAAATCACATATTGTGACCAAAGTGTGCAGAACCCTAAGACACTGTACACAGTATTATAACGATGATCAACAATGATCCAAAACAATTTTGCAGGACTTAGGATGAAAAAATACTGGCCATCTCCAGAGATAGAACTGATGAACTGAATGCAAATTGAAATATAATTATTTTGTTTAATTTTTCTTCCTTTTTTTAAACATGGTTAATATGGAAATATTCTGGGTTTTCATGTGTATAATTGATATATTGTCTGCCTTCTCAATGGGACTGGAGAAAGAAGAATTTAGAGCTCCTAAAAAATTTTAAATGAATGCAAAATATAATTTTAAAAAAAATCTTCATTGACTCTACCATACCAAACTGTCAATCTCTATTTCCTCCTTTTCAAAGCCAAAGTAGAAGTATCTATTTATACTCCTTACCTCCATGACTTCTCTTCTCACTTATCTCCATCCCTTGTAATCTGACTTCCAACCTTTTCAGTGACTAAAACTGCTCTCTCCAAGGTCACCAATGATCTCTCAATTCCCAAATTTAATGTCCGTAAACTTTTACCTTTTTTGAACTTCCTGTATCCTTTGACACTGTAACTCATCCTCCCTCCTGTATACTCTCTCCTACCTTGTTTTTGCAACACCTGCTGTCTTTTGATTTTCCTCTGCCTTGTCTGACTGCACTGTCTCAACTTTTTTCTGTTATCAGATATCTGTTTCCCATCTAACTCTGGGCATACCTCCAGGACTATGTTTTGAACCCTCTCCTCTCTTCTACATTGTTTAGGTCACCTTATCAACCCCTATGCATTTAATTACCATCTCTATGTAAATGACTTCCAGATCTATATATCCAGACATAGGCTCCTCCTTTTACTCAAGTTCCACCACCAACTGCATTTTGAACATTTCTAAACTGAAAATCTTATAGGCATCTCAAGCTCAGTGTTTCCAAAACAACTCATCTTTCCCCCAAAACTGTTCATTCAAACTTCCCTGTTTTGTCGAATATCATATTTCCCAATCACCCAGGTTTGCACCTTCAAATCACCCTTAACTTAACCGTTCTCCCTCACCCCACACAACCCCAAGTGTTATTGATTCTACCTCCACTTCTTTGCACTTATGTGGCCACCATCCTAGTTCAGGCTCTTAGTAGCAAAGAGGAACTTCAGGGTTCTGGATCATGGAGGTACAAAATTTATGGATGATGACCAGATCACAGGTATGAACACTTCTACTTGTGGCTAAGGTATAAAGAAGGTATAGGAGTTGAGAGGGAGGCTGGAGAACTGGGAGACCAGAGTGTTTGAAGAGTGTCTTCAACACATGTATTGAAGAGGGTTGGCGCAGAGAGGAAGACCAGGATCTCCATTGTGTCAAAGGCATAAATGAAGGTGTCTGCAGTACTCCTGTTGCCTTGGCAGCCACTCTGTATTGCAAACATTGTGAACCATTGGCTTAGACACCCCTTCCCCCCATTCTCGAATCTGTGAGGACAGAAAATGACTCCAAGTTCTCAAACACCAGAAAGGAAGGGAGAATTGGTCAGGTCTCTGGGTCTGTAACATGACAACTTGGTTCCCAGGGCCTAAACTGAAACTTCCCAGGGCTAGAGAGCAGAAACACAGGAAAGCAGCTGAGATGTGAGAAAATGGATGAAGGAGTCTGGTGTCCCAGTCAATGTTGGCTCCATCTCAGACCTGACATTTCCACTCCAGATCTTCCCTGAAGCCTTCTTCACATCCTGACTCCTGCTCACCATAGTACTGCTTCTCAGTCCATCTGCATGAGCTGGTACATCCCTCCCTACTTCCATCTTCTAGGTCTAGAATAGTAATCAAATTAATACTATTAATCCTGAAAAGGACCAGTTAGTGGTCCTGTGACTCCACTCAGTATTGCTGTTGCTTCCCTGACCATCATCTTTCTACATGTGCCGTATGCCCTGCCAGAATATAAATTACCTGAGGGCAGAGATTATCTGGTTTTTTATATTTGTATCCCTTGGTCCTAGCACAATTCCTGGAACAAAATAAGTACTTTAAATAAATGCTCACTCACCCATTCATCCATCCATATTCAGTGTCACTTCCTTGGTCAGGATCCAAGAGGTGAGAGGCCTGATATATGAAGCTGTGATCCAAGGGGGAGCCAGGCAATACAATGAGTTTGATTATGGGACCATATCCATCCATACTGTTATGAATGGATAGCTGCAGTGTTGCAGTGAGTTTCAAAATGAAAATATTTCCCTAAGCCTATTCCTGGAGCAGACAGAGGAATAGGGCATTTGTTCATAAAGTCAAGTCACAAGAAGTTTCTTTCCTACCTCCTTAGCATGATATTTTCTCTCCAGAAGCCTGGAGGTTACATTCCTGGGCCTCAAAAAGGTATTGAGAAAATGTTGGGAGGCATAAATTACAACACTGTAGTATATCCTGGCCTATGCCCAGCTCTGCATGTCCCTGAAGAAGGTTTCAGAACAAGATAGAAAGTAACTTTTTTTCTTTAACCCTTTTGTTGTACTAGAGTAAAACATTCGTTAATGCTAACCCTACAAAACAGACATAGAAGCTTCTTTAGTGTGATATGTAGACATAGATATATAGAAATATAAAATCACTGAGGTAACACTAGAAGTTTTCCCAACAAATATAGTAGTATATCAAGCATACCCCTTACTGTGGTCACTTGTGACATAGTTAAGGATCATTTAACAAGCATTATGCCAGTCAGTATGCTAGGTAGGCACAAGGGACACAAAGACAAAAAATTAAACAGACCCTGACTTCAAAGGAGGAATTTAATAATTAAATTAAAGGGAAGATATGCTAGTGATAAAAACAATGAAAGAAATTAAAATACATAAACATAGGCACAGAGGCCAGGGGAGAAGATTTACTTAGAAAACTCTATAGAATCAGAAAAATAATTGTCAATAGCTTTGATAAAGGAGAAAGTTACAAAATAATTCACAAAATTCAACAGAATTCCTATGTAGCAATAATAAAATTCAGGAAGAAATAGAAAGAAAAATCGTATTCAAATCAGCTACAAGGATAAAATATCTGGGAGTCATCTACCAATAAATAGTATCTGTATAGATAAAAATTAAAAACACTTTAAAGAAGTAAAAAACAAATCATTAGAATCTTTTGACAAATTACATGCCATCCAAAGTGATAAATTAAATGAATGAGTAGTTAACAGAAAAATATAAAACATCTAGATGAGTAGAATGAAAAAACAAATTTTAAATATCCCAATATCTTTTAATAAACCAAGAATTTTAACAAGCCATAAAGGATCTTTCAAATAAAAAATTCCAGACCAGATGGATTCTGTCAAACATTCAAAGAACAATTACTTTTAATATTATGTAAAATTTAAAAATTAAAAATTTAAATTTAAAATTTAAAAATAAGGAAAAAGGGATCATGCCAAACTCCTGCGAGAGAAGTATGGTCCTGATACTTGAACCATAGAGATATAAAACAAAGGACACTAAATAAAAAGAATTCTAATGAATGCCAATGTATAAAAATTGAATAAAATATTACTAAAAGGATAATAACATATTAAAAGATTATACTTTATGACCAGATAGGAATGCTGAGTTGGTTCAATATTAAGAAAATGGATGGAGCTTTGTGCCTACAGTCAGGAAGTCCTGAATTCAAATCTGGTCTCAGATATTTGCTAGCTGTATGACTCTGAGAAAGTCACTTTACCTGTTTTCTCAGCTGTAAGATGGAGATAAAACTAGTATCTATGTCCCAGAGTTGTTGTGAGAATCAAATGAGATAATGATTGTAAAATGCTTAGCACAGCACGTCATGTAGCAAGTACTATAGAACTGTTAGCTATTATTACAATAGACAATAATAATGCAAACGATAAAAATCTCATTTATAGTGTAGAAGCATAAAAAGCTTTTGACCAAGTATAATTCCTCTTTAGGTAGCTAGGTAATGCGGTGGATAGAGTGCCAAGCCTACAGTCAGAAAGACTCATCTTTCTGAGTTCAAATGTGGCCTCAGACACTTGGTAGCTGTGTGATACCCTGGACAAGTCACTTAACCCTGTTTGTCTCCATTTCCTCATCTGTAAAATGAGCTGGAGAAGGACGTGGCAAACCATTCCAGTATCTTTGGCAAGAAAACCCCAAATGGGAGTATGAGGAGTTAGACATGACTAAAACAACCGAACAATGCCAATTTATTATGTTTGTGCCCTATTGTTCCAAATCAAAGTAATATAACATACATGTTTTATTTTTATCATAAAAGCATTAGAATAGTATCATAAGCCTCAGTAGTGGTCAAAGGATATGAATGAACAGTTTTGAAATTCAAAGTATTCACAACCACAGGGAACAATGCTTCAAATCACTATTAATAAGAGAAATTCAAATCAAAACAACCCTGAATTTTCCCCTTATACCCTACATATTGGCAAAGATGACAAAAAAATGGCATCAATCAATGCTGGAGGGGATGTAGGAAGATAGGCACACTAATTCATTGTTGCTGGAGCTGTGAAATAGTACAAGCTTTCTGGACAACAATTTGGAATTATGCAGGTAAAGTAAACTATTCATGCTCTTTGAAGCAGAGACTCCATTACTGGGTTTATAATACTCTAAGGGAACCATCAATAAGAAGATAATCCCCAAAGACACTAAAATATTTGTAGCAGCAAAGAATTGAATACAAAGTAGATGCCTATTGGTTGGGAAAGGCTAAAGAAACTGTGGTACATGAATGTTGTAATGGAATATCACTGTAATGTCAGAAATGATGTGCGTGATCATGAAGAGGACTGAGAAAAACTGGGACAATCTTCATGAACTGATGTAGAGTAAAATCAGTAGCCCCAAGTAAACAATATACACAGTAACTACACCAATACAAATGTACAGAACAGCCATACAAATAAAATCAAAAGTAAATGTGACAAAATAACATTTTTAATAAATAACTCAGAATGGAAAGAAGTGCAAGGACTCCCCCAGCCATCCCTTTGTGGATGGGAGAGGTCCACAGGTGTCACAGGACACAGTTTTCAGACTTTTTCAATATATTGATCAGTTGTACTGAATATTTTTGTCTTTAAAAAATACTATTTGATCTATGAGATGGCTCTGGGGGAAGGGAACAGAAGCAGATAGCTGTGATGACATAAAAAACAAGACATCAAAAAGTTATTACAAGAAACAATATCACAAGTATATGTACCTCAACTGTTCATCTTTGGCACACAGGTTGAAGTTGTTTGTCCATCATTTTCAAATGACATCATAAAGTGATATAGTGATCCATGTGTAAACTGGATTTAAGTGAGGCAGAATGGCACAAGGTCATCAGCCTCTCTTTTCCAGAGTCACTGAAATCCAGTGCCAGGAAAAAAGTCAAGACAATTAGCAATGGCGGGAGATGCAGAAGATGACCTTGGCTCCTTTGATGTCTGACCAAGCTCAAAGCACTACACAACATCTGCTTCGGTCACCTTCCTGGCTACTGAGACAAATTGCTCTTATCAGCCCATTCCATAGAGAAAAGTCTTCAAATGCTTGGGGTAGACACATCCGTAACTCACGAATGGGTTTGAGCCCTGACAGTTTCCTTCAACCTGGGTTAGCCTGTCTGTTCACCTGGTTATTCTGGCCACTGCAATGCTACAGCTTCTAAGAGCCCCAGGTGAGAGCTGAGTGCTAGTTAGACACCAAAGATGGATGAGCAGCCCTGAAAAGGGCTCAGCAACCCTCACATCAGTGGTGCCAGTCTTGCTGAATACCCATCATACCTCACTTGTTGAAGCAGAGTCTCATCAATTGTCTCCAACTGAAAACTTGTCATATATTTGTCCTTATGTTGAAATGCAGAGGTTTTTTTTTCTTAATGTCTCTTTAAAAAAGGAACAGTCTCAAACCCCCTAGAGTATAATTCTGTAGATAGTATTTGTTTGGAGGTTTTGATTTAATTCAGCAATGTTTGAGCCCAATGGCACATGAGTTTGTTTCAGACTGATGGGAGTAGAAACAGAGAGATTCCAATTCTCTTCCTTCTTAGGTCTCCAAATCCAAGAGGAAAAGATAGGACTTTGGCTTTCAAGAAGAAGACTTTCTGTGCACGCTTAGTGGTTATTAACTGATGAATTGACTGATGTTGACCTGACTCATAAGTTCATCTGTGTAGGAAACTCCCAGGGAGGAACTTCCTCTGTTAATGCAGATTAGAGCCTTTCCTGTATCTTTGAGTCCTAGAGAGTTTCTTGGGACACTGAGAAGGAAGACACCTACACAGGGTCACATCTGCACAGGGTCATACAGCCAGTCTGAGTCAGGGATGGGATGTAACCTCAGGTCCTCCTGACCTGGAGGTCAACTCTCTATTCATAAGGTTAAACTGCCCAGCTAATTATAACATACCTAAATTATCAGAGCTCATGAATACTCTAGGAAGGACTTATCATTAGATGCCTGTATTTTCTCTCCATAAATCATGGTTTTTTAGGAAATTTTGAAAGTTATTTTTACTTATACTTTAATCATATTATTGTAAAACTACTCTGTTTGTAAAAGCAAGCACCTCAACATACACAGGAGGGCCTGCTATCACAGGTTCTTTGATATTTTTTTAAAAGGAAAGCAACTTTTGAGGGGTCAACAATCACTTTAATCAAGCACATGTATCATTCACTTAATTCAGGGGAAGAAGTCAGCACCCTAAACTTCAGAGAAAATACAGAGAAATCTAAATCAACAGATATGGCTTCCAACTGTCTGACATAAGCAACATATACATCATAGATCAACAGACAGATCCTGTCTGACCATTGTACGTACATGGTTACCAGAGAGAGAAGAATCAACATCTGGGTTTTCAAAGCCGGGCGGGGGGGAGGGGTGGGTTCCTTAGCAGCTGCCCAGAATCTCGTCTGATCAAACAAACACTTCCAAAAAGTAAGCTCCAAAGTAAAACCCCACATCAGAGACTTTATACGCTTTTCAGAGCCGGAGGGCATCATAACCTTTGAGAGTCAATGCCTCACTAACGAAAGTGTGGGCCTTCCTATTTTCCCAGGCCCATTAATGGGTGGAGAAGATCTTCTGGAATCATATTATTCAATCAGAGGTACTTGACTATACTAAAACAAAAAATGCATTATCAATACACTGTAAACTGTAGATTAATAATTTATAAATCAATAGCTCTTTTCATATTGGAAAAATTAATTCAGTTATTTGCACATGCTTCAGAAATGATCATGCTTTGTATACAAAGTAGATTATTTGTTAAAATCTTGAAGAAATACATAATTCAGTGGGAAAAAGCACTGTCTAGAATCAGAGGAAATGGATTCAAATCTTGCTACCACCTGGATGTCAGAGTGGGAAGATCTCTTAACCTTGCTCAAACTCATCTGCATAATATAAAGAGGTTGGATTGCATGGCCTCTGAAGTCTCTTCTGGCTTTAGATCTATGATCTGATGAAATGATATATTGTACCTAGGATAAAAACACTTCAAACTCTAGAGCAGAGGTTCCCAAGCTTATTTGGCCTATCCCCTTTTCAAAAAAAATTACTCAGCACCCCCCTGAAAAAATCTACTTTCTTTAAATCTTTAATGTTTTTTTAATTGTGTCATTTCAAATATATATATACATATATTTTTTCTTTAAAATGATGCATGTTAAATTTAATAATTTATTGTAAATGTGTGGTTTTTTTCCTAATGCTGAAATTTTGAGGATGAAATATTGCATCATCTAACCATATAGTCTCGTATTATAAACAAGTCTTCATGCTGATGTGTGACACACTGGCCTGTCAAGACTTGCTTGTTAAGACCTGTCAGCAGATTTGACAACTGATTGGTTATAGCTTGCATATTGTGTTTATTTGGAAAATAATGTACTCACTATGACTTTAACCGTTATAGAGCAGATGAAACATCTATGAATGGTTTTTCAAAATTTTCTTACTTTCTATTCTTTCCTTATGCTTCCACTGTCCCCTTATTTTTACTCAATGCCACCTCAATTGCATCCAAGGTTACTACTTCCCCCGGGATCATTTCAGTGATCATTCCAGGGATATAGAATCACCCACTTTAGGAACCTCTGTCAGAGTCTGTTAGAGTTTGCAAATTAGGAAAAATTGAAGCAGCTGGTAGCACAGGGGGTGTAGAACACTGGTCTTGGCATCAGAAAGACCTGAGTTCTGATCAAGCCTCAGATACTTCCTAGCTATGTGACCATGGACAAGTCACTTCACCAATGTCTACCTCATTTTTCTCAATTGTAAAATAAGGATAATAATGGCACCTTTCTCCCAGGATTGTTGTGAGTATCAAATAAGACAGTATTTGTAAAGTTCTTAACATAGTGCCTGGCACATAGGAGGAACTATATAAATGTTAACTATTAGTTACTTAGGTTTTTGTACTTGTAAATTGAAATTCACTAAGTCTCATAAAAATATTTGTGAAATTTTACAAATAGAGTATTATTTTGATCACTATATTAATTTGGTGCATGAAATAGATGACATTAAAAAATTAAATTGGATTGTTTGCACTATATTTGTTTGTATATTTATCTAAATCAGAAGAAATTCAGTTTAACAAATCTGTACTTGTCCATCACCTATAACATTACAGTTGCTCTGGCTTGAAAAATTATCATCAATGATAAAGTGAGGCTTCATTTGAATAATTAAGTAGCTACCATTCTACTAATTATAGAAATGAAACACTGCTTTGATTTAATTTTGTTTTACTAACTCCCTGGACAAAGTTTTGGCTTATGCCTGAATAGGATGTTGAGAACTGAAATAATTTAGCTCAATTGTGTACACCACCAATTAGGAAATGGATTTCACTGGCCTTCAAGGAAAGGACTTCCATGCACAATTTGTTAGTTATCATATATCTGCTTGCTTATTAATCCCAGGGAAGGTGGAGATAACTGTTTAAAATACATAATGTTCATATTCATGTCAATGCAGGCTTATGGTCTAATTAATGAGCCTTCTCTTGCTTTCTCTTGCTCTTTTTCTCTTGCTCTTTTCTCTTTTAATAGAGAAAATTTTCTGTTTTGGGGGTTAAACAAAGGATTATCCTGTTTTAGTTAATGGTTTCACTGTGTATCTATCTGGGATTGTGCTTCCTGATTTCTTTGGCTTTGGAATACCATGGAGAGGAAGGGCTATTTTTTTTTTTTTTTTTTTTTTTTTTTTTTTACCTATACCCAATCTGAAAAGTTGTTGACTAAAGAGCAAGGGTTTCCAACTGGTACATTCTGATGTGAGAGGCATAGTGGTCAAGTGGAAAAATCCAGTCTCAGAACTAGGAAGACCAAGGCTTGAGAGCAGTCTCTAGAAATACTGATGCTATACCCCTGGGCAAGTAAGCTCTTGATTCTCTGGGCACTTAGAAGATTCTTAAGCTGCAGAACAATTGCCAGTCAGCTTTGGTAAAGGAAGTTTCCTATACCACAGCAGTCATGGGACTAATTTTTAAAAAAGAGACTCAGGAGTAACCATCCACATAAGTGTCCTCTAACAATTCAATTCAGAAACAAGTTCTGTAAGTAATCAGTAGAAAGACCTTCAAATACAAAGGAAAGAAAATTTGAATAACAGAAGACCAGAAAAGTTGCAGGCTACAAAACAAATCCTCAAAAATCAATAGTATTTTTATATATAATAATAACTAAGTCCAAGAAGCAAAAATAGAAAGGGAAATACCATTCCAAATAACTACAAATACATAAAATATCTGGGGATCAAACCTGTCAAAACACACACAAAATTTGTCTAGATTCAATTGCAAAATGTTCCTTAAAGAAATAAAGAACAATTCGAATAACTAAAGGAGCATCAGTGCTCATGGCTAGGTCATGCCAATTTAACAAAACAAAAATGACAATACTTTCAATGTTAATTCGTATTTTTGATACTATACTAATGAAATTACCCAAGGGGTATCTTACAGAACTTTATAAATGATAATAAAATTCATTTGGAAAAACAACAGACCTAAAATATCAAGGGAAATGATGAAAAGAAATAGGGATGGAGGGGAAATAGCACTTCCAAACCACAAACTGTATTATAAAGTAGCAGTCATCAAAACTCTCTGGTTGAAAAATAGAGAAATCAGCAGAACAGACTAAATAAGAAGAGTCAAAAACAATCATACTCAATAAATCAGCGTTTGATAAAGTAGAAAACATAAATTACCTCCCCCCCCAAAAAAAATGTTACTTGATAAAAACTGTTGGGAAAATTTGGAAAAGACAGAAATGAGACTTAGATCAACCTTTACACTATCTTTCACAACATATTTGAAAGAGATATGCAGCCTTAATATTAATGATCAAATTATTTTTAAAAAAACTTGAAAAGAAGCAGATCATATAACTCTTACACCTATAGGGAGATGTATTCTTAACCAAATAAGAGATAAAGGCAATGATAAAAAATAAAACAGATAACTGATAACATGAAACTAAAAAGCTTACACACAGACAAAATTAATGCACCTAAAATAAGGAGGTGGTTAAATGGTTATAAAAAGTCTTTGTATCACATTTCTCTGATAAAAGATTTCCATTCAAAATATATGAACAATTAGTGTATTGTGTGTGTGTGTGTGTGTGTGACTAGTAGTTGTTCTCTAATAGGTAAGTGGTCAAAAGATATGAGCAAATAGTTTTCAAAAAAATAATTGCAAAAGATTCACACCCACATGAAAGAATGCTCCAAATCACTAACAATGAAAAGAATTAAAAATCAAAATAACATTGAAGTTTTACTTCACACCCTATTAATTGGCAAAGATGACAAAATTTGATAATAGTCAATGGGTTATAGAATGATAAGCATGCTAAGATATTATGGATGGAGCTATGAAATGATACAACCATTTTGGAAAGCAATTTGGAATTATCAAATAAAATGTCTAAAATGTTCATATTCTTTAAATCAGAGACTACATTACTAGGCTCCTACCCCAAATAAATTAATGCCAAGAAAGTCCCCATATATAACAAAATACTTATAATAGTTCTTTTTGTAATAACAAAGAATTGGAAACAAATCAGATGCCCATCAATTGCAAAATGGCTAAACAAAATTGTGGTACGTTAATGTAACAGAATAATACTGTGCTGTACAAAATGATGTGTGTGATGAGTGGAAAGAAACATGGAAAGATCTATATGAAACAGCGCAGAGTAAAGTCAGCAGAGCCAAGAAAATAATATGCACGAGGGGTGGAACCAAGATGGCGGAGTAGAAAGACTCACATATGCTAGCTCTGAACCCACAGCCCATATATTTCCTACAAGAAGAACTCCCCACAAATTCTGGATCACTGCAAGGTGTGCAGAAACACAGTGAAAAAGATTTCCGCTCCAGAGAGCCCTGGAGAGCCATCTCCAGGGGTCTGTCGCACCCCGGAAAGCAGAGTCAACCCCTGAGCTGCCCTGGCCGCGGCCCCAGAGGAGCAGATCCGAGCAGTCTTCAGGGACGGAATCTCCAGCGGCCAGGAAGGTCCCTCTGCCCACAGACGCTACAGGTCAGTGAGAGAGACGTCTTGGCTGGCCAAGAGGGGAGCGGGGTGTCTCTGTGACTCTGGCCCCCTCAGGAGGCAGCAGCGGCAGCCCCCGGGACTCCCCGAGAAGGCAGGATCTTCATTACGGAAGGTCTCTGTATAAACCACCTAAAGGAGCTGAGACTGGGAGGTGGCCCTGCCCCCATCCACTCAATTACTGAAGGTCTCTGCATAAAGCCCCTGAGGGAACTGAGCCTGGGAGGCGGCCCTGCCCACACCCAAGCACCAGAACTTAAGCTCACATTGAATAGCAGCCGCTCCCACCGCAGATAGCCCTGAGGCTGGGAAGCAGCATTTGAATCTCAGACCCCAAGCACTAGCTTGGCGGATCTAGGCGGGGGTGCAGAGGAATCTCAGAAGTCAAGTAACTGGCTGGGAAAATGCCCAGAAAAAGGAAGCAAAATAAGACCATAGAGAGCTATTTTGATGGGGTGCAGATGTTCCCGCCTTTCAATTCTGATGACGAGGAAATATTCTTACCATAAGGGAAAGACGTGGAGGTCGGGGTCCCTGTATCCCAGACATCCCAGGTGGATGTCCGGTGGACTTTTGAAGAGCTCAAAAAGGATTTTGAAAATCAAGTTAGACAGGTGGAGGAAAAACTGGGAAGAGAAATGAGAGAGATGCAAGAAAAGCATGGAAAATGGGTCAATACCTTGGTAAAGGAGACCCAAAAAAATGCTGAAGAAAATAACACCTTGAAAAATAGGCTCACTCAATTGGCAAAAGAGGTTCAAAAAGCCAATGAGGAGAAGAATGCTTTCAAAAGCAGAATTAGCCAAATGGAAAAAGAGGTTCAAAAGCTCACTGAAGATAATAGTTCTCTCAAAATTAGAGTGGAACACATGGAGGCTAATGACTTTCTGAGAAACCAAGAAATCACCAAACAAAACCAAAAGAATGAAACAATGAAAGAGAATGTGAAATATCTCATGGGAAAAACAACTGACCTGGAAAATAGATCCAGGAGAGACAATTTAAAAATTATGGGACTACCTGAAAGCCATGATCAAAAAAAGAGCCTAGACATCATCTTCCATGAAATTATCAAGGAAAACTGCCCTGATATTCTAGAACCAGAGGGCAAAATAAGTATTGAAAGAATCCATCGATCACCGCCTGAAAGAGATCCAAAAAGAGAAACTCCTAGGAACATTGTGGCCAAATTCCAGAATTCCCAGGTCAAGGAGAAAATATTGCAAGCATCTAGAAAGAAACAATTCCATTACTGTGGAAATACAATCAGGATAACTCAAGATCTAGCAGCTTGTACATTAAGGGATCGAAGGGCATGGAATAGGATATTCCAGAAGTCAAAGGAACTAGGGCTCAAACCAAGAATCACCTACCCAGCAAAACTGAGTATAATACTTCAGGGGAAAATATGGTCTTTCAATGAAACAGAGGACTTTCAAGCATTCTTGATGAAAAGACCAGAGCTAAAAAGAAAATTTGACTTTCAAACACAAGAATGAGAAGAAGCATGAAAAAGTAAACAGCAAGGAGAAGTCATAAGGGACTTACCAAAAGTGAACTGTTTACATTCCTACATGGAAAGACAATATTTGTAACTCTTAAAATTTTTCAGTATCTGGGTAGTTGGTGGGATTATACATACACACATACACACACACATGTATACGCGTGCACGCACACACACATACACACATGCATGCACATACAAAGACAGAGAGCACAGAGTGAATTGAATAGGATGGGACCACATCTTAAAAGAAATTAAGGTAAATGATGAGAGAGAAATGTAGTGGGAGGAAAGAGGGTGAAATGGAATGGGGTAAATTATCTCTCATTCAAGAGGCAAGTAGGAGACTTTTTAATGGAGGGAAAAAGAGGAGAACTGAGAAAAAAAAAACAAGAAGTTTACCCTCATCACATTCAATTAAAGGAAGGAATAAAATGCACACTCATTTTGGTATGAAAACCTATCTTACAATACAGGAAAGTGGGAGAGAAGGAGATAAGCAAGGGGGGGGATGATGGTAGGGAGGGCAATGGGAGGAGGGAGCAATTTGAAGTCAATACTTGGGGAGGGACAGGATCAAAAGAAAGAATAGAAACAATGGGGGGCAGGATAGGATGGAGGGAAATAACAGTTAGTCTTACACAACATGACTATTATCGAAGTCATTTGCAAAACTACACAGATAGGGCCTATATTGAATTGCATGCCTACCCAAAGGGAATGGGTGGGGAAGGAGGGATGGGGAGAATTTGGAACTCAAAGTTTTAGGAACAACTGTTTAGTAATGTTGTTGCTACTAGGAAATAAGAAATACAGGTAATGAGAATAGAAAGTCATCTGGCCCTACAGGATAAAAGAGAAGAAGGGGACAAGAGAAGGGAGGGATGATAGAAGAGAGGGCAGATTGGTGATAGGGAAAATTAGAATGCTCGGTGTATTGGGGTGGGGGGAGGGGAGAAAAGGGGAGAAAATTTGGAACCCAAAATTTTGTGAAAATGAATGTAAAAAGTTAAATAAAAAAAGAAAAGAAAATAATATGCACAATAACTACAGTAATATAAATGGAGAAAACAAAGACATACCAAAACAAATGCAAATTCAACAAAATTACAAAGATCAAGCCTGACTCAAATGAGGCAATTTAAGACTACATCCACAAGCCACCCTTGTCATGGAGGGAGAGAGTGACAACTATTATATATTGCATATGGTTTTGATTTTTTCAATGTAACAACTGGTTGTGCTATTTTTTCTCTTAAAAATACTATTTATTATTTGGGCTAGATCTCTGGGAAGGGTGGGATGGAATTTTTGTATAACTATAATGGAATAAGAAACAGAAGCCATCAATAAAATTTTGTTTTGAAAAAAATCGGTCAGTAGATGTGATTAGCTCAAAGCAAAGGCATTTACTGAGGTGGCAGTCATAAGAACAGTAACAAAACATTCCCCCATAAAACTGGGATGAACTCTTCCATGACTACCCATAGAGTGAGTGGGGAGAGTGATCACACATGAAGAATACAATGATAGAGGGATTCTCATGCGGGGAACCCATGACCAAAATGACTCAGAGCCACTATTAATGAAGGGTTCCAATATCCATAAGCTTCTTGTGGTATCCTCATAACGTTTTGTCTGAGTGCCATATTTTTCACTTGCATTGCCTGAATATTCTTTTCTCTATAGCTCAATTCCCAACAGCCACAGCCGTGTTTTTTGATTCAAAGAAGTTGCTCCTCAAAACTATCCCTTGTCTTGACTCTTGACTGGCTCCCTAGAGAGTATGTCTTGCTTTTTAAAAAGTCATCAGTTGTGCAGCCAGTCCTCTCTCAGACAACGGCGAGCCGCTTTCTACTTCCGTTAGGTTTTATCCGAGAACTTCATGTATGATAAAAGGATGAAAGGATGTAGGCAAGTTTTGTTTGTTTTTTACTTTAAGATTTTAGCACCTCATTGTCTCCCCTATCTGTCCCTTATCTTCTTGATTTCATAAAACAGGCTGGGGGAAACCAATTGATGTTGAGTGTCCTGACTAACTCCTCTCCATATATAACATAAAAATAAAATAATAAATAATAAAATATTTTAATATGTTTATTTCACAATGGTTTCCTATGCTAAAAGTGACACAATTAAAAATTTGAGTCCACAGAATTTAGAGAGTTAGACATCAGTAATTAAATAATTTGTCCTTTTAAAAAAATCATTTAATAAAACACTAATACTAAATGCTCTCTTTGAAGATCAGAAGTGCCCTGTGCATCCAGTTCAAGATGTTCAATAAGCAATTGGAGATTCAAGACTGGAAATTAACAGAGAAACTGGGACTGGATAAATAGATTTGAGAATCATCAGTATGGAGATGAGGTAGGTAGGGGCACAGTGGACTGAGCACCAGACCTACAGTCAAGAAGACATCTTTCTAAGTTCAAATTAGGCCTCAGACACTTAATAGCAGTGTGACCCTAGACCAGTCACTTAGGAGGAGCAACCTGTCTGCCTTAATTTCTTTATCTGTAAAATGAGCTGGAGAAGAGAACCACTCTAGCATCTTTGCCAATAAAACCCCAAATGAGGTCATGAAGAGTTGGAAACAACTCAAATGAGTAAACAACAAAATAAAAAATTACTCCAGTTTAACCTTTTTTCCTGATTAAGCACTTATTTCCTTTTCCTCTTTCTGTCCTTCTCTGACTGAAAAATAATTAAAAAAGAAAAAGCCATCACACAAGCATGCATACACATTGGCCTTGTCCAGAAATATGTATCTCAGACAATCCTCTTTATAAAGCATTTCCATCAGACAGTTTTGGAAAATAATAAGAACTGATTCATAGGACATCAAGGGAGAGAATAATTACTTTAAGTCAGAGTAATTGGGGAATTTTCACCCAGAAGGAAAGATTGGAGAAGAACTGTAAAGAATGTGTATACTTTCAATAAGTGGAGAGGAGATTTCTCCTCAACAACATACCCCTCCCTTGGGATCACTGTCTTTTCTTGCTATATAGAAAACCCTATTTTTCTTTTAGTTGCCTATTAGTCCCTGAAGACAGAAGTCTTTTTAAGTCGGCCAGTGAGCATTTATTAAGCACTTTCTAGGTTTTTTTCCTGTCTAGCCTTGGTTTCAGCCCTTCAACTGTAGGTCAGATCTGCTCTTCTCATAAATGAGTCTCAAACTATTCTACTAGGAGACCTCTGGCTGTAGAAATTCCCTACTTAGCATGGAAGAAGTTTCCAGCCTTTCACAGATGTTGTAGTTACCTAGTTACCATTATCTGCTACTGCTCCTTAAACTCTCCTCTTCAGCCCACCAATATTCTGATCAGAGTGAAATGGCTTTAAGATTTTGTGAAAGAAAGAAAGAAAGAAAGAAAGGAAGGAAGGAAGGAAGGAAGGAAGGAAGGAAGGAAGGAAGGAAGGAAGGAAGGAAGGAAGGAAGGAAGGAAGGAAGGAAAAAAGAAGGAAAGAAAGAAAGAGAGAAAGAGAGAGAGAGGAGAGAGACAGGAAGGAAGGAAAGAAGGAAGGAAGGAAGGAAAGAAGGAAGGAAAGAAGGAAGGAAGGAAGGAAGGAAGGAAGGAAGGAAGGAAGGAAGGAAGGAAGGAAGGAAGGAAAAAAGAGAGAGAGAGAGAGAAAGTGTGAACCACAATAGGTCCCTTCCCAGCTCCACTTAATGACTATATTTTGGGCCTTCCTGACTTAAAATAAATGGCAATGGTAACTGTTGCTCTTTGGAACAGGAGCCCTAAGGGTCTTCCCCTCTCAGATTGATTTTGTTTAAGGGTCCATCCCTTGACTCACTTCTTTTTTTTTTAACTAAATTATTTTATTTGTTTTCAGTGTTCTACAATCCCTTCCATATCTCTTAGATTTTTTTCCCCTCCTTCACCCTCCTTCCTTCTTCCCTCCCTGAGATGGCATCAATTTTATATAGGTTCTACACAGACATTCCTATTAAATACATTTTCACCTTAGACGTGCTGCATAGAAGAACTAAAATGAATGGGAGAAACCATAAAACAAAACAAAATATAATACAAAAGAAAATGGTCTGCTTCATTCTGTAATCAAATTCCATAGTTCTTTCTCTGAATGTGGAAGGCAATTTGCCTCAAGCCTTGACTCACTTCTTAAAGAGGCCTATTCACTGAATGGGTGTTACAAAGTGAGAACTTGAAAAGATCTTAGCCCAAAATGGCCAGGGTCCCTCATGGCATCCTGGGCTATATCCAGTTGTTCTGGTAAATATCTGGCCACTGGAACCAGATGGCTCTGGAGGAGAAAGTGAGGCTGGTGACTTTGCACAGCCCTCTCTCAATCAAATCAAAATCAACTGCAAGTCATGTTATCATTTTCCTGATGTCTTCTTTAAAAAGGAAGGAGGTGGACTTCTCCTCAAGACCCTTCCTAAAACCCTCCTCCTATCCCCCTGGACTACCAGACCATCCCCCCCCCCCCATATCCCTCCTATACTCTTTTCTGTATTTAAGTTCCATCTTGCCTCCATGAAGGTGCTCAGATCCAATCCAGCTCAGACTCTGTCTAGCTGAAATTCTATCTGGCCTACTTGTGAATACAAGTATTACAAATGCTTAGGCTCCTTAAGAGGCAACCCAATTAGGTGAATCTTTAATAAACCTTGTTTTCTTTGGCTTTAAAGAAAAAAAGGAAGGAGGGGGGAAGGAGCCAAGAAAGATGTAGAGTAGAAAGATGCACAGACACTAGCTCTTACCCCACAGCCCATAAAATACCTGTAAAGAACAACTCTCAACAAACTGTAGAGCAGCAGAAGCCACAGAATAACAAAGTAGAGGAGATTTCTAATCCAGAATGACCTGGAAGACCGATGGGAAAGATCTGTCACATACCTGAGCAGTAGAGCAGAGCCCAGCCCAGCCTTGCCCACGTTGCACCAGGAGGAGCAGAACCGAGCAGGGTCAGGGACAGAATCTCCAGTGGCAGTGCAGAACCCTCAACCCACAGGTGCCAAAGGTCAGTGAGAGTCTTTTGACTGGCTGAGAAGGGAGCAGGGTGTCCCTATAACTTGGGCTTCCTCAGGTGGAGTGGAGGCAGCAGCAAACAGGGGCTCTCAAACCAGGCAGTAGCACACATCCATTGCTGAAGGTCTCATCATAAAGCCCCTAAGGGAACTGAGCCCTGCCCCCACTGATCTTAATCTCACACTGGATAACAGCCCTGCCCCTGCCTAAAGCTTCTGAGGGTTTGAAGCAGCTCATCTGAAACTCAGCCCCCAGTGCTGGCTTGGCGGAACTGGAGGCAAGGTAGTTGTGGAGAGGAAACTCAGAAGTCAAGTAACTGGCTGGGGAAAAAACAAGACCCTAGAAAGTTATTTTCTTGGGGAACAGGTGTCTCCCCCCCATCCTTTCTGATGAAGAAGAACAAGACATACTGTCAGAGGAAGTCAAGGCCTTTGCCTCCAGGGTCTCCAAAGGGAACTTAAAATGGGTTCCAGCAATAGAAGACCTTAAAAAACAAGTTAGCAGCTTACTAAAGGAGAACCCAAAAAATGCTGAGGAAAATAACAGCTTTAAAAAGAGGCTAACTCAATTGGAAAAAGAGGTCCAAAAAGCCAATGTGGAGAAGGAGGCTTTAAAAAGCAAAATTAACCAAATGGAGAAGGTCCAAAAGCTCACTGAACCAAATAATTCGTTGAAAGAGAGAATTGAGTTCAGGGAAATGAATGACTATGAGCTAAACCAAGCAGTTAGCAAATAAAACCAAAAGTTTGAAAAAATAGAAGATAAGGTGAAACATCTCATTGGAAAAACAACTGACCTGAAAAACAGATCCAGGAGAAACAATTTAAAAATTATGGGACCACCTGAAAGCCATGATCAAAAAAAGAGCCTAGACATCATCTTTCATGAAATTCTCAAGGAAAACTGCCCTGATATTCTAGAACCAGAGGGCCAAATAAATATTGAAAGAATCCACCAATCACCTCCTATAAGAGACCTGAACAGAGAAACTCCTAGGAATACTGTGGCCAAATTTCAGAGTTCCCAGATCAAGGAGAAAATACTGCAAGCAGATAGAAAGAAACAATTCAAGTATTGTGGAAATACAATCATACATAGGATCTGGCAACTTCAACATTAAGGGATTGAAGGGCTTAGAATGGGATATTTCAGAGGTCAAAGGAGCTGGGATTGAAACCAACAATCACCTACACAGCAAAACTGAGTACAATGCTTCATGGGAATAAATGGTCATTCAATGATATAGAGGACTTTCAATCATTCATATTAAGGAAAAGACCAGATCTGTATAGAAAATTTGAATTCCCAAGGCAAGAATCAAGAGAAGCATGAAAAGTTAAACAGGAAAGAAAAGTCATAAAAGACTCTCTAAAGCTGAACTGTCTACATTACTACATGGAAAGAAAATATTTATAACTCTTAAATCTTTTCTCAGTACTTGGGTAGATGGAGAGAATGTTCATACACACACAGACATATACATATATAGATAGATAGTACAGGGTGTGTTGAATCAGAAGAGATGATATCCACACACAAAAAAATAAGATAAAAATTAGGGATGAGGGAGGAAAATAGTGGGAAGAGAAAGAGAGAAATGGAACAGGGCATACTATTACTCATAAAAGAGATAAGAAAAATCTTGTTCAATGGAGGAGAAAAGGGAGAAAGGGAGAAGGAAAAATGAAGCTACTCTCTCCACATGTGACTGAAGGAGGGAATAACATGCTCACTAAATTTGATATGAAAATTTATATCACACCACAAGAAAGTAGGAGAGGAGGTGACAAGTAGGGTGAGGGGAATGATAGAAGGGAGGGCAAATGGGAGAAGGGAGTTACTAGAAATAAACACTTTCAAAAGGGACAAGGTCAATTGTGGGGGGAAAAATAAGGGGGAATAGAGTAGGACAGAGGGCAATATAATTAGTATTATACAACATGATTATTATGGAAGTCTTTTGCAAAAGGACACATATTTAGTCTGTATTGAATTGCTTGCCTTCTTAGTGGGGTTGAGGAGGGAGGGGGGAGGGAGAGAAGTTGGAATTCAAAGTATTATCAATGAATTTGAGAATTTTTATTGCGTATAATTGGGAAATAAGAAATATAGGGAATGGGGTATAGAAATTTATCTTGCCCTACAAGAAAAGAGAGAAAATGGGGATAAGGGACGGATGGGGTATGATAGAAGGGAGGATACATTGAGGGAAGGAATAATCAGAATGCAAGGTATTAGGAAACAGGGGGAGGGAGTGATGGGGAGAAAAATTGGACATATTACAAAGTGAGGTAAAAGCAATTAGTATTAAAACAATTGACTGAATTAATTACTGAGAATAAATCAATGACATCTTTAGTTTGGGGAAAAGAATTTTAGTCTAAATTCCCTAGAGGAAGGTAACCTCGGGTAAAATTTGGCATTGATGGAAAAGTTAAGGTTTTAATGGTAAATTTGATTTTATGATTGCTGTTTAATCAGGAACTAGAACATGTATAGAAAGGCATGTAAATCACTGAAGACTTGCCTCAAAAGATGTTCGTTAGCCAAAGTGAAATTATAATTATATTTGAAACCTGGTTATTGGAACTTGCCATTTTTAGATGATATGGGACTATTAAGTGACTGTTCTTCTGAGTCTAACTCCAGGTATGGATAGCAAAAAGGCAGTGTGTGAGCCTCCAGTCTATGATGCCAGTAAGCTGGTGAGATGCTGGTATGAACTGATGAACTGCAAAAGGTGATCTCATGGGAAGGGTGGGAAAGTGGCTGTTCAGCCTGGGCTGAGGTAGGATTCTCCTGACTCAATTTCCCCACTGACACCTGGCAGACTTTAAGCCTGACTGAATGCAAATGGACAATCTAATCCTCCCTGGAAGTGACATGGAGTTAGGGAGATATTGTATCCCTGCAATGTCCCTACTCTTGGTGGCAATTTCCTATAGTCAAAAGGTGTGTAAGCTTAATACCAGATCTATTCAATTATAGATTATTGGTGGGGGAACATCCAAGGTTAAGTCTAAAATTAAGCTATTAGGCATAAGACTTTAGATCAACAACGATAAGTTAGGGTCCTTTAATTCTTAGTAATATTGTGGAGACAATTAGGTCAAGAGCTTGTGAAGTAAGCAACATAAATATTATCTGTGTCTCAGTTGGTTTATGTTTTAAAAAAATTCTTTTGTGGTACATATTGTAAATGCTTTAAAAAGAAGTATCACCTGGAAAAAAAAAAAAGGAAGGACAAACACAAATTCTGATTATAGAGAGAGCATGATAGTGGCTAGGAAGTTGACTTTGGAGTTAAGGAGACCTGGGTTCAAGTCTGATACATATTGGCTACGTGATCCTAGACAAGACCTATAATGTCTCAGGTCTGCCACGAAACTCTTTAGGACCCTGTTGTTGTTGTGTTCATCCTTTGTTTTCGAAGAGGACCATGACATCAAAGAAATGATGACATGACTTGCAGTTGACTTTGTTTTGAGTGAGGGGTGCTGTGCAACGTCACCAGCCTCACTTTCTCCTCCTGAGCCATCTGGATCCAGTGACCAGATATTCATCAGGATGACTGGAGGCAGCCCATGATACAATGGGAGACCTTGGCCTTTTAGGCCAAGACCTAGAGCTGAAAAGGTCTAAGACCCTGAAGTTGCAGAGAATAAGGGGATTTGCATTGACAGAGGAAGCATCTCTTCAGAAAGTCCCTATACTGATGAGATCATAAGACTGATAATTTTAAAAAAATTATTCCAATCGCCTTTCTTTTCTCCTTTTAAATCCACATATTGTTTTAAAATAACCTTCCTAGTAAGCAAAGCTCTAGGTCTTCATTTCCAAGATGTGTTTCTTTTCAGACTTTACTAGGCTATTTTTTAAAATTCCATTTGATTCATGCAACCAGCTTTGGAATGCCTAGCTCTGTTTTTTATCCCATGAAATTTTATAAACTCACATTTAGTAGATGTGAATGGATGTCCTAGAAATATCAACTTCTCTGTGCTTTATTAAACAGATTCATGAGCTACTCTGCAATCCTATTCTCCTACCCCACCAAAAAAAAAAAAAAATCACCACTGTGACCATTTGGTGACAAGTCTCTTTAGTTAGCCAGGCTAGTCTTTCATAATCACAGAATCTCAAATTTAGAAAGAACCTCAGTGCTTAGCTTGTCCAACCAGTACCTAGTCAAGTATCCCCTCTACAAGAGTCACAAAAGGGGTCAGCCAGCCTTCCCTTGCCTTCTAGTGAGGGGGAACCCACCACCTTTCTAAATCAACACGTTCCCCTTTTTGGACAGCTCTCACTGTTAGAACAAGTTTCCTTACTTCAAACCTGACTGTCTCTTCTACCCATTATCCTCCCATCTGCCCTTGGATGATGCCCACAGCACTTGGATGCTCCCTCCAAAGACTTACCAGCTTGGTAGGGAGGTCCTTTCTAACTTCTTTGTTCTGCTGGTATAGTTTTCAGGAAACTAAGGTAGGGCTTAAATGGAAGATGAAGATACATGCTTGTATGTGAAATCCATGAGCTGAAAATTGGGGAAAAAAGTGGTTAAAAAGCACTGAGGTGAGAATTAAGGGAGAGGGTGAGGGGAGGGACAGAGAACAGAGATTATAGTGTTGTGGGACTGTATTCTAGAACTGAGGTCAACAAGCTAAGACCTAAGGACCAACACTGCCTACATCTATTTTTGTGTAGTTCAGGAGCTGAGTGTTTTTTTTACAAATAAAGTTGTATTTTAAAATTTAAAAGACCATTCTTAGATCTCTGAAAATCATAAAAGGCCCCACTGAATTTGGTCCTCAAGTGGTAGTTGACCCCTGCTTTGGAACAACTGACTAGAGAGAAGTTATATACAATATTTTCTTAATACAGATTATGAAACTTCCCCAAAGATAAGATATAATATGTGGTGATATAGAGAAAAAGGTTGGACATGAAATCAAAAGACCTCTTTGTTCCAAAATTTGCTAGTTAGATGACCATGGATAAACTTTTAAATTTTCTGAGGCTTAGCTTCCTCAACTATAAAATATGTAGTACTTGTATCACTTACTCATATCACATGAATGAATGAAGGAGAAAACATTTATTAGGCACTTATTATGTGCCAAGCTTGCCCTTAACAGTTTGGGGAGGTTTTCTGGTCTGTCTATCCCAGCATACTGGAATTGGGATTGCTGGCAGATGAAATTAAATAGGAAGTAACACCTAGCTGAGACTATGTGCCAAGGCATCATCAGAAGTCTAGAGGAGTGATGTGCCCAGCAAGGACACCACATCCAGCAGGGAATAGGAATGATCATATTAGAGACACAGAAGTCCTCACATGAGAGACGATCCAGGAAGGGTCTGGAGAAGAAAAGAGGAGTAGTAAGAATTATTATTCAATATTATACTAGAAATGCTAGTTATAGCAATGTCAAGAAAAAGAAATTGAAGGAATAAGCGTAGATAACAAGAGAACAAAGCTAATCACTTTTTTCTAGATGATATAAAAGTACACTTAGAAAATTCTAAAGACATAGTTGAAATACAAAGCCACAAAGTTAAAATAGGGGACTAGAACAGAATCTATTATGCTTCAGTTGAAGTAAAAAAAGAAATGTATAGCAATAAGATAAAAATGAAAAAGGAATGACAATATGTAATAAGGAAACAAAACATCACTTTTTGCAGATGATAATATGGTTTACTTAACCTTAGAGAGTCAAAAAACTAGTCAAAACAGTTAACAACTTCAGCAAAGCTGTAGGATATAAAATAATGCCCCTTTACACTCATTCACATTTCTATATATTACCAACAAATCCCAGCAGGATGAAATAGAAAGAAAAACTCCACTTAAAATAACTACAGATACCATATATGTCTTAGGAGTCTATCTGCCAAGTAATACTTGCACGCAGATTATAGACACAATTAGAAAACATCCTTCTCACAAAGACGTATCTAAAGAATTGAAGAAATATTATTGCTTATGACTAGAAGAAGTCAATATAATAAAAACAATAATACAACTTAAAAATTTACTTGTTCAGAGTCATATCAATCAAATTACCAAAGAATTACATTATAGAGCTAGAAAAAAATAACAAAATTGATCTAGAAGAACAAAACGTCAAGATTATCAAGGGAGTCAATGAAAAAAAAATATGAAGAAAAAGAGCCTAGCAGTAGCAGATCACAAACTACAGTTCAAAGCAGTAATCATGAAAACAGTTCTGCACCGAATTAGAAATGAGTGGTTAATTAATGAGACAGATTTGGAATACAATATTAAAAAGTAAAAAAGCACAGCAACAGTATTTGATAAACCTATAAATCTCAGTTAATTGTGCAAAAATTCACTATTTGACAAAAACTGCTGGGAAAATTGAAAAGAATAGACCAACATTGTACACCATATATCAAGATAAGCTCACAGTGAGTAAATGAATTAGACATTAAGGGGAATATCACAAACAAATAGTAGAAGATGAAAGAATTTAGGTCTATGTATAGGGGAAAAATACATGACTAAAAGATAGAGAGGTTCCCAGGAGGTAAGATATATAATTTTCATTACATAAAATTGAAAAGTTTTTGCACAAACAAAACCAGTGCAGCTAAAATTAGAAGAGAAGCAGAAAATGGAGTGGGGAGGGGAAGAATATTTGTAGGAAATTTCTCTGTTAAAGGTCTTGTTTCTCAAATATACAGGGAACTTAACCTAATTTATACTAATCAGAGCCATTTCTCAATTGATCAATTGGTCAAGAAATATGAACAGATAGTTTTCAGAGGAAGAAATCAAAGATACAAAGTCATACAAAAAATGCTATAAATCACAAATAATTAGAGAAATGTAAATTAATATGACTATGACCCATCACATTGAATTAGATAACAGGAAAAGAAAATGACAAATGCTTGAGGGGATATGAAAAAATAGGTACACTAATCCATTGTTGATGGAACTGTGAATTAATTCAAACATTCTAGAAAGCAATTTGAAACCATGCTCAAAAACCAGCATTACCCTTACTAGGCTTATACTCCAAAGAAATAAAAGGAAAAACACTCACATTTACAAAAATATATCAACTGTTTTTGTGGTGGCAAAGAATTGGAAACTGAGGGAATACCCATTACTTGAGGAAGGGTTGAACAAATTTTGATATATGAATGAGAGGGAATACTATTGTGCTATTAGAAATGATGCAGGGAATTATTTAAGAAAAAACTGGGAAGACTCATATGAATTGGGGCAAAGTGAAGTGAGCAGAACCAGTAGAACAATTTACACATAATAGTATTATTGTAAAGATAATCAACTGTGAGAGACTTAGTAACTGATCAGCATAATGATCCACCACAATTTCAGAGGACTCATGATGAAAAATGTTATCCATCTCTAGATAATGAACTGATGGACTCAGAGAAAAATTAAGCATATTTTTTCCTTTTTTTTTTTTCCAGACCATGGCTAATGCAGAATTTGTTTTGCATGACTTTGTATTTGTAATGGTTTTGTATTTCTTGCTTTTTCAATGAGTGGGGGAGGGAGAAAATCTGGAACTGAAAATAAAATAAAATTGAATTAAACATAAAATATAAACTCATGAATCAAAACAAATATAAAAAGTTAAACTTGAGCGAACATTTGTAAGGGACTAAATAAGGATACATTGTTTAGCTTCTAGTATAGGAAGGTGATACATATATCCACTCAGAACTCTATTATCATCAGGAGTCAGAGAGAGTCTAATAATTCACAGAATCTGATAGTGGGCTTGTTCTATTAATTTATTTGCTTATTTTTAGTTTATAACATTCAGTTCCACAAGCTTTTGAGTTCTAAATTTTCTCCTCCTTCCTCTCCTCCCCCTTCCCCAAGACGGTGCAATTGGAAATAGGCTCTATATATACATTTATATTCAACATATTTTCACATTAGTCATGTTGTAAAGAAGAATTATAACCAATAGAATAAACCACAAGAAAGAAGAAACAAAGCAAAACAAAACAAAAAAGAGAGATAGTAAATAGTATGCTTTGATCTACATTCAGACTCCATAATTCTTTCTCTGGATGTGGACAGCATTTTCAATTATGAGCCTTTTGGAGTTGTCTGAGAACCTTGCATTGCTGAGAAGAGCCAAGTCTGTCAAAATTAGTCATCGCACAATGTGGCCGTGGGTACAATCTTCTCCTGGTTCTGCTCCCCTTGATATGTTTTGATTATCTTAAAAGAAAAGAAGAGTGTTAAAGAGGTGAAGAAAGAATACACTAGGGGAGGAACAAGAGAAAGAGGGTGAGATTACCCCATGGAATTGGGGTGCACAAGAAGTACCAAAAAAAAAAGGAGGACTGATGAGAGCAAGTGATATTCTGCCAGCCACCTCTGCATTTCCTACTTGGCTGTACTCCTTTGGACTACCCCCTTCTAATTCCGTCTTTTCAGCTTCCTTTTGGTGTTGTCTTTCCCTCCCATTAGATTGTAACACTTCTTGGGGGCAGGAAGTCTCTCATATTTACAACCCCATTGACTGGCACATAGCAAGTGTTTAATAAATGTTTGCTGAATAAACATAGTTGTTCATGAAAGGTAGATTAAGTGAGGGCAGCTAGGTGGCCCAATGGATAAAAAGCCAGACTTGGAGTCAGGAAGTCTAATCTTCATGAGTTCAAATCCAGGCTCAGACTCTGACTAGGTGACTCTGGGAAAGGCACTGAGCCCTGCTTGCCTCAGTTCCTCATCTATAAAATGAGATGGAGAAGAAAAACCCCAGATAGGGTCACTTAAGAGTCATATGTGATTAAAAAACAAATAAACAAAGATTAAGTGAGGGGATGCTCTAAAGAAAAACAAAATATAAGGAGGATGGATCTCAAAAAGGGGCCTAAAAGAAAAAAAAATAAGAACCTGTGATTGAGGATTGGGTGAGGTTAAAAGAAGCAAGGCATGGAATCAGATTGTACCAAACCTAACTCACAGGTGCTGAGTTCACTTATTGTACCCATATACCCTCTTCTCTATAAATTAGGAGGAAGAAATAAATAGAGGGAAAAAACACAAGGAAAGAGGATGAAGGGAAATATACCAATAACAGTAATTGCTATGAATTGCCAAATGGGCTAAACTCACTCACCCATAAAACAGAAGAGGACAGCAAAATTGGTAAGAAAGTAGAATGCAATCATATGTGGTTTATAAGAAACACACTTGCAACAGAAAGATTCATACAGAGTTAAAATAAAAAGCTAGAACAAAATCTATTATGCTTCAGCTGAAGTAAAAAAAAAAGCATTTATGATTTCAGACAATGCAACAGCAAAAATAGATTTAATTTAAACAGACAATCAGGGAAACAATGTATTGCTGAAAGCTACCATAGACAATTAACATTAGTGCGAAGTATCATTTTGACATAGCACATTAATGATTGAAAGAAAAGTTAAATGAGTTATGAGGAGAAAGAGTAAAAACTCTAATAGTGGGGACCCTCAATTAATAGTATAACAATAATAGTGGGGGCCCTTTCTCACCTAGATAAATCTAACCAAAATAAAAACAAGCAAAAAGAAAGTTAAAGACTTGGATGGAATTTTAGAAAAGCTAAACATCATAGATCTCTGGAGCTCATTGAATAAGAATAGAAAGGAGTTTTTATATTTCTTATCTGGGCAGGGCACCTTTACAAAAACCAATCATGTATTACAGCATAGAAACTCCATAAATACATATAGAAAAGCCAAAATACTAAACACATCTTTTAAAAACCATAATGAAGTAAAAATAATGTTCAGTAAAGGGCCACTGAAGAAAAGATGAAAAATTATTTGGAGACTGAATAAGCATCCTAAAGAATTGATGGATCAAAGAATGAATTTTATTTTTTTTTAAAAAAGAATAATTCATTAAAGATAATGGTAACCACAAAGCAACATGCTAAAATTTGGGGGATGTAGTTGTCAGCTCTGAAAACAAATGACCAAAGAGTCACAGAGATTTTGCAACCACATAACTCTGAAAATATCAAAGAACTCATGTGAGTTACCACAAACTTAGCTAATTCTGGAATATAAAATAAAATAAAATAATCAAAGAGCTAACAGCGGTCAAAAAACTTTCTTTACTCTGTTAGAGGAGGGAAACTAGAAACATATGTTGGAGTCTTCTCTAGAACGAGACACAAGGCAGTAAGGCTAAAATCAGATAGATTGATACACACATAAATATACATAGTTATATGTATATATACTTATATACACACATGTATCTGTGTATACATATACATTTATGCACATACATGCATACATATATGTATGTATATCTGTGGTTAGACAAAGAATCAAACAGTATCTTGTAGCAACAGTGAGGAGGCATAATGGCAACAGTGACACAAGGTTTTCTAGTGACAAAAAATCTTTTCATAGCAGGGCTTTGTGTCTGGGCCTGTTGGTGCTTGCCTGAACTCAGGGACAGTCAGTTCTGTGATTTAGTTGCAGCAGAGTTCCTCCAGAGGACAAGCACAAAGGATTGTTGTTATGCCAAGCTCAAGGTACAGTTTGCTTGCTGGTCCTTAGCTCTGGAAAACAGAGCTCCCAATAGTAAATGAGAAGGGTGGTCTTGACATGGAGATCCTGACACAATCAAGCAACTTTTAGGGGAAATTTTATATCTCTAAACACTTTCATCAATAAAAGAAAAGATTGATGAATTGGAAATTCAACTAAAAAAAAACATAGGAAACCAACAAATTTAAAACTCCCAAATACCAAAATATAATCCTAAAAATCAAGAGAGAAATAAAATAAACTGTTAGCTAACTTGATTTTTTAAAAAGAGAAAGCACAAAATTATCAATATCAAAAATGAAAAAGGTAAATTTACAACTAACGAAGGAGTCAAAGAAATTATCAGAAACTATTTTGCCCAATTATATAGCCCCAAAATTGACAAATGAAACTAAATGGATAAATATTTACAAATGTAACAACCTTTGTAAAGGGTTGACTGGCTACCAAGTCTCCTTGTATTTATAGTTCTTCCTAGCTTGGGAAAAGGTTAATTGAGATCAGTCCTCAAACAGGGATAGGCTGAAGGTTTTTCACCCAGTGTCCATGACTATAGACAACAGTTTTGGATGACTCTCAAGAAGAATGAGAAGAAAAGTAGGAGTTGTTCCATGGCAGTGGCAGGGCCAGGGAAACAGTAGTGTCATATTTGCAGTTCCCTTCCATAAGACCATGAAAGATAACTCTATAAATGGGCATGTGGTAAGTATGACTGTGTGTTTTGTCATTGACTTTGGACACTGCAGCAGGAGCAAAGAAAGATACAAGGTAAGAGGAACAGACAGATACTACTCTACCCCAGCCTTATCTCCACTGTGTTATTCTTAAATTTATTCTGTTAAAGAATACATTTGTGTGATTTAACATTATTTCTTATAAACATCTGTGATTGACCCTGTACTTATATTGCTGGGTGTTCCTTGTTTGCACTGAGGGTGCAACGGGAGCCAAGCAGGAGAGAAGGATTTTTCAGAGCGCCAGGCTGGGAGCTCAATCCCTACCCCATTTGTTAGAGTTTTGCTGTCTAACTAGAAGTATAAGCACGAGCTTTTCATAACTGCCCTGATAAGGGCAGAATTACTATTAATCCAGGACCTATTTTATAAATCTGCATCATAGACAAGAGTCAAGGTTACACAAAAATATAAAAAGCTCACGTTTACAGAACAAGGAACAGAGTACTTAACCCAATTTCATAAAAAGAAACAAGTCATAAATGAACTCCCAAAGGAAAAAACTCCAGGCCAGATGAATTCACAAGCAAATCCCATGAAACAGTTGAAAAACAATTTCAATGCTCCATAAAACTTAAATATGTTTCATGTCTAGTTTTCCTAAATGAGGGTGACAGGACCCCCAGTCTGCACGGAATATGCAATCTGGGTATTGAGTATAGAGTATCCCATTGCACTCACCACAGGAAATGTGCAAAGGACTCACAGGAGCCCATGAGCAAATACAGAAACATAATGTGCTCAAAAAGTCCATTAGACTCTCCCTACTAGGCAAGGGCACCTCGGGAAGTATTAAACAAATTCTTCCTCTCAGTGACCTGCATTGCCCAAGCATCTCTCTCATAACAAGAGTGAAGTTGGCAAAGTCTAGATCTCTTGCCACCCGTGCCTAGGCTTTGGTTCCCCAGCTTCCAAATTTAGGAAGTTTCAATCTCTTAGGAAATCTCAAACATGGGCTTGCCCCCAAAGCTGAGAAAATTTACTTTCCATATCTTACTTCTCAGGTCGTGTGAAACTCTTCTATTCAGGGGCTCTGGTCTCTGACCTAAGCTTGGAAAAGAAAAGAGAAAGATAGAAGTCTGTGAGAAACTGGAGTCCCATCTCAGTTCAGCTGGCACACAGCAGGCACTTAATAAAAGTTTATTGACTGAGTGATTGATTGGCCAACTAATGGCACTGACAACCCACTATTATTGTGTTCAGCCCCCCGCTTCAAAAAGAAATCATCAGCTGAGAGTCACTTTAGTCAGTGAGTAGTAGTTTGAGGATATTTAACTAAGAGTCTGGAGTCCGGAAGACTCATCCTCTAAGTTACAGTCTGGCTTCAAACACTTACTAGCTGTATGATCCTGGACCCCTAAGCCCTGTTTGCCTCAGTTTCTTCCTCTGCAAAATGAACTGGAGAAGGAAATGGCAAACCACGCTAGTATCTTTGCCAAGAAAACCCCAAATGAGATCACCAAGAGTCAGACACAATTGAAAAGTGACAGAACTAAACTGAAAGCAATAAGATGGGGAACGTGAGTACTTGAGTCATCTATTGGCATAGCCACTTATCAGTTCAGTCACCCTGGAGAACAAAGAGGAGTCACCTCTGTGCAGTGAGAATATAGACCACGAAGCCTTCTTAGGATCATTGGTTCTTTGTGAAATGATGCAGTCTAATAAAGGATGTACTAGTCGGTATTTAACAACCAGGGCTGTTAAGCTTAATCTGCATTATAAACATTTTCTTTATCAGTTTCTTAAGGCTAGGGGTGAACACAACAATAAACCAAGTTGCAAAGGTGGTATGATTGATTTTTTCAACTCCACCCTGCTTAAAGTGTGTGGTAAGATATCAATCAATCGATTTAAATCACAGGCCTAAGATGAAATATTAAATGTCTTTTCCACTGGAATGACACTGCACTAGAATTGTATTTGGATAGGTTAAGGAAACTTGGCCATGCTTCACAGATCATCTCTAAATTACCTTTTTTTTTGAGGCAATTGGATTTAAGTGACTTGTCCAGGGTCATACAGCTAGTAAATACCTGAGGCTGGATTTGAATGCAGGTCCTCCTGATTCTATTCACTGGTGCTCTATCCACTGTGCCACCTACCTGCCCCATCTGTAAATTATCAAATGAGTTGAAAAGAGATTTACTTGAAAGACTGGAGCTAATCTCCCTGAAAGAGAAACGCCTCAGCTCTGGTTTCAGCTTAGGTTTTTTTGATTCAACTCTTCAAGTGGAAGAAGACCTTACAAACTTCAAAGGACCTGAGGCTAGTGGACTTCCCCCTCTCCCTGTGGGGGCGTACTGTTTTCCTGGATTGGCTGATAGTAGTGTCTGCATTGAGAGCCAAGGACTGACTGGATACAGATTCACCATGCTCAAGGGAAACTTTCCTTAGCACTCCACAAATGGGAAAATAGGCTCTTTGACCCATGTGCTCTCTAAGCTGAAGCCCACTTTCCCTGGACTCTGTATATACTGGTAGGAGATTGTCAAAGACTTTTAGGGATATTTTTGTAGATATATGTACATATTGTTACATATTATTTACATATGTAAACATAGTTGTTCATGTGGATCATCACGGTTCTGTCTTCACTTTTATTGTCATTCTCTTACTAAGAATTTGATTACACTTTGTTCGTGGTTTTTGTTCAAAGTAGACTTAAGAGGAAAGGGATCTATAATCTGACAAATACGGCAATCTGCATTTAGCACTATTATCCACAATGACCTTGGAGACAGTCCCTTATTCATTTGTTTTCACTGTTGCTGTTCAGTCATTCAGTTGTGTCTGACTTTTTGTCACCCTGTGGCATTCTGTCCATGGGCTTCTCCTGGCAAAGATAGTAGAGTGGTTTGCCATTTCTTTCTCCAGTGAGAAACAGAGGTTAAGCCCAATACTGGCCCACTTAGCCGCTCTTTTTATTGGTACTGTGATATTTAACTTTTATGGAGCTATTCAAAGTATCCAGAAAAACTCGGTTATGATAATGCTGGATTAGTCATCTGAAAACCTGAATTCTAATCCTGGTTCTGTGACTGAATTAGCTACGTTGTCTTAGACAAATCACTTTGCCTCTCCCGACTCAAGACTACTCACCAGTAAAATGGAAATAATAGTACTTGTCTACCTTACAAGATAATTGTGAGGGTAAAATATCACAGTGTATGTGAAAATGTTTTGTAAACTATCAAACACTATGCAGTTTGGTTGTTGTCCTTTGTTCTCGAAGAGGACCAAAATGACATCATCATGATAAAGTCAAGTTTCAGTGTGTCCAACTGTGGCTGATCAGACCAATATGAGCACAGACAGTCTGCATGAACATTTGGGGTGGATACTCCAAATTTGCCCATCCTGCGTTTCCTTTCTGCTATTTCAATTGTGCTTTGTTCATAGAGGACCACACCCTTTCTGATGTGGGCACTCCATCCTGAGCTGTCCTGTGCCAGTGTCTCCCATGCTGCACAATCAATCCAAAGTTCTTGAGAGAGACCTTGAAAGTGTCCTTGTATCACTTCTTCTGGTCACCATGTGATCTCCTGCCCCATGCAAGTTCTCCATAAAACAGTCTTTTTGGCAAGCATACATTTTGCATTAGAACAACATGGCCAGCCCATCGGAGTTGCACTTTCTGAAGCAGTCTGAATACTTGGCAGTTCAGCTCTAGAAAGGACTTCAGTGCCTGGTGCCTTATCCTGCCAGGTGATCCTCAGTCTTCCTAAGACAGTTCAAATGGAAGTGATTCAGTTTCCTAGCATAGCACTGGTATGCAGGTAGAAGGGATTTAAATACCATAAATCATACAGTCACAGGACTGGGGCTTTTTTTTCATTTTATTCAATTTTTGTCTTTACCCAAGGATGTATTAAGGTTGTACCTCAAAAAATTCCTAGAATCTTCAATCTATCTTTGGAGTCCTAGAGTTCATGAACTGGTTTGTGAGCCTAAGGGGACTCTGGAAACAGCCATGTCCTTCCAAGATTCTCCCAGACTCCTCAGGGCTCTAACTAGAGAGAAGAGAGACCTGAGCCCTAATATAAACCCTGGAGTAGCTGCTCTAGTCCTAGAGGCATATAAGTGTCCCTGGTATTCCAGATGTTTGTCTGGGGGGTATCTGGAGTTACAAATTACAAAGTAGGAATTACTTCCACCCACCCCACCCTGTGTTATCCTCCCATTCCTTCATGCAGGAAGGGAGCTTCCCCTGAGTTAGTTTAGAAGAAAGGGGTGAAAGGTGAAAAACTGAACGACAACAAGTCACTTAAACTCCATTTTCCTCTTCTGTAAAATGGGGATTAAAACAGCAAGGTCTCCGGGGGTGTTGTGAGGATCCAGTGAGACAGACTTTCCTTAACCTTCCAGAGCTACATAAATGCTATTGAATCTCTTTTTCTTTTTCTAATTCCAAAACTCACTTAAACTGACAGGATTGTAAATGCGAATGTATCTACCTTGTTTTGCAGGTCCACAATCTGGATTTCCAACTTTAAACAAGTCCCTTGTGCCTAGGCTAGGACTATGGGAACACTTTAAAAGAGCAACAAAACCTGGCTTCCCTAGCACCTTCTTATTCTGTTCTACTTTCCCAGTGTTGAAGCCAGTGGACATTTTGGCAGAGGGACTGTGGTTTGGCATAATGCAGAATGAACTCCATTTAGATATGGGAAAGTCCTGGTGCCAGCTCGCTTGGAACAACTAAGTGGGCCCTCTGTGAATAGCAGCACTTTCCCAAGAGCATCAGAGCTGGGAGCAGTGGGGGCAAGCAGCTAAGAGAAAGGTTTAGGTTCCGTGTCAGGAAAAATCTTCCAACAATTAGTTACCCCAAAGTGAGTTGCCTTGAGAAGTAATGGGCTCCCCCGACTGGGGGTCTCCTAGCAAAGGCAGATTAGCCACTTGACAGATGTATTATGAGACTTGTTCAGATAAAGAATGGATTAGAGATGGACACTAAGGTCCCTTCCAATTCAGATTCTGGGATCCCTGACACTATCTACCCCCTGCGAAAAGCCTCAAAAATCAACAATACCTATTAAGCGCCCACTATATGCTCTGCAACCGTGCTGAGTGCAAAGAGGCTAAAGACAGTCCCTGCCCTCAAGGACCTTACAATCTAAAGGAAGAGATAATAAGCAAACAAATAGGAACAACCAAGCTATGTACCAGACAAAAAGGGAAATAAATGAGGGAGGGAAAACCCAAGAATTAAGAAGGGTTGAGAAGTGGAACAGTTTTTTTCTGAAACCATGTATAGCCACACCATGTATTTAGGCTATTTTAAAGAATTAGAAAACTGTTTCCATGTAAAAACTTAGTGAGGGACTTTCTGAGGTTAAGCTACAGAAAAGGATCTCTCCCAAGTTACTTTAGGTCATTCTGAGGCTCTGAGGAACACTCACAGAGTGGGAAAGTTGATGAGAAGAAATCATCTCATCCATCCCCTTGTATGATGCCTGAATTCTTTGGAGCACTTACAGGTCCAAATCTTATATGGCAAAGATACTTAAATGCCCCCTAAAAAGGCAGCCTGTTTCACTGTGGGACAGCTTTCCATATTAGAAAATTTTATATTGAAACTAAATCTGCCTCCTTGTAACTTCCACCCATTGGTTTGGGAACATTTGCGTAGCCAAAGTGACTTCCTATGTCAGTTTAAAAATTTTATAATAAACAATTCACAAAAAGAAAGAGGAAAGTATGGCATAAATCCACTAGCCCTTGCAGATTACCTAGGATCTTAAACCCCATATCAAATGAAAAAAGGACCTATGAGCCAAGTTTAGCAATGTTCCACATCTCCAAGTTAGCCCTCAGGGATCAATTCAAAACTAAAAAATGTGACTCCTCTTCTCTGGAACTGTGTACATTTCAGCAGGGAGAATTTTTTTTTTAATGAATCCGGCCAAATGTTTCTTATTTATTTATATTCTCTTTGTACAGTGATTGGAAAGTCCAGTCATTTTATCTGGCTGTCTCGCTTCTTTTTATCATAACCTTGCAAACTGAAATGACAGATTTCTTCTTTATATCTTAACCCCAACTTACTTCTCCAACCCCATGTTCCAACTTCCTATTACCTATGATTTATCAGAATCAAAGAATCACAGAAATTGAACAGGACCTAATCCAACTCATATCTGAAATTTCTCTCTACTCTAACATACCTACATGACAAGTGGTCATCCAGCACTTCCTGGAAGGCCTCCAAGGAAAAGCAACCCACCACTCATTTTAGCAACCCACTTTACTTTAGCGACAGCTCTAATTATTAAGAAGTTTTCCCTGACATCAAGCCTAAACTTAGAACTCTTGAGTTTCCACCCATCTTTCCAGGTTCTGACCCTTGGGGCCAAACAGAATAAATGTGATCCACCCTCTGCAAGGGAGTCCTTCAAATATTTGAACAATGTTTTTATACCACCTCCCTCTCCACATTCTTTTTTATACCAGTTTAACTATGCTCAGATGTTTGAACTTATCTTCAATGGACATGAACTCAAGATTTTTCCCTACTTTGGTCAAGAATCTCAAGGATAATAATGGAAAAAAATGAGAAGTATAGGACTTATTTATTAAAATAATTTGTTATTGGTTTTCCAAAAGAGAAGCTGATCAATAGAATCTCTTAAGTACATAACATATAGAAGCAAACAAGCACAATAATGTAGTGTTGGATAAATCAAAAGACCCTAGCTGCGTGGGGAAGGAATCACTGATTTGACAAAATCTGCTGGGAAATTGAACAGCAGTCTGGTAGAAACTGGATTTAGACCAACATCTCACACAGTATCCTAAGATAAGTTCCCAAAGAATATGTGACCTAGCTACAAAAAATCCAGTATAAACAAATTAGAGGAGCAAGAAAGAACTGACCTTTTAGATCTATGGATAGAGAAAGAGTTCACGAATAAACAATGATAGGATCACACAAAATAAAATGGACAGTTGATTATATAAAATTTTAAAGTTTTTGCACAAGCAAATCTAATGTAGCAAAAATTAGGAAGAAAATGTGTATTTGAAAAATATCTCTTATCTAGGATATATAAGGAACTGATTCAAACTTATAAGACTAAGAACTACTCCCCAATAAATAAATGATCAGAGGAGTTTTCAAAGGAAGAAATCTAAGATATCAACAATCATATGAAAAATGTTCTAAATCATTAATAATTAGAGAGATACAAATTAAGGCAATTCTGAGGCTCCATTTTCATACCTATCAAATTGCAAAGATAACTAAAGAGGAAATTGACAAATGCTGGAGATGTGAGAAAACAGGTACATTAGTACAGTATTGGTGGAACTGTGAACTGCTCCAGCCATTTTATAAAGTTATTTGGCACTATGCCTCTAAAGTTATGAAACTGTGAATGTCCTTTGACCCAGATATACCACTACTAAGCCACTACCCCAAAGAAACCAAAGCAGAGGAAAAGTATCTATATGTGCAAACACATCTATTGAAGCCCTTTTCAATGCAGTTAAAAATTGGAAACTAAGGAGGCATCCTCCAAATGGGGAATGCCTAGCCAAACTGTGGTACATGAATGTGATAGAATATCATTTTACCATAAGATATGATGAAACAGAGAATTTCAGAGGAAGCTGGGATGGTATTTATGAATGCTACGGTGAAGCAAGCAGAATTAACAGAAAGATTTATACAGAGATAACATTTTAGAGAAAAACATCTTTGAGCTCAGATCAATGCAATAATAAACCAGGAGTCCAATAGAAAATGAAGATGAAATATATGTCACCTTCTGACAGAGAAGCATCTTAAAATGCAGAAATAGGCATATATTTAATGTGGGAATTTTTTTTTTTTTGGCTGGGCGATACCCCTATTATTGAGGGATTTTTGGAGGGATCTTAAAAGATTTGCTCAATGAGGAATAGTAAGGATACAGATTAATTTTTTAAAAATACTTGTTGCTTAAAAAATAAAAATAATAAGTTATTTTTTAAAAAAGGTAATGAGTTTAGTCTGACATGAGCTGTTCTTGATGAAATCATGCAGTCTCCTTGGATCACTGCTTCCTTTTCTAGATTTTTAACCATAATAGAATTTGGCCAAGAATCCCATGCATCATAGCATACCCATACTGTCTGTGGGTTTTTCTTGGCAAAAGTACTGAAGTGGTTTGCCATTTCCTTCTCTAGTTCATTTTATAGATGAGGAAACTGAGGCAGTCACATAGTGACCCTGAGAAGTGTCTGAAGCCACATTTGAACTTAGGAAGATTAGTCTTCCTCACTCACTGTTCTGTCCACTTCACCACCTAACTACCCTCTTGCTCAAAGGTATGACCATATGTAGCTGATGTGGAGCAAAAGAGTAGGACATGAGAACTGAGCAGATTGAGAGAATTTGAGAACCTCAATACCTATATGTTGAATTCCATATTCATATGAGGACAGGAAATTAGGAAAAGAAAAATTCAATTCAATTTACTAAACATTTATTAACACCTGCTATGTACCAGGCACTGTGCTAAAAGCACTGGGGATACAAAGAGAGGCAAAAGATAATCCCTTTCCTCAAGGACCTAGACCATGAGCCAGACGCTGTACTCTTTCAGAAAGGAAAGAGAATGTCCTGAGGGGGTCAACAGATAGCAGCCAGAAGGATCTGGATTGGGTGATACATTCAGACAGCATGAACTTCAGAAGAGTGGAAGTTGCTTAGTAAAGGGGATAAAGGCGAGTCTGAATATGGTGGTGGGATTCAGAGTATTTTGGAAAAGTTTTGAGGGAATCATATGGTTAGACTAAATTGTTCCCCCTTAAGTGTCAATCTGGTGGCCAGAGTGGATCCTGTGAGGACGCCAGTGTTAGGGCAGGCGGGAGCTGGTGGAGACATGAGAACTTGGTAGAAAGACCAGAATTCCTTTCTTGCCCTGGGGAAGACTCTGGAGGGCAGAATATAAAAGAAATAATACTCCCAGAGACTTCTGGATAATGGAGATATTTCTGGGGCATACAGGCTGGTACTAAATGCCTTTCTCCCAGGTTATACTGGGCTGTTTGGTGGAGTGGATCCTGTTTCCTTGTCATCCTGAGGTCTAGTGCTAGAAGGAGTTCTGAGCAGGGCAAAGGTGGAAGAGGGGGGAAGAAGGCGGAAGAAGAGAAGGTCTTGAGAATTTTAAAAGACATTGGGCAAAGTCCCTCCAGGAGAACATGGGGTTAAAGCTGTCAAAGGGCTAGATTTGTGTTTCATGAAGGTAGTGGATAGAAGACCCATACATTGGTCACGGAAAGATAAGAAAAAATGTCAGCCGAGTTCTGAGCTCCCACAATCAAAGCATCTGATTCCTGTGCTGGAAAGCCACAGAACTCTGCAGTGCTCCTGTTTTCCATGCCAGCATCCTGTTGTTGGCAAGTTGATAAATGCTGCTCCCTCTGTGTCGGAGAAACGGTCATCAACAGGGAGTTAAGATCAGCATTTCCTCAGGAGATGAGTGTAGGGGTAGAAGGGAAGAGATGTGGCTACTTAATTTAATATCCTTGATTTGTCACTGTTTTCAATAAATGACATTTTCTGGTGATTTCATTTTTCATTTCATTTTGGAAGCAGCATGATTCTGTGAAAAAAAAAAACAAAAACAAAAAAACAACAAACAGACCCACTGGTTGTGGAGTCAGAAGTCCTGAATTCAAATCCCTACTCTTCCACTTACTAGTTTGGAGACCCTGGGCAAGTCATTTAAGTCAGACAATCTCTCTAAACCTCTGTGTCCTAATGTCTAGAATTGGGGGTTGGACTAGATGACGTCTAAAATCCTTTGTAGCTCTAAATCTATTATTCTGTGATCCAAACTGGTTTGTTTAAGAAAATGGGCTCAATGCAGCAGAGCTTGAGCCAGACACAAAAGTGCTGACACAAAAGAGAACCCCAACACCAGAAGGAATTGAAGGTTCCCAGATTATATGGAGGCCTGAGGTAGCCTTTGGTACACTTGCAAACAATAACCTTATCTTTCATTTTTCCTCAGCCTATGGCACCGAGGTATTTAATCAATTGAGAGTAGTGATGGTATTAGTAAGCAGAGAAGCATACATTGCCACTGGAAAATAATGAATCTAAGATTTTCTTTTCCTCCAGACTCTCCTTTCTACCCCTTTTTGGAAAGTACATAGCAGAAGTCTAATGAAAGACGGGGCAGTGAATCCAGTGCTTATGAGTATATGCAGAGTGCATGGTTGATGTACAGCCATTCTGAAACAGAATGGAGTCCCTACATCTGCCTACACCAGCAATGGCAGAGATGCAGACATACATACCTATCAGACCTGTCACAGTGGAGGGACCAGTGCTCTGTAGATACTCGATGTAGTAAAGGAGGAGAGTGTGTCTGGTGTTGAGGGGGCAAAATATTTATATTTCTGTTCTTGCTGTATCTACTGAGATAGGACTGGGATTTTCATTCCTTACGATAGAATTAGTGAATTAGTTCTCTCTACAAGACAACAATGCTGTCCCTGGGATTTGATCTGCCTGCCTTGAGGCAGCTCTCTGGTCACCTAAAGGGATAAAAAGTCCTACCAACATGCAGTAGGTGGGACAACTTAGTGGATATTTGAAGATGATACCCTGCCCTACTGACCAAATGTATTTCTGGTTTCCATAAGGAGAAAAGGGGGACCAGCTCTATAGAAGCTACATACCATTGTATCCTTGTTGTATACCCTTGCCAAGATGAGACAATTTTTTGGTTAACCACACAATGATTTGTGAGTGCCTCCTTTTGTTCTATCATTGAATCTGAACTAATAAGGTGCTGGCCTTGGGTCAACTCCAACAATTTTAAGGTAAATATTGCTTAGTAAAAGTTAATTGGTGTTAATTAATTAAGTAAAACTGAAGTGTTAATCACTGATGGCTAATAGTGAGGAGGATCCATCAGAATGGAAGCTTGAACCGGTAGCATTAGAGATACCCCTAACCCCTCAAGGGTACCCCTGAAATCCTGAGGAGCCTCATTGTTGGAGATGGAGGACAAAGTCACCTGCTACAAAAGTAATCATGTATAGTTTTATGTGGATTTGTGCTTAATGTTTTCTGCTATTAATTCCTGGATTCAATGTATACCTCTGGATAAATCCTTAATTGCTCTATGCCTTTGCATGTTGCTGTTCAATTGTGTCCAACTCTCTGTGACGCCATTTGGGGTTTTCTTGACAAAGATACTGGAGAGATTTGCCATTTCCTTCTCCAAGATCATTTTTACAGATGAGAAACTGAGGCAAACAGGGTTAAGTGACTTGCCCAGGATCACACAGCTAGTAGGTGTCTGAGGCTGGAGTTGAACTCAGATCTTCCTGACTCCAGGCCTGGCACTCTACCACTAGAGTACCACTAGCTGCCCAAAAACTCAGGACTCAGTGTATATCTTTGGGTAACTCCTTAACTGCTGTAAAATGGGCATCATGCAGTATCATTTTATGGTAGGCATACATCATGTTTGTGCTATTCTGTTTGATCCTTACAAATACTCTGTGAAGAAAACACTATAATATTTATTACATTGGATATTTACCTTAATTGCTATAGAATGTTATATAATTTTGCCCAGCATTCTAACCAGTCGAGATCTTTATGAGTTCTGACACTACATTCAGGGTTAGTTATTCCTCCCAGCCTGAAGTCATCTGACAATTTCATAGGTATGCCATCTGTCCATGGTCGAGTCCATCACTGTTCTCCATGTAAGGAGCAGGGAGCAGAACCAGGAAAACGTTTTGCATAGTGACAGCAATATTGTCCGAGGATCAGCTGTGAAACACTTAGCTGCTCTGATCCAAGGACCCATGACGAAAAATGCTGTCCACTTCCAGAAAGAGAACACATAAAGTCTTATAATGGGAGTTAAAAATCTTCCCCACTCATTGATAGGCCTCCGATTGAGGGAGGCTTGATTAGGAGAGGATTGTTTTGCATGGGAGCCCATATCTTTTGCTGGTTGCTTAGTGAGGCACTGGGTCACAAGGGCTGAGTGGCTCTGAAAAGAGTATATATGTGAGGTTTTGCTTTGGAGCTTAGATTTTGGAAAAAATTTCATGTGCTAGATGAGATTCTGGGCAGCATTTTAAGAATGCCCCCACCTTCTCTCTCTGGTAATGATGTATGGATTGTCTATGGTCAGATATTTTGCAAGCCCCATCTGTTGGTCCTGGTTGCATTTTCTCCGTTGCCACATGTGCTTGATTAAAGTGACTGTTGACCCCTCAAAAGTTCCTTACCTTTCAGAAAAACAGATCTAAGAACCTGGGCAGCAGGCCCTCCTGTGTATGCTGAGGTGCTTACTGCTACAAGAATGAATGCAGATTAAAGCGTACTTTGTTTTAAAAATTTTACTTAAAAGTTTTTAAACTTTAATAACTTTATTTTAAAACTGTATTTTCTTTTTAACATGGATAACATAGAAATATCTTATATAGTTTCACCTATATAATTGATGTTATACTGTTTGTCTTCTGAAGGGGTAGGGAATGAGAGGGAGGGAGAGAAATTAGAAAAAAATTTCAAATGAATGTTAAAATTTTTTACATGTAATTAGGAAGTATGTAATATATTTTTTTATTTAATTAAAATTTTTTTTGTTACATTTTAAGCTTCAGACTGTCTCATTTCATTTCTCCCCGCCCTGCAGTAGAGAAGGTCACCAGTTCACACACACACACACACATACAAGGATTTTGTGTGTTTTTATGTATGTAAAATCCTACAATGCATACTTGTATTTATCAGTTCTTTCTTTGGAGAAACCTTCCTCCATCTTCTTTCTTAGATCTTTTACAGTTGATCTGGATATTTATAATACTCAGAATAGCTTAATCATTCACAGTCATTTTTCTAACAATATTGCTATTACTATATCCAACATTCTCTTGGTTCTACTCATTTTACTCTTGATTATTTCATGCAAGTCTTTCCATGTTTTTCTAAAATCAACCAGTTCATCATTTCTTATAGCACAGTTGTATTTCATCGCAATCATATACCACAACTTACCCAGTCATTCCCCAATTGACAGGTATCCCCTTAATTTCCAGGTCTTTGCCACCACCAAGAGAGCTGCTGTAAATATTTTAGGACATATGGGTTCTTTTCCTTTTTCCCTGATCACCTTGAGAAACAGATGTAATAGTGGTATTACTGGTTCAAAGGATACACACAGTTTTAGAACTCTTGGGGCACAATTCCAGATTGCTCTCCAAAATGGTTGGATCAGTTCATGGTTTCCACCAACAGTTTATTATGTCCCAATTTTTCCACATCCCCTCCCACATTTGTCATTATCCCCTTCTATCGTTTTAGCCAATCTGAAAAAATACGTATTTTAAAAATCACTCTTGTTCGGCCTACTGCTTACTCATTGCCCAGATGGTTTCCTAGTATAAACATTACTTCTCTGCTCTAGGAAATTGTATAAAAGGATCTATAATTTTCTCTGTATTTTTTGCCTTTGAGCTCCAGCCAAATACAACAGGCAGGCGAAACACCTCAGTGTCAGATCTATTTCTCTGTCTGGGGATTCACTTGCTTCGTTTAGTCATTTTCAGTCATGTCTGACTCTTCATGACCCCATTTGAGGTTTTCTTGGCAAAGATACTAGAATGGTTTGCCATTCTCTTCTCCAGTCTGTTTTATAGTGAGGAAACCGAAACAGGGTTAAGGAACTTGTCCAGGGTCATAGTGTCTGAAGTCAAATTTGAATTCAGATCTTCCTGACTCCAGGCCCTGTGCTATATCTACTGGACCACCTCGCTGTCCTGGGGATTCACTGCCTCCTCTCAAAATGCACCAAAGTCTGACTCTCAAAGTTGTGCCCTCTTGCTTTGTGGCAGCTTCCCTCGCCCCACCTTGGAGTTCCATCCACTTAGGGCTCTAAATTGCTTACCTTCTGCTAGCTCTGGCATCTCCTATTCATCTGTTCAGAAGCTGGGGTTCCTCTTCTAATCTTACTTGTACCCAACTGAATGGACTTTTAAAGATCACCTAAGTGGGAATGGTCTATCATTGTTTGTCTTACGATATTACTGCATTTCTAATTCACTCCAGGGATTTGCTCACCCAATATTAAGGGAACACATTATAGATTTAGACGTGGAATAGACCTCTGGGGCCATCAAAACCAACACCCTCACTTTTCAGATAAGAAAACTGAGGCACAGAGTGGAATCACATGGAGTGACATCATCTAAATTTTTAAAAAATGTATTTAATATTTTATTTCCTCCCAATTACATGTAAAATTTTTAAACATGTTTTTTAAAATATTGCGTTCCAAATTCTTTCCCTCCTTTCCCCCTTATTGAGAAGGCAAGCAATTTGATATAGTTTATACATGTGTAGTCATGCAAAACATATTTCCATATTAGTCATGTTAAGACATTTTTTAACAATTTTCAACACTTCATTATTGTTTTTTTTTCTGTGATGAGGTCCTGGGCTTTCAAAGACCAGCTCCTTTAACACATACATTGGTATATACAGAATAAATATTAGATAATGGGAGGGTCACTAAACTTCACACAAGGATCCCTTCAGAAATCAATAAATGCTGCAAATCAGGGTTTGATTTATTGTACTGTTGTTTCCCTGGTTCAGGGGTCTGCAACCTATGGCCCAGCACAGGCTATGAACAGTTTTTATATTTAAAAATATTGTGTTTAAGAATGTAAAAACCCCTTTTTAGTTTTGTCATACAAAAACAGTCACAGAGCTAGATTTAGCCCTTGGGCAATAGTATGCCGACCTCTCCTAAATCTAGACTCTAGACTTAGGAAAATGGATGAAATATTAATAATTCGGTTTAAACTTGAATATGTGCTGTGGGAACACCACCCTACCCCACAGAATAGACCCCAGGAGTCATCAGGTCTAACTCTCCCCTTTTCCAGAGGAGTCAACTGAGGCAGCTTGTCCCAGGACACGCTCGGGTATCTGAGGTGGGATTTGGAAGGTCTCCTCTGTCTCCCCATTCATTTTCACCACCTTGGCTTCTCCTTTTAAAATAAAAAAGGAAAAACTTTAGCTATTTAAAAAATTAAACCAGCTTTCCGTTTCTTTGGCTGAATATTTTAGTGAAATTTTTGTTTCCGACAAACAGAAATTTAGAAATAAAAATTTATTTTTCAGTTAAAATTGTTCCTAAGAAATTTCTCGGTTGCACACTAAAGAAACAATCGCGCGCTGTGTAGCGCTTCATGTGCACTTCTAGAGGAGACCTCCAACCGCCTCATTTTACGGAGGGGGAAACTGAGACCCAGGGAGCTGGGGTAACTGGCCCAAGGGCATACAGCCTCCCCAGGGGGCCGGGCAGGGCTGGACGCGCGCGGGATCTCGGCGCGCTCAGCCCAGGCGCTCCCTTAGCGTCCTGGAGACAGTTGGGAGGGGGCGGGGCCCGCTCTCGAGAGCGGCCCGGTCACGTGGAGGGAGGAGGAGCTCCGCGGTTCGCGAACGCTGCTTGAGCTCTCCCGGCTCCCGTCTTGGTGCGTCTCCGGCCCCGCGCCTGCGCACTTCCTCACCGTCCTTCATTTCTCGGGAACCGCAGAGGGACTTAGGTCCTCAGGTGAGTTTCGGAGCCTCTGCCTCTCCTGGGCCTACTCTTCCTCCTTGCCTTCCCCCGGCCTTTCTCCTCTCCCCAGACCAATGTCCCGCAGCCCCCGGTCCTTCAAAGCGGCCTGTGGGCCCGGAGGGCGCGGAGCCCTCGGGCCTAGCCGGGACCGCCCGCATGAGGGGAGGGAGGGGAGAGCGGAATGAGGTGGGAAAGCCGAGCCGGGGATGCTCACCTTTAGAAGGTAATAACAATAAGGAGCATTCCCAGACGCTTCTGGGTGTGAGAAGCGCTTTCCCGGCGCTCTCGAGCGCCGCAGGCTCGCCTCGGGCCCGGCCCGGAGGCGCCCAAGGTCACCCGGCGGGGGGGGGGGGGGGGTAACGGCCGCGGCCGTGCCTTCTCCCCCCTGGGGACGCTGAGGCAGCGCGGCGTCGCCGCCGAGTCCGAGGCAGGCTTCCAATCGGGATTAGTGACGGCGGCCGCGGTTTATCGGGCGCTTGCCGCGTTTTACGGTGTTTTCTGTGGATCCGCCCCGCGGTCCCCCCCCCCCCCCCCCCGCGGTCCCCCCCCCCCCGCGGTCCCCCCCGCCTGTCGCCCGGCCCCCCCCCCCGCCTGCCGCCCGGGCCCCTCCCCGCGGGCCCCTCCCGCCTGCCGCCCGGGCCCCCCCCCCCGCGAGCCCCCCCTCCCCTCGGGTGTGGGTGCGGTGAGGGGGGCTGCTCTCCGCCTCAGGTGACGTTTGCCGCTCCGTGTTCCGCAGGCTCAGCCGTCCGCATGTCGGCCCCGGTGTTGGCCAAGCCGCAGCTGCGAGGCCTCCTGGCTAAGCGCCTGCGCTTCCACATCATCACGGCGTTCATCCTGTCCTTGGGCTGCGCCACCATGTATAAGGTGTGTACGCCGCCCCGCAGGTGGAGGTCCAGGAATCCCTTGTTCTTCCGACCCTGCACCCGCCGTGCGCGGTAGCCCTTCTGCCCCTTTCCCTGGCCCCAACACCGCCGACCTTCCTCTCGCCTGGCCCGTGCTCAGCCCTTACCACCCGCCACCAGGATTCGTTCTTTCCAGGCCTCCCTGCAGCTGCCAGGTTGATATTCCTAAAGCACAAATCTAAACGTGATGCTTCTTTAGCTCCCGTCTTGTGCGATGGTAAAATGCAAACTTTTTTGTTTTATAAAGCTCTTCGTAGTCTGGCTCCAAACTGGTCTCCTGTACCTCATACTTGACGTTCCTTTTCCTGCTTCCACACCTTTGCATAGGCTGTATCTCATGCCTAGAATACACTCCTTTTTTGTCTCTTTTGGAAAAACAAAACTCCATTTAGAGATTTAAATTAGTCTTTCCTGGTCATCCCCTCTCTACTTAGTTCTTTGCCTCCCTGTCATTTTTTTGTATTCATTTTGTATTTAAGAGTGTGTGCCCAGGTGTGTGTTGTTCCCATCTGTCCCCAATGCAATTTTAAGTTCTGTCGTCCTTTATCATTACCAGTATTTCGTTAAGAACAGACCATAGAACCACTTCAGTAGCCATGTTGTTTTCTTTGTGGTGTTACACTTTACTGTGTTTTTCCCTCCTTAACACTGAATGTTTCTTAAGGAAGTATTTAATACAGGGCAGCCTGATGTGATGAAAAGAGTGCTGGGTTTGGAGTTAGGGGACCTTAGTTCACATGTTAGCTTTGACCCTTCAAACCTTTGCCACCCCAAGCAAGTCATCTAACCTTTGTGGCTCTTAGTTTTTTAATTTATAAAATGAGTAGGTTGAACAAGGAATGTGGATTACAGAATACTTTATTTCTTCAAGGATGTGTACATTTTAGTTTTAAAGGAATAGGACCTAGTCACTGATAAAAAGATTCATAAATAACAAGAAGTCTATTATTGTTTTAGAAATTAATCAAATTGATTAGTGAAATCATTTTGAAAATATACTACATTTCTAACTATGGAATTCAACATTTTAGTTTGGAGTGGCTGAACCTAGGAAAAGGGCATATCAGAATTTCTATAGAAGGTATGATGCTGTGAAAGATTTTGAAGAAATGAATCAAGCTGGTGTCTTTCAGTATGGAAAACCATGATGAAATATACAGGTAATAAAACATTTTGTTATTTGACATAGATTTTTATATAATCACAGTATCACAGATTGTCAGTTTGTACAAAGGTAGTGGTGCTCTGGATCAGTAGTGTTAGAAAAGAGGTTTCTCACAAATGCTCATGATTAATTTCAGTGTGAACTATGAAACTCTAGAGTGTTGCTATTTGGACATGAATTGGGTTATATCCTGACTATGTGGAGATAGGCAGAGGTTTGTTTCTACTCTGTCCCTTTTTGGGATCCTCACACATCCTCAGAATTCAACTGTGTTTTATTTGGTTAGAATAGTTATAGATTATTTGCTCTGTGGTGCCATGAGTCTAGACAGTTTGTTCAGATCTTTATGAACTTGAAGACCACAGTCACCTAGTTACAGAAAGGTAGCATTTTTTTTTCTTATTTTGCAGGCAACTGTCCCAAAGCTGTTGCTTTCCTTAATCTATCTTGTCTCATTTGTGGAATATACTATATCCTCACCTTAGCCTCTAAGAATCCCTAGCTCCCTTCAAGGTAGAGTTCAAGTGCTACCTCCTGAAAGAGGCCTCTCCTGATTATTCCAGCTGCTAGTTTCCTCCCACCTCCACCACCCAAAACCCCTTCATATTGACTTTTTATATATTTAATGTTAACTTGAAGAAAAGGACTGTTTTAATTTTTTTTTTCTGTGTCCCCTTCCCCTAAGATACGCCTGGCACGTACTAGGTGCTTAACAAATGTGTGTTGATTGATTGCTAATTGTCTTATTTATTAATAGAGGTGTTCAAACAAGCAGCTAGTTGGTGTAGTAGATAGAGTACAGACCTGAAGTCAGGAATACTTCTTAAATTCAGATCTGGCCTGAGGTACTTACTAGTTGTGTTACTCTGGGAAAAACAGTTTACCTCAGTTTCCTCATCTGTAAGATGAGCTAGAGAAGGAAATGGCAAACTGCTCCAGTATCTTTGCCAAGAAAACCCCAAATGGAGTCATACAGAGTCAGACACAGTGCCTGAACAACAACCAAGCAAATAGAGAGTGGGGGTGTAGTCTAAAAACAAGTTACTGGCTTTGCATAGATTTAGCCTTAACAGTCATATGATGTCACCAGGTGATATATAGCCTTTAAATGTTGTTAAGAAAGGCTTAGGTTATATGAGAGATCCTGTGTAGAAGTAGTTCACTGAGACCCTAACCTTGTATGTTAGGCACTGGCTGATTATTTTTCTGATCTCTGACAACTCATGAAACTGTCTACTAAGGGGTACATCTTGAATTGGGTCAACATTGATGGAAGGCGTATCTGTACCAATGAAATTGTGCCTCCTAAGATCTCTACTGGAATTTTCACTCCTCTAATAACTTGTTTTCTCACAGTAAAATTTTATAATGTATTAAAAATAGAAAACACTTCCAGATTATTATGGATTTGGTGGCATGTCGAGATCTGAAAAATGAGAAATCAGAGTTTTCTCAATTTGTAGGTTTACTCTTCTGTGCTAATTTTGTGAATAAGGACGGAATACTTGAGTGGGATGAGTGAGAAGGATCTCATTTTGGGAACCCCATATGGTGACACTGAGATTGAAATAATGGAAATAATAAGGAACTTTTATGAGGAATTAGGGGCTTAGAGAGGTCCTCACATGTGTCACTACAAGGGAAAAGGCAGGGGCTGAGCTCAGTAGAAAAAGGAGAATGAATGTTGACATGCGTTGTCTTAATTATTGTCTTTTTTTTAACAGGTTTCAGAGGCTTGAGGACCCTGGATACTTACTGTTGATCTTTTTTTTCTTGGGTGTACTAACACAAATACATGCACACTGGCTGTGGAATATAGTCTGACTTGATAATAAACAGTTAATGACCTATGTGTGATAACTTAAATTGTGTGCCTTAATTGTATGTTTTGAAGTATTGATAATTCTCCTCCCCTTTCTTCCATCACACTCTTTTCTTAGATGCTTCATTCACACCAGGATGTAAATAATTGAAAATAGCTCAGAACATTACCAAAAAATTAGAGCTTTTAAGTTAAAAGGAATGATATTGTAATGGTAGAATTTCACATCCGTCAATGAGGACAATTTTGGACATTTTATCCATCATACATTTTCTGTTCTGACACCAGCCCTGTTTCTAAAATTTGTAGTAATTCCGTATCCTTTTATTTCCATTGGTTATTTGTGGCAACAAATAACCTTCTTTAGACTGAAGCAAAAAAAAAAAGGTCAGCATCGATGATAATAGCATTTTGGTTTACTAAGCACCTTAAAATACATTATCTTATTCTTGACCTGTAGGTGGGTTGTTGCAAATATCCTTCCCATTTTATATAAGAAAAAACAAGTTCACAGAAACAATATGACCTCTCAAGTTCCACTGTGACCTACTGACCAATTCATATATGTCCAGATATTGTTACATCTCTGCTTCCTGACAAATTCTGTGTCTCAGAGCACCATAGTTTATAAGAAAATAGATTTAAGCTAGAAATTACCTTTGAAGTCACATAATATAAATACTTCATTTTATAGATAAGGGTGTGGCTAGCCAAAGATCTTACAGATTAGTTTCAGAGAAAGTACTGTGCACCATGGTTTCTCCTGCAGGAGTATTCTAGGAAGAGCACAGACCTTAACTCATAGGTCCAAGCAAGTCATCCTCAGGCCTGATTTTGGATTCGGTTAGATAGTGTCCAGCACTATAATGCTGAGTCTTTTTTTATGGTTTGAAATGGGGCAGCATCTTGAGTGTAATAGAATAAGCAATGAGGGAAGTTTCCCAGTGATTGTGACCATGCTTTTTATCAGAAGGTTAATTACTAATTTTTGTTGATTGATAATTGTTAGAAGTTTTGGGTCTAGTCTAAATATTCCTGTTACACACTAATGAAGTCATAGTAATAGATTGGTATGGTTATTCATTTCTCTCAGTAGTGGTTATTTACAGTGAAAACGTTTCAAGTTTTAATTCTAAAATATTTTGGACTAATGTGAATGATACTGCAGGATTAGTAAAACATTGGTATCAGTAGTCTAGTAATTTTAGGTAGACTGATTTTTGGTGTTGATGGGGTAAAATCCAGGCTATTATACCATTGCCTTTGTGTGTTTAGATAAGAGGTGTAGCTAGTGACAGAATGCTGTCTAAAATGAAATGGAGTTTAAAAGTCAAGCATCAGATTATACTATGTGCCAGGTACTGTGCAAAGCAGAATAGTAGCAGCTCACGAGGAGCTTAGATTGAAAAAGAGGAGATAGAAGGTGTACTGTAGCCACATATGAGGCTACTTTGGAGGACAAGGAACAAGCAGGTAGGTGAATTAGGGAAGCCCTATAGAAGGTGGTGTTTCAGTTAAACCTTGAAGCAAAAGAATTCTAAGGCTGAGGTGAGGAAAGAGAATATTCTGGGCATGGGGAGTGGCAGCTGCATTAAGAGCATGTTGGTATGGCTGAATGAAGCAGGGAGTGGAGTTTAAAGACTGGAAAGATGGAAAGGGGCCAAGACAGAATGACTAGGTATATTTGGTCTTAGTAAAAGAGGTACTGCCATTCATAGGATGGGTGACAGGGTCATACTTAAAGCTTTAGTGAAGTGGATGGATAGGGTGGGGATAGCCTCAAGGCAGGAAGACCAGTTAGGAGGCATGGACAATCTGAGCCACATTGGTGGCTATGAAAGTGGAGAGTTAGGGACATGTAATCAACAAGATGGAGAACTAGATTTTTTTTTCTTGAATCCTCATGACCTTTCAAACCTCTCCCAGATAGAAATTATGCCAGAGATGAAGCAATTTCAGCTCTCCACAGTTTAGGATACCAAGAATCTAGACAAGGCCAATGTTCTGTAGTCCATAAGGACCTCATTCAGCACCCACCCACCTCCTGCACCCATCATGCTTCTAGCAGCATTGCTACACAAGCTGACCCAACTGAGCTCCCCATTCTCTGTTCCAGTGTCATGAAGATCCAAACTCCAGAAATCTGGTCTGGCTAAGCCAGCCCTATGGTAGCATTGTGTGCTGCAGTAGACCTTGGCCCAAGTGGAGCCACAAGAATGAAGTAGGAGACATGTTCACCTGGTGTAGGGGTCAACTCTACATCCTGACCTCACTCCCCAACTTCATGTCTGAAGAGATCCTAACTCCAAATGGCAGAAATTGGCTCAGATTTCCTTAGTGGCATGGGCAGCCCTCTGTTTAATCAGAGAACTGAGAAATAGAGGGAGTGGGGCAGAATAAATGTGGCATGGGCAGCCCTCTGTTTAATCAGAGAACTGAGAAATAGAGGGAGTGGGGCAGAATAAATGTGGATATAGTGATATCTGAGGAAAAGAGCTCAGCATTCAACTAGGGCTGGTCCCCAGTTGGGACCCAAATGTAGACTGGTGAACTTTTGAGTTGCCTGGTGTGGGAGGAAACAAATGTTCTTCTAAGGAAACTACCACCATAGGGGAAGAAGTCAGAAAATGAGCAATGGAAAAATTTGGGTGGGGAAAGGCTGAAAATTCACAAAGGTCTCAGGAAGAAGAAAACAAAAGATCTTTAGCATAAGCAGATAAACCTAAAGGGAAGACATTAATTAATAAGGGGAAATATGGCTTGCAGATCTAGTAAACGCATCTTTGGATAAATGCCACAAAATGGGAAAATTATGTGAAACCACATAAAAAAGAGAAATGAGAATTTGGGGAGTGAGATTGGTGGCCTGCACAACAGAAATAACTTGCAAAATAGAAAAACTTGGGTCTGTGATGTCTCATCAAAGAAACAAAATAGGACAAATCGGTAATGCAAATACATGGAAGTGAAGGACAATCTGGAAGAAGTAAGAAGCATTAATATTAAAAGAAAACATGCTCCACATACAAGTCAAACATTGATCCTGAAGACGATGCATGGAGATAAGGTGAGAGTTATAGATTTAAAAACATGAACACCATAATTCAAGGAATAATGCAAGAAAACTGCCTAGAACTTCTGATTGCAGAAGATAACACACCAGATGAAAGTATCCATAGATACTTTTGCCTCTAAGGTTAAAAAAAACAAAACCTAAAACTCAAGGCTCCAAATTTCAGTACACATTGGTTAAGTTTTGCAGTTCCACTGAGAAACAGATTCTGCATGCAACCATGAGAGATCAATAAAAAGAGAAATTTAAATACAAGACTGTTTTGCACCTACCAGAATATAGATGAGAATGAAATAATATATTCTAAAGAATGATGGAACCTTGGGTGATCTGCCCTGCCATTCTCAGGTAAACCAAAAGTGACAAAATAAGGATGTCCAATAATACAGAAAACCAGACCTGGAAAGATCATTCTCAGACACTCCTGGACAACACAGAAACAGTAAAACAAATAACAGCAAACAAGGATGACAACATGCTAACAGACCATGAAGAGGCACCTAAATGTACATGAGGAGACAAGGGTGAAAGCAAAAGTCAAACAGAAGTAATGGTGGGGAAAGAAGCTTGAAACGTGATGGATTAAACCTCACAATGCCCAACTGCCAGGGGACTGAATTATAAATGAGAGGGTGCATAATGAGGAAAAATGAGGGAATATGTGATGTATCCTCATCAAGTCGAAGGCTTTCCAGTGAAGGGAAAAATAACTCCGGCAGCTTCCCTGGAAGAAGAGAGCCCACAGGGGAATAGGCAAGGAGGCAAAGGGACACGCTGAAAAGGGGAGAAAAAGGGACAAGCTTGATTCAGTGTTGAAAGGTGATACTACTGATAAAGGCACCCTATGAGTGGAACGATATTCTATAAAGGGAGATAGGAAACATACAGTAGGTATTTGCAGACCACTAATCTTGTCTCAGGAAAAGTGAACTCAGAGCTTCTAGAGGCAACTGATCTCCAGAAGAGTGGGCCCAGTGAAGAGATTCTGAGGCAAATTGGGGGAAATAATCCCCTCTATTACCTGCAGGAATTGATGTTTTTCTACTTTTTTACTCCACCATCTTGACTCAAAAGGCTGGGGGCAAGCTGTATAAGACAATAAGTATTTAGAAGAGAGAACCCAAAAAAGTATGAAATAAGTAGAAGAGGAATATCTACACACACACATGTATACATATATATAGGTTGGTTGGTTGGTTTATATACATATACGTATATCACCTACTATGTGCCAACTATTGTGCTAAAAACTTTTTACAAGTATGTTATTTGACCCTCACAACAACCCTACAAGGCAGGTACTGTTATTATCTCTTTTATAGTTAGGAAACTGAGGCATATAGAGATTAAGTAACACCCAAAATGTCTGAGGCTGCATTTGAACTCAGGTCTTCCTTATTCCAGGCCTACCACTTCAGTACATCACCAGGTTACAGGCAATGAATCAAAAAGTAAAAGTCTAGGAATAGAAAGAAAGGCAAGGTAAATAATGAAGAGACTGAGGGAATTAAACCTTTCTAGGAAAAGGTACAGAAAATGAATTTTTAGAAATTATTGAAAACAGTTCAAAGGGAGGAAAAGGATTATTTACTTGACTATTAAACTGAGAGGGGAAAAAAGAGAGGAAGAACTGAATAAGTAGATAAAAGCAAGTAAGCAAGAGAAGTGAAAAGCAAAACTCCAAAGTCAGGAAGAGGGTAATAAATAGGAGTGGAGTAGCTCTAGGGTACGGGGAAGAGAGTGGGTGGGAATAGGGTCATCTTAAAAAAGCTAAAATAACTGAAGAAACATTGTACAGTGTTTACAGCAGAAGAATGGAAAAACCCCAATATTAAGGAAAAAAGGAGGAAAATAGAAACCTACCACATAACTTTAAATGTGAATGGATTAAACAATCTAATGAAATGAAAAAGAGTGAATGATTGTATAAGAAAAAAAAACCCCACTATCTGTTGCTTACAAAAACCACATTAAAAAAAAACCAGACATACACAGAATACAATAAGGTTTACAAAAAAATTTACTATGCAACAAGTGAATCCAAAAAAGAATTGGAATAATGCTATCAGACAAAGCAAAAGTAAACATTCATGATAAAAAGGAATAAACAAAGAGACTACACTATGCTGAAAGAAACCATGTGCAACAACCCAATATCAATATTACATTTACATGCTCCAAATGCCTTAGGATTCTAATTCATAAAGGAAAAATTAACTGAGCTACAAAAATACATAGACTAACACAATGGCAACAGATTTCAACATCCCTTTCTCAGTTTTGAATAGATGGGACTGAAAAGACAAAAGGTAAAATATAGAACTGAAAAATTACTAGAGAAATCTAGAGCGAAAAGGTTTGTAATGTCTCCTAAAGGAAAAGAAATGAATATATGTATTTTTTAGAAACAGGTGAAATTTTTACAAAGACTGACCATGTATTAATTGTCAGAGATTTTGCAAATCTAAAAAGGTAGAAATAGTAAATACATCCTTAAGAGACAACAATGAAATAAAAATAGTAATCCATTCAGGAACCATGAAAAAAGACAGATTCAAATAGAGACTTACTAGTGCAATACTGGTCAGTTGTTTTTGCTATGAGATATCTTGCCTTCTATTTCAGTCTTTTGACTTTTTAAAAATTATTATTTATTGATATCTCATGGAATCATTGACTTCCATTTGGGCACTTCTAATTTTCAGGGAGTTATTTCCTTGGGTAAGGTATTATACCTCTTGTTTTTGAAACTGTTAATTCTCTTTCCACTTCTTTCTATCTTAGCTCTCACTTCTGTTCCCATTTTTTCCCTCTGCCCTTCTCATTTGGTTTTAAAAATCATTTTAGGTCCTTTTTCTTTTAAAAAATACAAGTCTTTCTTTACGTCTTCCAGTAATTCTGGTTGGCCTTCTACCCTAGCTGCAGTTTTCTTTGAGGCTTTGCACGTAGATGTTTTGTAGTCGGTCTCTGAAAGTTCCTGATCCAGATGCCTGCTGGTTTGCCCTCGTTGGAAGTTAGAGTACATCGCTTCTGGACTCAGCCACCATCAGCCCTTGTGAAGCTCTGCAGATTCAGAGAAAACAAACCAAGTTTTTTTTTGCTTTGGGATTCCTGTGCTGATTCTTCTGCTTCGGGCTTTATCCTAAACTGGAGGCTAGAAATGAGTCACTGCTCTATCACTCAATCAGCAGATAGCTTGGGCCTATGACCAAGATCACTCCTCTCTGCCACATCTATGAGCAGGTCCTCTCTCCCTGAGGATCTGTGACCTGGAACTGAATGGGTAGTGAGTGACGGTGAAATCCTAGATGGAATCCTTTCCTGCACTTTAAGCACTCGTTCAAGGATCCTGTTGACCCAGTGCTTCATGTGCAGGGGTAGAGCCTTGGCCCTCGTTCAGCCCCTGGGCCCTGGAATGTTCCATGCAAGCTCCTGGATGGACCATGTCTCTAGTATCCTCAGACCTCTCTTTTCATATGCTGCCCTAGGTTGGAGAAATGTGTGATTTTTGTGTGGGGATTGTGGGGAACCTGGCCTATACTTATTCCTGCTACTCTACTATCTTGACTCTGCCCCATTTGGTCAGGGATTTTAGGTAGTTTGATAATTCTTTAATAATCTCTTGCTCAAACTGTTTTCCAGGTTAATTGTGTCTGAAAGTGTATACCTTATGTTTGGGGGCAGCTAGGTAGTCCAGCGGATAGAGTGCCAGGCCTGGAGTCAGGAAGAGTCCTCTAAGTTCAAATCTGTCCTCAAATACTTACCAACTATGTGACCCAGGGCAAGTCACTTAACCTTGTTTGCCTCAGTTTCTTCATCTGTAAAATGAGCTGGAGAAGGAAATGGTGAACCATTCTAGACAGTATCTTTGCCAAGAAACCTCCAAATGGGATAATGATGAGCTGTGAACAACAACCTTACATTTTTCTTCTATTTAGAAAAAAAATCTTTGATTTTGTTCTAAAATGTTTTGTCTCTTAAAGTCATTGGAATGTGATTCTTCCATTCTATTTTTTTCAAGAAGCCCATTACTTAGGTGTTTTTCCACCATCTGTTCTAAGATTTTCATTCTCACATTTTTCCCCCTCAAGAGCTCTAATTTTAATTCTAATTTCATTTATCTCTTGCTTGATTTTCTTACAGACATTCTTGTAGTCCTTGTGGTCAAGCCATTTTCTCCCTTTATTTGTACTTGTATAGTTACTCTTTTCATCAAATTTCTCTTAATTCATAGCCTTTTCCTATTGTATTTGTAATTTTCTTTTTTTTTTTGACTGCCATTGCTCCTTTTTTTCAGTGCTTTCAGTCTTCAGTCTATTGTGACTTGTACTGACTTCCTGGTGCAAATTCTCTCTGAGCCTTTTGTAGATTGTGACTTTTTGTTCAGGTCTTGTTTGACTGGTGGAGCTTACTTCTGTTACTCAGATTTTATTTATCTAGTTTGTGTGAAGGAAAGCTGGGTTCCTCTATTCCTTTCAGCTCTCCTTCTCTTTATGTCGCCATCCTAATTGCATATGAGATGAGATGAGGAAGTGGGTCAGCTAGCTCCAGTTGCATCGCTTGCAGGTAGCTTCTAGGGTCTGTAAGTATCTTTAAGGAAAATTTCCAATTCTCCTAGTTCCTGTTCTTTACTCTCACAAAGTCATTTTGTGGTAGAAGTAGTCTGGTTCTGGAGAACCAATTCATGATGACCAAACAACCTTAGAATTTCAGAACAAGAAGAGATTTTACTCATTATCCAACTCTCTCATTTCATCAATGATGAAATGGGCCTTGAGAAGTCAAGTGACTTGTTGAAAACCAGAGTTATTGGCAAAACCCTATCAAAGTTAGTTAAATGTGTTCTTGTAAACTCTGTTCAAATATTGAAAAATTAAAAAAAAATTCAAAACTAGTGGATACACATACTAAAATATTTTTAAAATATTTAAAAAGCTTAATCAAAGACATGGTTCTAGAAGATGGACAACCTCAGTCCTATGTTTAATTCAATAGCTATTATGGCTAAACTGCTTGAGAAGACTGTCTGCAATAGGTGTCTTTGCTCTTTCTCCCCTTACTCTCTTCTTAATCCCTTACAGTTCGGCTTCCCACTTCATCATTCCACCAAAACTGCTCTTTCCAAAGTTGCCAGTGAGCTTTTAAGTGTCACATCCCATGGCCTTTTCTCTATCCTCCTTCTCCTTAAACTGTAGCCATTGACGCTGTTGATCACTCTCTCCACCTTCTTATTCTTGTCTAGGTTTTTAGGATACCATTATTTCCTGGTTTTTCTGTTACCTATCAGACTGCACTTTCTCAGTATTCTTTGTTATATCCTCATCCAGATCATGCCCTCTAACAGGAGTTAACCACTGGACTCTCTTTTGGGCTCTTTTCTCTCCTCCCTTTATAATACTTCACTTGGTGACCTCATCAGCTCCCATGGATTTAATTCCCATCTCTATGCTAATGTTTCTCAAGTCTACTTATCTTGCCCCAATCTCTGCTGACCGCCAATCTTGAATCTACCCTTCAGACATCTTGAATTGGATGTCCAGAAAACATTTTAAACTCAATATATCTGAAACCAAACTCCTTATCTTTCTCCCTAAACTGTCCCTACTTCCTACCTTTCCTATTACTGTAGAGGGCAATAGTTCTATCCAAAGGAATATAAATTTTGATAGCTCAGGGGTTTGATAGCTAGATTTTTTTATACCTACATTATTCTATCATTGCTGTGCTTTTTTAAAAAAACTAGGATAATTACTCTTTTGTCCCATGTAGTTTTTATTATTTCTTGAAATACAGCTCTGGAAAACCAGGCTTTGATAAAGTCCATTTTGGGGGACTCAAATGGAGCTGCTTGACAGTGCTTTTAAACCCAAATCATTTTGGTTCTCAATGACTGGCCAATAATAGGTCCCAGCCCAAGCTTCACAGTAGCCCATTGCTCATGGCTCTCTTGACTCAGAGTGAGGGTAAATAGCAATTGTTTCTGTTCTGGCCAGAAACTCTAAGGGTCTTCCCCTCCCAGGCTGATTCTTTTGTGAAGGCAAACTAGGCCAGCTTTACATCATTTCATACCTAGCCTTTGACTGGAAGAGACCTGGGAAAGACTTCAGTTTAAAGAGGCCAAGGTCTTGCACTGCATCCTGAGCCATCATCACCAGTTATCCTGATCTGTGTCTTGCCACTGGACCTCAAATGCTCATCATCAGCTTTGCATGGGCCCTCCCTTACGTAAATCCAATTCACTTGCAAGTCAAGCCATCACCTTCCTGACATCATTGGTCCTGAGGATGAAGGAACAAAGGGTGAACAAGAGGACAGCAACATTCTCTCGGTCCCTCAGGCTCACAGCCTAGGTGTCATCCTGGACTCCTCATTTCCTCACTACTTCTCACCCTCCAAAAATGAATCTGTTGCTAAGGCCTGTTAAATGCACCTTTGCAGCATCTCTCCAATATGCCCCCTTCTCTCCTGGCACTGCAGGCCCTCATTACCTCACACTTGGATTACTCCAATTACTGAAGGGTGGGTTTGCTTGCCTCATCTTTCCCCACGCCAATCTGTCCTCCATCGAGCCTCCAAAATGATTTTCCTATAGCTAAGACCCAACCTGTCACCCTCCCTCCTCTGCCCACCCCCTACCCAATTCAATAAATTTAAATGATCTCCTACTGCCTCTAAGATAAAATACAGCATCTTCTGCTTGGTGTTCAAAGTCCTTCATAACCTATCTTCCTTTCTTTCTTTTCAGTCTTCTTATACCTTACTTCATGCTATGTACTCTTTTATCCAGCAACACTGGCCTCTTGCCTGTTCCAGGAACAAGATACTTTATCTCTTGGCACTGGGCATTTTCTTTGGCTGCCCCCATGTTCAGAATGTTTTCCTTCTTCATCTCTACCTACTGCCTTCCCTGACTTCCTTTAAGTCCTGACTAAAATCAAATCTTCTCCAGGAGCCTTTGCCCAGCCCTCTTAATTCTAATGGTGTCCCTCTCTTGGTTCCTTTTTATCATGTATGTAGCTTGCTTGTACATATTTATTTGCTTGTTGATACCCCCATGAGATTGTGAGCTCTTTGTTTTTTGCCTCTTTCTGCATTCCCCAGAACTTAACAGAGTGCCTGGAACATAGCAGGTGCTTAATAAATGTTTATCAACAAACTGATGGCTGAGAGATGGTATTTTTGGGGGCAAATCCTGCTAAGGAAACTCTCTCCCTATATCAGTCAGCTAAGAGTTCTGCAATTAATATTCTGAGAGTTTCTTAGGACCCTAAGAACTTAAATTAGTTGGCCAGGGTGATATTACACAGGCAGAGGAAGAACTTGAACTCTGTATGTAAGAGTTCTCTAAATGTATCTAAATTAAATATTGAAAAAGACAAAGATAAAACAGACCCTATTTTCAAGGTACTTATATGATACTGGAAAGATACAACACGAGAAAGAAGACAGCAGTAAGAACAAGGTGCTGGAATGAGGGACAGATAAGGGAAGATTTTACCAAGGATGTGGTCCTTGAGATACATCTCAAAGGAGAATAATGATTCTTAGAGCCAGAGATGAGAGGGCAAAATATTTCCGGCATGGTTGGCTTGAGCAACTATTCAGAGGAAGGAGATGGAATGTTAATTTTGGGGATAGCTTAGTTACTAGTCCCGCTTGATTGACATGCAAAGGCATACTGTTGGTGGAGTTGTGAACTGAGTCAATTATTCTGTGGAACCATTTGGAACTACGCCCAAAGGGCTGTCAAGCTCTGCATACCCTTTGATCCCGCAATACTACTGCTAGGCCTATATCCCAAAGAGATTTTAAATAAGGGAAAAGAACCTATTTATACCAAAATATTTATAGCAGTTCTTTTTGTGGTGGCTAAGAATTGTAAATTGAGGGGATGCCCATCAATTGGGGAATGGCTGAACAAATTGTGGTGTGTGGTTGTGATGGAATTACTATTATGCTATAAGAAATGATGAGCAGGATAATTTCAGAAAAACTTGAAAAGACTTACGTGAACTGATAGAGAGAAAAGTGAGCAGAACCAGAAGAATGTTACACATGTTAACAGAAAAATACTATATGATGAAGAATAGCGAATGAGAATGACTATTCTCAGTACAACAGTGATTCAAGAAAATCCCAAAGGACTCATGATGAAAAATGCCATCTGCTTCCAGAGAAAGAACTGACATTGTCTGAAGCATACTTCACATTGAAGACTGAAGCATACTTCACATATTTCACTTTATTTTTTTTGTTCAAGTCTTCTTGCACAAAGTAACTAATATGGAAATGTTTTACATTTATTGCACATGTTATAACCAGTATTAAGTTGCTTACTATCTCAGAGAGGGGGAGAGGGGAAAGGAGGGATAGAATTTAGAACTTGAAATTTGAAAAATAGGATAGTTAAACATTATTTTTATATGTAATTGGGGGGGAAATAAAATATTATATAAGTAAGAAAACAAGATAAAGGCCTGAAGGTGATTAATTTAAAATGAGTCCTGAAAGCTAAACTGGAGTTGGATTGTGGAGGGCCTTTATTATGCTAAGTTTTATTTCATCCCGGAGGCCATAGGAAACCACTGAAGATTTTTAAGTGAGTGAGTGACCTGGCCATACCTGTGTTCCATGAGTTCTAATCCGGAAACTGTATGGAGACTGGATTGGAAAGAAGCGAGACTTAGAAAGCGGCGGGAAGCGATAGAAGTGAGCAGTCTAGGTGAGAAATGATGATGTGAATTAGGGTTAGTCTAATGAACGGAGAGAAGGGGAGGGAAGCATAAGGACCTCCGTGTTCTCCATGTCCCCCCCTCCACTCCCACTCTCCTCATAGAGTGAGTGAGGCTATGGGAAGTAGGATTAATACACTTGATACGACTGAATGGATGAAAGAGAAGGAGGGATTAAGGACTATGGCTAACTAGAACCCATAGAAGGGCTCTCAACATAAGGAGAGGGGCAAGTATGGGGGGAAATGATGATGATGTTTGTCTGGTATGTACTGTGCTTGAGATGCCAAGAAGACTTCCAGGTAGAAATATCTAGCAGGTGGGTGACAATGTTTGCTATATACCTGCCAGATCAAACATCCAGTTTAAGGGATCCAAGGGGCAGCTGGAGACTATCTCAGGAGGGAGATTTGGATATTGAAATCTGGGAATAATGTGCAAGATGGTAATAATTTATGGGAGGTGATGAGGTCACTAAATCAGACAGTATAGAGCAAAAAGAGGAGAGTCTACGACAAAGGTTCAGGCGGCGCTCATGGTTAGGGGGTGAAGATATGGATGAAAAGCAGCAAGGAGACTGAGGCATCAAGAGTTTACTACCTGTCAATTCTTACCCCAATGAAATGTTGATTAGACATCATTATGATAGATAGTTTGTCTGTTAATGCTCTTTTCCGATGAAGATCATCAGAATACTTCAGAAATAATGGGCGTGGTAATTCAGAGCTGTTTTGGTCTATATTAAACACCAGCTACTGGGGCACATTTGAAGTAGGAAATGCCCTAATGTTTGTAATATAGATTTCACATATAGCAAGTCACCACATCATCTAGGAATGCTTTTATTTTAAACAATCTTATATTACAATTTATGGAGGCAATTTGTAAAATGAGCAGTATTAAATTGTGTGCCATGAAATATTCAGGAATGAATACATATTTACATCTTTTTAATAGTTACCCTTCAGGTCAAATGACAAAATTGTCACACTGCAAGACAAGTTATTTTCATAAATGGATGGACCATTTCACTTTCAGCACAAATTATTCATATTTGAAGCTTAACATTTCTTTGAAAAAACTATATATACAGTCTTAGTTTTCAGAAACAGCAGTGTTCATGTTCTTGAAAAGTCCACCAAACTGTGGCTTCTGCGTGTATTTCCAGAGTGTTTCCTAGTTGACCTCCTAAGTTTGTGAAAAATTGACAAACATTTAATGCTATATAGCCTTCTTAGACTATAGGCTACCAAATTTCAAGTCCAAGGTAACTGAAGCCACATTTTCCAACAAAAGCTATTCAGAAATGAAAATGGACATTCTGGCAAAAGGGTAAAAAAAATCAATTGAAACCTATCTGCTGGGAATGTTTTCATACTTTTATTCTTGCCTCCTCAGCTGAAGGGGTTCTCTGGATTTAGGTCATTTTGAGAATTAATGACAGGTCTTCTAACTCCTCTTGAACTCAACATGGAACTAGAAATCCCTCCAATAATTCCTTTGGCAGGGGATCTACAAAGGGAGTTCCAGATTTTGAAATGTGGTTTATGGTGACAAAGAAACCTACCTGAACCCTGTTGATTTGTAAAACAATTGTTTCTTCCAACAAAGATTAACAGTTCATCTATCTGGGCAAAGTTGAGGCTTTTAAGATGAAGGAAAAAATGGTCATGACAACCATACACAGATACTTAAAACAAAAATGCTGCAGCTTCCAACTCATTTTCCAACACACACAGGGTCTTGATCAACTAAAATGCTCTACAAAGTTTCAATTAAACGAGACCATTTTGAAGTTAGGGAGGTGCTAACTAGCAGCTGTCACTAAAGGAGCCACATCAATGTTTCAGATTCAGTGGGTGAAACATGACTAAGCCTGAGCAACTCATTAGAACACGTGGCACTTGTGTACTGCTTCACTGAAAGGGCTAAAGAGTTCCACAAATCATTCTGATCCTGGCTGGACAGACAGGGGCACTGAGGCATGGACAGGTTATGGGACTGGCTCATGGGCTTATTATGAGCTCAGCAATATTGGAGCTGGGAATGGAGTGCTGAGCTAGTGGCTCTCCAGGCTGACCACATTCTGTCTTTGAAAGGAACTGTTATAAATCTTGAATTACTATGGAAACTTTTGCAAATGGAGTTATGAGGCAGAAATAATAATGTTTGATGACAACACTGTGTGCAGGATTCCTGTTGTCATCTCCTTTAAGGGAAAGGGGACCTTCATTCGAAAGTTGTTATTTTTGTTGTTATAAATAGCATTGTGGAGTGTGTGTGTGTGTGTGTGTGCGTGTGCGTGCATGTGCACACATGCACGCACATGTGTGTGGGAAAGGAGAGGGCCTTGACCACAGGTGACTAGAGGAGGGGCAGGGGGAGCACAATCAGATTTAAGGCTCTTCCTGCAGTGATTAAGAGTTTCCAGGATGACTGGGGCTACCACTAACATTCTGGTTCCATATCATATATTAATAGAACACAATTCATTTCTTTTTAAAAAATGGTAGATGCATAACTAGGTATCTTTCCCTCCCTTACATCAGGATTCAAGGAAAGCCCTTCCGCAGGGCTTTGTTCTTCACCATAATGAACTTGCTAATGAAGACGTGAGCACAACTTGGATCCACTAGATAATGATAAGTTTTCACCGTGGAAGGAGGAGGCTCCAGGGCCACCACAGGACATGGCATCTGCATGGAAGAAGAGGTCGGGGTGAGATGATGTGATGTTTTTGTGATGTAGTCCACAAGTCTGTTGTACTGCTGCTCAGATAGCCTTTCTCTGGCCCCATCCACCTAAAATAAAGAATAAAGGATCATTAGTGCCCATGAAAGGGCTGGTAGGGGCAGTGGCATCGTTCTAAGATCTTTTTGCCATTTCTCTGAAGCATACAGGGTCACAGTGGCACCCCTCCCCATTAGAAGAGGGAAAGCCCTGTGCTGGGAACAGTCGTCAATCTTTAGTGAGAGCAGCTGAGGTTGCACAAAGCTTGTCATGTTTGCATCTGACAGTTTGCTCACATTTTCCTCATTAAGTGCATTAAAACATCTGTTGCTGCTTTCACCAGCGAGCCCAAGGACAATGGAGAAAGACGTCTTCACTCTGCTTCCTTCATTCAAGATTGATTGGTCTTATTAACTCAGGACTCGGCTTGTTCAGAACGATTCCAGTCTGACAGAAGATGCAGGGAAATCTCAACTATTTTCAAAACAGTGGCTCTGGACAGAAACTTTAAAAACAAATACCAAACTCTAACAACATTTTCTGTTTTTATAAATATTAGTCTTTAAAGCCAGAAAAAATAGTGATACTGGGCAGAGCAAGAGGAAATTTTTATGAAAAAAAAAAAGGGGGAATTCAAAGTACATTCACGGTTCATAAGAGTCTGGACCATCTTCAAAGAAGCTGAAGCTGGGGAACCATGATGCTACCTGGGCAGATTCTATTAGATTTTCTGGGAAGATAACCAGGGCCTTAAGTGATTTTTCCCACCCTAATACAATGGACATAGTGTGTAGAAGAGTGGCTTGGGAAGTTCCCAGTTTAGACCATTAGGGCAATTATGTACATTCACATGACAAATATGGAGGATCCAACTAGCCACGAAATGATGAAGATGGCCTTGTAGATCATTAAGCAAAACCCCCACAACTGGGCCCTATGGGACTCAGGCATGTTTTATAGAAGTGAAAAGCAAAAAAGAAGAAATGACCCATAAAAGAGGTATCTAGGCACTGCAGAGAGGGGAAAGGAAGAGGGACATGCGAATCTACGCTACCAAGTACTAAGGACTGAACCACAACACATACTAGATGGCATTACCAAGGACTTAAGGAATTGTAATACAATCCCATCTGGTGTGAAATAGCAAAGGCACAAGAAAGCCTTCACTAACTGTAACAGAGGAGAGCTGTTGCTCATCACATGGAATGGGGTTGGCATTCAGCTGGGGAGCACAGCAGGGTGGACTCAAGGCTTAATTGCTTCTCCTGAACAGCAGCACAGGAAAAGGCTGTGTTGTGAAAGGAACTGAGCCAATGAATAAACTGCCCCTCCTGACTCATTCAGAGTCTTTCGTAAGAGATACCAGCAGTATGCCAGGCACACTGAGCAATTATTACCCTAAAAATGGCACCTCTGACCAAGAAAAGTCAGGGTTGCTTTGAAAAAATCTTGTTCCATATTTGAATAGCTAGATGATGTCATCTGCAAATTAATTCCTTCCAAAATCCAAGGGAAGCCTGGTTTTGCAGCATCTAAGTAAAAAGAGATAGAGCAGAAGAAGCTACTTTGAACAGACCTGAGATTAAAGTTCTTGTTTTCCTAGAAGCAGAAGACAGGAGGAAGTGGGGTACATGGCACACCCTAGCCTGACCTGCTGGTGTGGGGGCCAAGATGGATGCACTCATAGCAAGGCTGCCAAGTACAAGGCAGAGCGAGTTCTGCACAGAAGCAAGATGGCAGGAGACTGCAGCCTTCTGCCTGAGGCTCTTTAGTCTGTTGCTTAGGATTTTTCTCCACAGGGGAAAGAGGTTGAGTTGTGGCTGTGGGTTCAGAAAAGACAGAGGTGACTTAGTTAATGGCATGAAAGGTAATGTGCCATTTCCACTTCTTTTCCTTGGGTTCTCAAGTGAGGGAAGATAAACTAGAACAAAGGAAGCAAGATGATGAAGTGACCAGAAGCAGGTAATGTTAGCACACCTTCTTCTATTTCTGTGTCATGCCACAATAGAGACTGCTGACAGCCCGATTCTGCCAGTCAGGCCTTACCCACAGACCACAAGATCCTCACCCATGCTCTCTGCTTCTGGTGTGTTCTCCTGGCTCTTCTCCCATCTCTCACTGCTCCTCAGCCTTTGTTGTTGGGGCCTCATCCATGTCCCACCCCTTATGCACAGCTGTCCCCCAAGGCTCCATTCTGGTCCTCTTCTCTTGTTCTACATTTCTTCTTTTGGTGATCTTACTAACTCCAAGAGATTCAATTATCTTAAACTCCAGGCCAACTGCTGACTTCTGCTGTGTGGGGGGTATTCCTTTCATAGTCATCATGTACAAATCCTAGCTCACCTTCTTTCTCACCCTCACATCTAACTGGGTACCAAGTTTTGTTGATTCTCCCTCCACAACATCTCTTGCCTGTCTTCTCTTTCCATTCACATGGCCCCCAACCATTCTGATTCAGGCCCTTATCCCCTCTGTCTGCTTCCAGTCTCTCTTTTTTCCCCATCTACCCTCTACTGTATTTCTAAAGATCTGACCATGCTTAAGAAGCATCATTGTTGGCTCTTTCACAACGAATGTTACAATATAAACTTCTTGGTTTGGAATTGAAAGCCCTCTACAAGCTGAGTCTCAGTCTACATTTTCAGGATAGCTTGTATATTGCTGTCCTTCACAAACTAGCTCTTTCAGTCACAAATGCCCAGAGGATGCATGGCATGCTTTGGGGAGATGAGGTGAGCACTGACCCAAAGCAGCAACCCTGGAACAAGCCTAAAGTGGCTCTGATGTTCTTTTTTTCAAAGCCTTGCCCTGCCAGTGAACAAGAGCCTGCTCCCAGAAAATTGCTTTCTGCCCATCTTCTGCAGTTAAGCCTTTCCAGAGGCTGGCCCCTGTGACTGGAATGTTCTAAATTCCTAGCTTCCTTCAAGGTTTAGCTCAGGTGCTATCTCCTATATAAGATCTCCTCCTTCTCCTTTCAGTGGCTAGTACTTTTTCCATGCCTAGTAATTAATTTGTTTATATTTTGTATTTTCTTTGTACATATTGTTTCACCACAGAAGAATATATCTCTTTGAGGAGAGGGACTAGCTGGTATCTGTCTTTGTATCCCCAGCACCCAGGTCAGTGCCTGCATGTAGGAGGTGCCTATAAATGCTTGCATGAGCAGATGAACCAATGAAGGGCCAGGATTACAGAATTCTAGAGTGAGTTTTAGCCCCCTAGTTTTAGATGAGAAAAGAGGCCCAGAGAAGGGAGAGACTGTTTTGGTTTGTAAAAATAATAAGTGGTCAAGGCAAGATTCAAAGCTGGGCCCTCAGACTCCAGTCTCTACCATCACACCAAGTCAAGTGCTTCTGAAAGTAGGTCATCCTGAGGCCTTTTATCTCCGGGAAGCTTCTAGGAGTGGTAGCTTATGCTGTCAGCTTCTCTGACCTCAAAGAACCAGACCCTTTAATCTTATTTCACCTCCCGTAAAAGGGACTCCCTAAGTTCCTACCCCACGTAGGAAAGGAGAAAGAGGAAGCTCTAATTTGAGGAGTGTAGAGGTAACTTGGTCAGTGACAAATGATGAAGCTCCAGTCAGTCCCAACAGCCCGAGTGCAGTGCTTCCCAAACAAATGGGAAGAACAATCACAACTACCCAGCAAGTCCTCCGAGACTTCTCATTAAGAATGAAGGGAGCCGGTTGAAGACAATGTTATTTCCCTGCCAAGCCCTGAAGCCAAGTCAGCACTACTTAATTGCCAACTGCATCTAACAGCTTTGGCAGATCGAACAAAGTCAGCTTGGACACATGACCTCTGTTCATCCCCAGAAAGTCATCAACTCCAAGCAGCGATGGGGCCTCGATGCCAAGCCACGGCCTAAAAAGCCTGACTGACTGTGACATTGAGAAGTTGCTGTCATTGGCTTGCTTCCATCTTCTCAGATAACTGCCTCAAACAGTGGCATGAGAGAAGCAGTCTTTAGTACTAGCACGATTATCAAATGATTTCCAGAAGACAGGTCTACATTGTTTTCTCTGAAGACCAGTGGCCATTCAGAGTCACAATGACTTAGGAAAGCAGGTGCCAACTTCTTATCAACAGTCACCTATTTTTGGTTGGATAAAAAACTAATGTGAAGTTGGGCTCAAAGGATGCCTCGTTCAAAGGATCAGGCTGGGATCAGATGCCAGTGCCCCCTAAATAGAGTGGAAGTTCAGCTGGGAGGGGCAGAGGTTAACTTTCTAGGGGAAGGCCCTAGTTCACGCCAGGGTAAGATATGTCCTCAGGTCACTGCTCACCTCATTTTACTAAAGAACTTAGTACCATGCATCCCATGGGCATTCAATTACCTATTGCCAGGCAGACAAAGGTGACCCAGAAAAATTCCCAACCATGGGAAAGAGCACAAAGCCTGGCTGGAAAGGAAACAGTCCCTGGTATTTATGCTTCTTAACGAAATTTTGACCCCTGGAATGTGGTGGAAGGAGGAAGAAAAAGGGGCAATCCGTTTGGTTTGCCAGCTTCATCCTGAACCATTCTGCCAAAACTTGAAGACTCCCAAGCCACCTTTTCAGCCATGAGTGCCCTGATAATGGGGGCACTCCCCTAATTCATACTCAGGAGAGAAGAAATACAGCCTCGAATCCAGACCACCTATAACAAGCACCAGGGCCTTCCTCCACATGGCATGGAGGGCCCTAGCCATGTTATTCATAAGGAGGGACCTTGGAGAGAATCTGGATATGTACCTAAGACCCAGAAAAGTGAATGGATTTGTCTAGGGTTCTGTAGCCTTAAAGGGCAGAGGTGGGACTGGCCTTGGGTCCTCTTCTTCTCCATCAAGTGTTCTTTCTGCTCCCTCATTCTCCTCTGACATGGGCAAGAGAAGAGACACAGGGCAGGGGAAATTCTTCCCTTGGAGGGTGTAGTGACTCACAATGCACAGAGCCTGCTGCAGGGCTGACTTTCTGCCATCATTTTTAAAATTTTTGTAAGTATCTTGGGGGTAAAAGACAACTCCAGCTCTCACCTGCAATAGCTCCAACCCTGTCCATCTGAATACACCCAAGTGTAGAAAAGAGACTGCCTGATCCCAGCTGGTTGGGGCCCTAAGCTTGGGACCTCCTTTTTGCCTCTCACTGCATTTGGGGTACAGAGGTTGCAGGTGGACATCTGCAGGGGGCTTTCACAATGCTTTTACCACCACCACCATCTTCCCTCCTCTCACCACATCTGCCTCAACTGCAGATGAGGGTCGAGGAGGAAAGAAGGGGACTTTACTCTCACAAACAGCAAATGTCCTTGTCTAAGTTATAGGAATCATGCCTGAGGCCTCAGCTCAACTCGTCCTGCCTAGCTCCATGTAGGCTAGAATGCTCACTCTGTTGTTTGCAAGTAAAAGCAAAGTTGGATATTCACCTCTATGTCACAGGCTACTCTGGGCTGCCTGAGTTGCACCTTCAGAAGGTTTCTCTGCTTGAAATCTTGGACACAGTCGACCTCAGTGATGGGAAAGGCTTGCTGCTGTGTGTCTTCGCTCACACTGACGACAAAGAGCACTTCTGATGTTAAAAGCAAGCATCCTTCATGTTCCTGGCCTGAGCCACTCACAAGAACAACATCCAAAGCCATGTGGACTTCTGGCCTCCCCAGTGACTGGAGCATTTTCCTGTTTAAAAAGGATGAAAATGATACTGGAAGCACAAGATTGTAAAAGAAAATTACTTAAGCTTTCTGCCATCCAACTTTCAGGTCTTAAACCTTTTTCACTCTCCTCCTAGAAATGATCACTCCATTCTGAATGCTAATTTCTGCTCGCCTTAATCCCCCACTGAGAAGCTCATGGACAGAGAATGATCTGTCAGACTGCCTTCTCCTGGGCACAGATTCCTGCCTCCATTGGTCAGCAATTTTCTCTTTTCAATGGAAAAATACCCCTTGGGAAGTTGGTTTGGATCCCAGTTCAAGGGGAAGGGCTGTCTTCTGGCCCAGGGTTTCTCAAAGGCTGGTTCTTTTCTTGACCAAAGGCTGAAAGGGCCAGATTAGCTTCACAGCCTGTGTCTGGAGAAGCAGCAGGCTCCTTTCTCTGGTCTACTAGAAGACCTCTGTGTTTCAGACGTCTGAAAACCCTGCTCTCCAGGAGAAGCAGCCTGTTAGTCAGACAGCAAGCCAGGACCCATTAATAAACAACGTGAATGTAAAAATGAGCAAGTGTCTAAATAATTTTACCAGACATATTTGACATGGCTATTTGGAGCCTGGTCAGCGTGCTGATCTCTTGGATAATAGCGCTGCTGGGGAAGCTGAGAAAGTCCAGCTCCATGTAAAATACCTGTGGTGAGAGAAATAAGAGAGTCAGACTGGTTGTTTTTTGGAAAACAGTTACATGTTACAGTGATGTCATCTGTTTAGAGCAGGCCATAAAATAGCACAGATCCAAAATGATGTCACATCTTTGGAGGCGAGGGTATAGATAATCCATTAAACATTACAATGCACTTAACCCTCGTGATCTTGCATTAGCTACAAACTAAAATATGAATGTCCTAAAATCCAGGCACATCCTCACAATTAGAGGAAGGACAATACTCCTGAGGGCGATCATTCCTTTAGAGAATCATGCACATCATTTACAATTTATGTACAAACGTCAAGACTGTTAACTTTTCTGCTTAATATTAAAATACTTCCATATCTCTGTCATGGTTGGTAAAATAATAATAAAAAAACACAACACACACAGTTTGCCTAGATACTGTATTTAAATGTTGAGTTACTTAATCCAGCTGTTAAACATGGCTCCATATACATTTATGAGACCACTTGGGGCATCTGGTTTATTAGGACTCTTCTTAGTGCCAGCATTGAGTAAAGGCCACAAGAAGTAGCTCCACAGGTCTCCAAAGAAGCTTTTCAAGACTGAAGATGGTACAGCATATGTGCTTTCTGATGGCTTGTAAATGTTTATTAATGAGGCTTAGTCATTAGGCTGAGAGTTAGTGGTTTGTAAAAACTTCAGTGCTATAATAAAAAATTTATAAGAATGATGGAAGCCCAGAGAGGCCATGTAATGTTCCTGGGGATGTTTGCCTTCTATAAGGTAGGCCTGAGAAATACACAGCAAGGTACAGAACCATCCAAAAGCAGGCAGCTGAGGAAGTGCCACAGCCCAAGGTTCAGGAGAAACCTCCATTTTGAAAAGAGAGTTATTTTCACTAAAGTATAAGCATATGAAGACAAGAGTTTAACTTTTAATGTCTATGTTGCTGGTAATCCTTAAGAGAGTGTTGCAGTTGCAATCTTATTCACAGAGTTTGGCCACTGCTGTGTGAGCAAAAATGTCATTTACAAATGGAGAGAGTACAAGAAAGAGGAAGAAGGGAGGGGGATGCCTAGAAGAGACCATATGTTGATTTCTGTGTGGTCCCCCCTCCAAAGGATTCTCTCAGACATAACCCAAATTCTGAGAGTTCACCTAACTGTTGTATATTCATTTCTTGCTCATCACAAATCATGGAGATAGATTTTTATGTGTGACTAGCTTGAGTCAGACCCATTTGAGATTCATGATGAGCTGTGGTGAAATGTGTCCTGTGTTTTTTATGACCTGGTAAAGTCTGCAGGGTATATCTACCTGAAGAACAGCAGACAAGCAGGAGAATATTCCCACAGCCTGGAAATATCTCTTTAAGTTGTGCTTGACTGCACTGCCACTAGCATTTAAACAATTAAGGTGAAAAGTCACAATGAAAAGTAACTCTAAAGTGCTCTCGCTGAGAATTTAATTCAAGAATTAAGCCAGGACTTGAGAGTGGGGATACTTTATATGAAAACCCTGGGATATTCTAAATGTGAATAGCCTTGTTTTCCTTTTTTCGGGAACACCCTTCTGAGTTCTCTGTTTTTTCTTATCCTGGGAAGTGGATGTAGAATGGCTAGAAGACAGAGAACCAGTCTGAGTTGGAGTGTGCTGGTTCTGGGATCCCGAGTCAGTCACTACCTTTCAGTGCCCCAAGAAATTCCCTGAGACTGTAGGCTGCAGAGGTGGCGACCTGGAGAAACTCCCTATACTGATGAAATCACAGGCCAAGTTCCTGTTCTTGTCCCCTATTCTGAGAAAGAGGTTTCTCTGTAAGCAGAATGATTAGCATGAACACTCCTTGTATCTAGCTTCTAGAATCAGAGGTCTGCAGGGAGTAAGCAGTCCAGGCTGGGGATTCTGCCCCTCATAATCACTTTTCAGGTCAGAGTGTCTTCTAAAACCAAAGCCTGAATATACTGGGCCAATTCCCTTTCAGGAAATGCTGGAATTCCAAGGGATCCTCTTGCCTTCCCATAACCCACTTCGGCTTTCAGATTTCCCATGGGAAGAAATCGTCATTCCTTTTCCTGCAGTAACACTTCTTTTTAACCCCAAGCGCCAATCTCTCCCTGCCCCCCACCAAATATGTAGGCTGGGGTGCTTGTGCGCATGTGGGGCACACACATGCCTCTTCCTGGTTACTTCTGATAAAAGACCAGTCTTTTAATGGATCATAAAATGCTTCAGCAGCAGCATGTAGGCTAAAATTCCTAACTGATTGTCTGGATCTACAAAAGGATTTTATAGTGAGTGTAATTCTACTTCTTGGTATTCCATGGAACAAAAACATCTTTGTGTAAGTCAGTGTGATAAGATGAAACAGAGAGAAGGGCAACGCCTGTGCCTCTGTTTACTTATTCTTCTGTATGTGACTGGCTTCAGGTTTCAGGATAAAATCATAGAATGCTAGGGGGAGGGGGCGCATCTACTCCAATCCCCTAAGGTGTAGAGAAGGAAACAGAGGTGTAGGGAAGTAAAAGCCATATGGCTTTTAAGTGGTACAGTCAGGATCTGCATCCAGGACTTGCTTCTTCACATGCAGTGACACCACCCGTTCTCCTCCTAAGAAACAGTCCTGCAAATGATCTGAAGGAGCACTTACCGTAGCCAGTCTGCGACACGAGCTCTGCAGCTCCTCCGATGGGCTTCGTGAACACCCCCATAATTCCTTTACCCACACCGGAGATAACGCCTTTGGCCTTGTGGCCAGCTGATGCCTGGGCCTCGGATGTTTTCTGAAAGTTCTGCATTGGCTGGTCTACAATACCAGCAATTGCACCTGGAACAACAAAAATCACCAATAATTAATGAGGATTTAAATCCCTGGACCAGAAGAAAATCTTAAATCTGGAACATAGTTTTATTTGGATTGAAAACAGAACTCCACCCTCATTGTAAGTCCTTCACTATACCAATGATCTGAGCACAATTTTGGCTTTGTTTAAGTTAAACTTTTACTGTCTCCTTCACAATGATCTAACTCTCTGAGAGGGTTTAGCCCACAGCAATCTAACACACTGGAGTTCAGTTCCCCCTCCAACAAAAAGGATAGCGGTCCCCACTGACAAGCCCCTTTGTCAAATACAACCCCTCCTCCCCCATGCAATTAGGTTACTTTGTTTTGGAAGCAGAGCTAGGAAGATGCCTATTAGGATGGTTTGTTCGTTCCAGTAATGACTCATATCTGCGTAGTGCTTTAAGGCAAACACAACCGCTCTGGGAGGCAGAGACTGCAAGTATTACTCAATAGTCCCACTTTACAGATGGGGTAACTGAGCCCCAGGGAGATGAAATGACTTGCCCATAGTCACAGGACTATTCAGTGTAGGCGGTGAACCCAGGCCTTTGGACTCCAAGTCCAGTGCTATCCTCATTCCATCGCATGATCTTTGAGGTCAGGATGGGACCTTGAGGAGTCATTCACCGTTAGCATGGAAGTTAGGAAACACAGTATTTGAACCATACTGGGTAAACAAGAATTAAACCTATTTTTAGACGTTTCATGCCAGCATTTACTACCACCACTCCGAAAATTCTTTTTTTCCCTTCATTTAACCCCTTTACAATATAGTCTATCCATTAGTTTTAGTGGATGGGGAAGTATTGGTGATTCTTCTTTCTATCTTTGTGTATAAAAATAATTACTTTTTGAATATGCAGTTGGATATCATACAGAAAGAAGGTACTTCCCAGTCTTGGTTTTTAAGGTTAATTAAAGCTTCTCCAAGCTCATGTTTTCCTTTAGCTGGGAAACACAAAGGCCTGACCAGCAGTCAATTTCCAGTACAATTTTTCCTTGATATTTACTGTGGGTAAGAAAACAAAGTCCCCTAGTAATTTTTGACAGTTTCCTATTGTCAACACAAATCTGCTTAGACTAAGGAGAATAGAAAACATCCCTTGTAGAAATGTCAATGTGTGTAAAATCCCAGTAGGCTAAGCAGTACAGAATCATCCCTCTCAGGTGCCTCCAGACTTCTTCCCAAAGGCCCCTCTGAGCCCTTGTGCTCACCCTCCCGAGAGCTCTCTTCATGTGGCTTCTCTTTTCTTGCTCCCACCCCTCCATGCAGAAAGCTCTCTTCGCCCGGGTTTCTCTTTTTATGTGGAAAGCACTCGCCAAGGAAACTGCTCCTTGCCCTTGTTTTGTCAAATCACAGCCATCTCCATGTGGTCACAGTCTCCTATGGGCCCAACTCCAGCAGAGAAATTCCTGGAGCACAGCACAAGTCTTTTGGAATCGCTTTTTATTTCTTATTATTTTAGAGAGGAGTGTGAGGATATAAAAGCAACGTCAATAATTTGCTATTGTAGGACTGAGCTCAATGATGCTAATTAGGGGAGTAATGTCCGCAAGTTCTCTGAAGAGGTCCTGGTGAACGGGCGACGACTGCAGCATCAGGCTGTGTTTGCATGTTACTCGCTGGGCCCTCAGTTTAGGAGTGGGTTACATACATTTAGTGCCAAGGAAAAGGTGAACACCTGACTGGTAATCAAGAAGGAGTGAAGGGTACGTGATGGGGCCACCTTCACACTCACCAAGTGCTCTCTTTACGTTAACCAGAAGGCATGTGATTTGGCCGCTCGTTCTTGCATGGAGAGCAATCTGAGTCACGTTTTGCCATAATCTGGGGTCTTTCTACGTTTCTGGACGTTGAAATAGTTTACTGAAACCATGGTAATGGCAGCCTTCACTGTGGTCAGTGGCTGAAGCAAACGGGAGATCAAAGGAAAGCTTCACTTCAAATGCCTGTGTGCATTTAAGAGACTAGACACTGAGGCCCTACTCGGAGGGCAACCAGAGGGTCCTGTGTCACTGGGATGAGTTAGGCCTGGCATGGGAAGAACTATGACTGTTTTCTACAAGGACAGTCAAAATAGACCAATGTTTGATTTAATAACAAAATGATACGATGGCAAGAATTTCAGATTAATTATTCCAAAGCCCACAGCTCTCCAAAGGATACACTACTTGCCTAGAGACCCAGAACTTGAACGTAGCAGTGCTCAGACTTGTACCTGGAACTTGGGATTTCAAGCCATGTACCCTTCCTTATTTTAAAGCCTTTACAGGGTTTTTATGCCTTCTTAAGCCACGCAATCTCCCTTCTTTATTCCAGTTGAGCCTTCTTACACTTGTAGGCTACCTTGTTGCCTGCATGATGGTGCCTTCCAGAAAAGCAGTGGGCATCACCAAGTGAGAGACAATGGAGTCTGGGTTAAACAGCACTATCGGCCTTGGTTCCCTCCAGGCTCTGGCCTGTATCTCTCTGAATCCAGGGGCAAGTATTGTGTTTACAGATCCAGAGGACTCCCAGTCAGGTGCATTGGCCTCCTGGGGCAGTTGCTCTGGACCAAATCAGCATACTTTCACAAATGTAAAGTAATCTAGGACTGATAGAAAAAGACCAACTATTGAGAAATAATGGCATGTTTATGTTCATGATGAATGACACATATATAGCACCTTAGAAATTACAGAACATTTAAAAGACTTTATTTCGCTTGGTCCTCCAGACAGCCTTGTAAAGTATGTGCTCTTATTCAGCTGCTGGAGTGAATCAAAGGTTCATCACAACACAGCTAGTTACAAACTCAGGTTTTTAGACTTCAAGTTTTATATTCTTTCCTCTGCACCAAACTGTCTCTCTAGGCTTAGAGCAGTGAAAATGGCTTCGGATCAGGCCACCCTTCCCTGTCTTAGTCTGGACATATGCTCTAGGGACCCAGAAGCCATGAAAACTCTAGAAATACCCCTGGCATTAGGACTCTGGAATCTGCTGGTACCCAGTGAGCATTCATAGTAGAATGTCATAATTTCAAAACCGTATCATTCCAACAAGAGAACGTACAGATAGTCAGGAAATGCAAAATGCTCACTTCTGTTCTTATTAATGATATAGACACAGGATCAGTGTTCTGAAAATATCGGTGGAAACCTTTGAAAGAGCAGGGCAGCATGTCCTTTGATGCTCTGGGGTATGGAACAATGCGGAAAGACGATCAATGCTAAGACTGATCAAGCAGACTTCTGGATTCACTTGGAGTTTTCTAGCCTAAAGTGGCATTCAATATATTTTGAGTGGTTGACTCATTGTTCCCCATCATCAACAGTGCTGAAGAGAGGCTTTACTTTTAACATTTGGCAGAATAGCAAGCATTTCAGATTAGGTGGAGGGATGGGATGATGGGAAATGACATGTTCAGTCTGTACCTGAAAGCTAAACATTTGATCTTAATCTAAATCTTGATCCTACTACCGCTGTGGAGTAAGAGCCTACCTGGGCTTCCGTTGACTGATAAGGTTGGAGCCCCTGATGAGTACTGAGCATGATGGGTATTTAAAACTATACCACTGGCACATAGTGGGCACTTCATAGATGCCCGAATACATGAATGACGAAAATTAGGACAAAATACTTCAAAAACACCATGTTTTAGCCTCATTATTACTTAATCCACTAGGACACAAAGGAAAACAATCCCTCCTCAGCTCACCTCTTTCTGCTCAAGGCCCCCTTCCTTCAGATGGGCCCTTCACAAACAAGCCCTTCTAAGCCTCTGGTTTTTTTGAGATATGGCCAGGGCCACTTGCCATAGGACTGCTACTTTGGAAAGAAGACATTACCATCCCCTTTATACAATGTTTTCATCCTAGTTCATTAGCTTCTTAGTATACAGGCATTATCAAATGACAGTGGCCCACACCATCGAATGTTATTGCTTAAATAATTTCCAGTAACTTAACCTGAACTTGTAATGTTTTACCACTTCCTCTTGGGGCCCCTTCTGGGCTGTGGTTGCAAAGCTGTGGAGCTGTGCTGAGTGCCGAAGATGAGGAAGGGAATCAGTCCTTTCAGGTTCATCTTTTCTAACCTCTGGCTCCAGGCTGCTTTGGACCACTTTGATCTCTGTGAGCTGCATACTCCTTCAGATACACGGAGGCTGCTTGCCAAGCAATACAGTTTTAAATTCCTTTGCTGGGGCGACAAACAAAAATACTCTTGAAAACCCTGTTCCACAGAATTTCAGCTCAGAAGCTTCCTTTTCATAGATTTTTCCAAAGCAAAGCCTTTTCAAACATTTGTAATATTTTGAAATATCCATAGCAATCTTCGCCTCCAACCATACCATCTGGCTGCTTGACACTGAGTCAGGCTCATCGGGCTCTCTGTAGGAAAGTGGGCTCCTCATTGAAGTTTACATGACATCTGCACTTTGTTCAAGTGGTTTTCAAACAAAAACAAGCATCTACAATATCTACGGTACGGAAGGAGCAATGAATTTTGTAAAGTTTTCCTATAATTCACTTGAAAGCCACCAGCCGTATGGTAGTGTCCTTGGGTTGACTGTTACCCTCACTGTGCCTAAGAGAAAATTATTCTTTTCTTTGGAGCATCACAAGAAAGCCAAAGACATGTTTTGTTCTAGAGGAAAAAGAATGCAAAGTTCTTGTACTTTCAAATAACTCCCAGAAAAGAGAGAAAGATCCTCTGGATGTTAGAGCTTAATAGCCACAGGAAGGCACGGGAAACTGAGTTTCAAAGTCCTGTCTTTTCCAACCTTCCCAGTTCCTCATTGTGTGACCTGGGACAAGTCTTGGGGCTTTTATTTCCAACATCTTTTGGGAAGAATCTGAGGCTGACAAAATGCTTAGAGACCCTGCAGTTGACTCTTAGTAGTAAAGGCAGAGTTACAAGTGTCCTGAGAAGGCACGAGTGGAGTGTGTGTGTGTGTGTGTGTGTGTGTGTGTGTGTGTGTGTGTGTATAATAGAACACAATTGTCCAAGAATACTCAATCACAGTTGCTAAGGCATTACCCAAGAGGCTGAGGCCTAGTCTGGACAGACCCTGCCGCAGCCCTTCTCCTAAATTTTCAGGGAGTTGACGCCGCCACTCTTCCTGCCGGTTATAGTGCTCCTCATCCAAGGAGAGCCGGTCCATGTTCCGGGCCAGACTTGTGGCTAAGTTGGTGATGGACGTCAGGGTACCTGTGGACACATGGGGACATATGTCAGCAGGACACTCACATGGCACAGTGGTGATGCTGAACAGATAAATGCTTTATTTCCTGTGCTAAAGAGTTTAAAGGGAAGGATGGAGAATCAGACCAACAATCAACAAGTGAGAGCAGTTTTTTCTCTGGTCACATGGTATTTAAAGCTTACAAAAAGAGACAGAAATTAAAGTATTAAAAAGAAAACGATTACAACCATACCTCAGAGGCAGTCTTTTAGTGTTTGGCAGTGAGGGGAGAAAGAGGGGGAAAGGCTAAGTTAGGAGTCACTTGTACAAGTACTAGGAGAGTTATTTAATTTATTTAAGTTATTTAATAGGAATGAGTATCCTTCATGGCGTAGATTGGTATAGTTTGGCTGAGATCAGTCAGTTCCGAAGGCCTCATTTAGGTCAAATTCCAAAGGGCAAAACCTGTCCCTACTGATCTGAAAGGTCTCTAGCAAGGAGCTGTGCTGCTGGGGCCCAGGCAGGCTACAAAGAGATGGTTCCACTTTCTGAAGGAGAGGTTTTTCTTCTGATTGCTTTAGTCGTAATAAAGGGAGACACTAAATGGCATCATTTGACAGGCTAAGGAAATCCTGATTGTGCCACTGAGAATGCAGGATGTTAACTGAAAAGAATGTAAAGAAAATCAAGGGAACAAATCATGGAAAAGTCACGATTCTTTGGCTCCCCAGAAAGACCATTTCTGTTTCTTTCTGGAGAAGTCAGAATTCCCCCGAGGACATGTGCATACATCTCAGTGAACAAAACTTAATGCTTCAGTAAACATCACAGGAAAACTATCCCATCCGTTGGAGAGGCTGGCTTTATGTCATCCTACAGCTGCACCTTTGCTAGCAACTGGAAAAAGAAATAGGCTTTGCTAAAGGAAGGGGAGAGTCAGTGAAAAAGCCCATCCTTACAAAATAAAGACCTAGGATGCTAATGTTACTCCTGTGGTTGGGAGAAATCCGGGAGGTGGTGGTGGTTTTATTTTGAAGCAGAAACAATACAAACAGTAACTACCAAAGCTTTGGAAGTTTTGAAAAATTCACCAGTGAATGAATCATCTGGCAATTCTCTGCAAGGTCCTCCAGCAAAGGTCACAGTCCTCACCAGTTTACTGTGAGTTCCCTCGAGCTGAGGTGTCTTCCCTGCTCCCTTCTCTCTCTTCTTCTCCCTCTCTCCAGCTGCCTACAATGTCCAACCTCATACCCATGCCCACTTTGGAGACATTCACTAGCCTTACCTAACTCAGAGTGGGGTAGTCCCTACAGTTTCTTGTCATCTTCTGTAGAATTTCCCAAATCAAAATGACTTTTATGGGGTGAAAAGCCTTTTGTTCTGTTTGGCCTAGTTCCTGCTGAGGAGGAAGTGGGGTTGAGGGACAAGCTCAGATGTCCTTTGCTGGAACACAAGTCATTACAGGCCTGACCTCAGTATCACAGAAGAGGTGAATCCAGGTTAGTTTTGGAAAAAAAAAAAGAAAGAAAGAAAGAAAGCTCAAGCCCCTCCTCACTCTGCAGGCATCTGTATCCTTGGCCACCACCAGCATACCCAGCATGGTGACTGGGAGAGGCAGGCTTTGTTCCTGGGAGTCCTGGCCACAAGATGGCACTGTTTCTGTGTCTTGCTTTGGAAAAGCTGGTTATGTTTTACATCCCAATCTGCTTTCACGTCAAAATGTATCCACATACTTACAAAAGTTATGACAACTGTATCTACATTGAAAAAAATAATAAATATGATGAGGCAACAGAGTATAGGATTTCTGATGCTTTGCAGCAGTCCTGAACACCTTTAATATTTCTGTATTTATCACATGGCCTAACAGCAGAGCCAACCTTGGTTTCTCCAGTGGGAGTTCTGAAGCCTGCTAGCACACACTCCAGGCAGAACGTGCTCTGCTGAATACAAAAGATGTAGACAGGCTTGGTTAAAAATCCAACATTCTGATGAGAGCTAACAAGCCAAGCAAAGCTAGAAGCCACCTGTGTGTGGCTCAGAATTTAACACATTCTTGAAAATTTTCTGAAAAGAAAAAAAAAAGAGGGTAAAGGAAAGGACCGCAAATGAGGCATTGATGTAAACATGAGCTACCTTTGGAAATGTGCTTTACAAAGGATGTAGTCCCTCTGGAAACTCCACTGACAAACGCCCCAGGGCCTCGGGTCAGCCCTTCGTAGGGAAGCCTAAAGAAGTCGTCGATGCCATTCCCAATGCTTCGGACCAGGCCAGCCGGGCTGCCGAGGATCTCCAGAGAGCCCACCACCCAGCCTGTGTGGAGCAGAAGGAGAAGGGTCATTCGCAGGCAGCACTGCAGCAGTCTACACACTGGTGACAAAAGCAGCCCGTCCATTCAGTTTTCACCCTAGGATTCATAACATAATGAGCTTCTAGGGAGCATAATATAGGCAATAACTCATTCGCTTGTGAATTCATAAATGGCAATCTTTCATACTTTATAAATCAAAGAATCCCTCTGGCAACCTCACAAATGGCTTTAATATGACTTCCTTGCATGAGTCTCTTGTATTCCTGCTAACAGTCCAGTGCGTGTCCTCCTGGGGAGGTTGGGCTCTAGCAGCCAGCTGAGGGCTGAGGGGCGAGGGCACTTCTCCTTTTGCGGGAGGTTTTGCGTGCTGTGAAGAACCTACGCATTAGTGCTGCCAGTGAACTGGGATACAGGGGAGGAGGTGGATTGCTTAATGGGGTGTTACAAAAGGGGATGCAAACTTTTGACAAGGGTGGAAGAGTTATTTTTAATCTCCCCCAATCGGACCAAGTTGACTGCTTTGCTTTGGAACTGAGCTCTGGCCAGACAAATGAATCCCCTTCCATCCCCCCAGCTTCAGTTGTATAAACATCAGTGACATCTACATACTGATTAGGTTAGTCAGAGGGGAGTATTCCCTGTGAATGTCCCAAGAGGGGTATCCTTGGATCTGGTTTCCTATTTAAACACAGGCCTGCCAGGGGTTGGCCTGCTGGCTGGGCTAAGTGGACTTGTGGGAAAGCTGGTTTGGAGAATAAACCCCGGACCTCCCCTTCCCTCCCCCCCAAGATGGAGATTCAGGGTTGAAAGCCTGGGGGAATGGAAGACTGGAAGGCGCAGAAGGAGGTACAGTACTTGCAGTTTCTGACAGCAACGGGGAGATTCAGTAACGATGCTGCAGATGCCTCAGTTCTACTGACTCCAAACCCCAGAAGTAGAGTTCCTAACTGGGACTGCCAGTGAGACAAGCCCTACAACACAGACTCTTTCAACAGGCTTCCTAGCCTCCCTCTTATGCAGACTCGAAGACTCCTGGGGAGAGGGGTGGGAAGGGAAACCCTAGGCTGCTGGGAGCTCAGACCCCAGGCTGCTCATTTCCCTTATGCGGAGGCTCACACAAAAGTTAATGGCTCAGGGCTTCTTCTCAACACTTCTGTCCTAGCAGGTCCTGGGGCTCCTTTGAGCTAGGAAAAGAGCAGGGTTAAAAACTATTCTATGCGAAAGACTGAGAGTGGATTGACCAGTTTGGAACAGACCACCAGTTCTAACTGGCTTTGAAATGAGTGCCTAGCACAGTGCTACCTGAGTGGAAATTCAAAGACCGCTAAGACAGCATGGCAGGCAAGCAAAAATCCACATCCCTAAAGCTGAACCCTGGCCTGACTCTTGTTCTTTTAAAGAACACTAAGACAAAAATATGAAGACTTAGGTCAGAGATTTCCTGAAGGTGAGGTTTATAAAGACAACGGAGGAGAACAGCTGAGGCAAACCTGAGAATCCCCTTCCCTGGAAGTAGTGAAGGAAGGTCCCTAGCACCCTGGAAGCCCTACGACCCTGTGAAACATGACAGATCCTGATAGCTATCTGTTATCATCTAGGTGTGGTAAGGGGATGAAATATAATTCAACTTTCTTCTCAACCCTATGATTCAAACAAAGAGTCATCAATGACTCACCATTCTAAGACTATGAATATTCCGTGGTGGGGCCTAGTCTTCTCCCAGCAAGGTGGGGATGGGAGAGGGCAGACATCATAACCATTACAGTTTCACCCAAATCAGAATGTCACTAGGTAAAGGACATAGAACTTGGGGTCAGAAGACCTGGATCTGAACGTGAGCAATAGGACGGTACGGTTGTGAGGCCGATGCTGGACTTGGCAGTCAGGAAGACCTCTGATCCTTAACTGTCTGAGTAAACTGGGTGTGCTGTTCATGGTCTCTGAGTATGAGTTTTGTCAACTGTAAAAAAATGCCTATGTGACCAACCTCATAGGGTTGTAATAATGTATATAATGTGCTTTGCAAACCTCAAAGTAATGCATAAATGTCAGTTATTATTATTTTTATTAAATCCTGGCTCTGCTACTTACTGCCAGGGTGACCCTAAGCAGGTCATTTATCCTCTCTGGGCTGCATTTTCTTCACTGTAAAATGAAAGGTTGGAGGAGCTGAACTCTAAGATCCCTTATCATTCTAACCCTATAACCTTGTGATGAAAGGCCGTTCTCTATTACAACTATACCCATGGCCAAATAGGTTGATTCCATTTCCCTCAAGTTCCTCAGGGCTATAATGAGTCAAAAGAGGCCCAGGTTTGAATACTTCCTTCAAAAATTACTTAATTGTGTGACTGTGGGCAAGGCATGCAATTTCTATTACCCTCAGTTTCCTCACCTATAAAAGAGAGATTAATATTTACAGTACTACCTGACTCACAGGGTTGTTCAGCTCAAATCAGATATTATTTATAAAGCACTTCGTAAACTTTAAAGTTCTACATAAGAATTATTGTCACCTATTATTATCATTACTAAAACTGTCTTGGATGTTTTGCATAGTGAATATGAATTTACATAGTTCAATGAATGACTGGCTGGAGATCTCAAAAAGACAAGAAATTAATTGCCTGTTATATTTCAGTGGCTTCACAGTGGAAAACTGGTATAGGCTGGATATACCTGAGGGGGGGAAAAGCTTATTTTCTATGCCCTGCATCATTTCCTTAATTATTTTTCTCAAAGAATAAACATTTCTTTTATTCACTCCATTGGGAATTCTGTTAAAAAAATGGTATAAAAATGTGGTATGTTGCTTGGCTTCCCACAGAACTGAATCACAGTATGGAAAGGAACATCAGGAGGTCACATGGTTCACTCTCTTTCCTTCATTCCAGACCACACCTAAACTGTTCCTGAAAAAACCACAGGCCCATAGATGAGAGCTAGAGGGGACTCACTGAGGTCATTTAGTCCAATCTCTTCATTTGTACAAATGCAGAAACTGATTTCTTAAGTAAAGGTTGACTGATCCCATTTCCTCAGTTACAAAATTTTAGACCTGGAGATAAAACTATAACTACCGGCTGCTTCTAGCTATATCAAGTGTCATCTCAAGTCAAAGGCTAGAAGAATGATGCAAAAGGTCACTGCTTTGCCAACAAGAATGAAGACCTTCTTCAACTAGGGAGCTTTCTTAAATTACTGGATTTTTACCCTACCTCTCTACCCTCCTCTTTTTCCCCCCAAAGAGGCAGTCTGGTGACTATAATGGAGAAAGGCATCAGATCTACCCCAGAATATTGGCTCTTTTCTTCACCACCTGTATCAATGTCTGCTTAATTCTTTTCTCAGTGTTATTCTTTTTAAAAGATTAACTGAAATTTTGAAAATCAGCACATCCCTGCTTTGTCTCCTCCTTCCCAATGTAGAACAAAATAAAAAAAAAAAACACTGCTATGAACATGCATGGTCATATGGTCAGATTCTCATTCTTTACCACCCAGAACAGAGTTACAAAATTTCTGTATATCCTTAGTTAACAGTTCTCATTCTGGAAGCCAAGATGGTGGACCAAGCAGTAAATCACTGTAACCATTTCATAGTCACCTCCAAACAACTATAAAATATGCCTCAGAACAAATCCTGGAATAACAGAAACAGCAAAAAGACAGAGTGAAATAGTCTTTGAGTCCAAGAAACTTGGAAGATCAGCAAGAAAGATCTGTGTTATTCAGGTAAAAGGGGAATATAGTTCAGGAGAGTAAGCATCTCAGCAAGCCAGCAACAAACTCCACCTCAGCAAAACACTGATAGATCCTGGGCCTCAGTGTAGCAGAACAGGCAATAGTCAACCTTTGTGTGTCAAAACATCTATGGGCAAAGCCCCAAAGAAAAATGGGAAGTGGTCCTAAGTCCAGAAAGAATTCATGGAAGAACTCATATAAGAAAGGTAGAAAAAAATTGGATAAAGAGATGTAAATGACACAAGAGACTTATGAAAAACGAGTCAACAGCTTGGAAAAAAACCCAACTGCTTAAAAAGTAGAATAGGCCAAATGGAAAAGGAGATACAAAAATCCACTAAAGAAAGCAACTCCTTAATTAGTACAATTGTCCAATAGTTTACCTGTCAGATCTATGGGGAAGAGAAGAACTCATGACCGAACAAAAGACAGAGAGCATTATGAAAGGTAAATTAGAGAATTTTGATTATATTAAAATAATAAGCTTTTGTACAAATAAAATCACTGCAAACAAAATTAAAAGGGAAGTAGAAACCTGGGAAATAATCTTTACAGTAAATGTCTCTGATATAGGCCTCAATTCTCAAAAGTATAGAGAACTAAGTCAAATTCTTAAGATTATAAGCTATTTCCCAATTGATAAATGGTCAAAGGAGATGAATAGGTAATTTTCAGATGATGAAATCAAAGCTACCTATGAGCATATGAATAATGCTGTAAATCACCTTTGATTAGAGAAATGCAAATTGAAACAACTCTGAAGAATTACCTCACACCTATCAGATTAGCTAATATGACAAAAAAGGAAAATGATAAATGTTGGAGAGGATGTGGGAAAATTGGGACATTAATTCATTAATAGTGGAGTTGTGAATTGATCCAATCATTCTAGAGAGCAATTATCCTTTGATCTAGCAATAAAACTGCTAGATCTATATTCCAAAGGGATGATAACAAAGGGAGAAGGACCAATATATGCAAAAATATTTATGACAACCCTTTTCATGATGACAAAATATTGGAAATTGAGGGGATGTCCATCGGGGAATGGCTGAACAAATTGTGGTATATGAATGTAATGGAATATTATTGTGCAGTAAGAAGTAATGAACAGGAAAATTTCAGAAAAACCTGGAAAGGTTCATATGACCTGATGCAAAGTGAAAGGAGTAGAACCAGGAAAACACTGTACACAGTATCGGCAACATTGTGTAATGATCAACTCTTCCCAGCAACACAATAATATAAGATAAATACAAAGGACTCAGGAAGGAAAATGCTGTCCATATCCAGATAAAAAACTGAAGAACTCTGAATGCAGATTGAAGCATGTTTTTTTCACTTACTTTTCTATGTTTTTTTTTCTTTTTGATCTATATCTCCTTTCATAACTGTGACTAATATGGAAATATGTTTTTCCATGGCACCATATGTATAATGTATATCAAATTGCCTAATCATTTTTGGAAGACAGGAGGAGAGGGAGGGCAGGAGAAAAAGTTGGAACTCAAAAATCTTGTACAAATGAATAATAAAAATTGTCTTGACATGTTAATGCGGGGAAAGTACTATTCAAAAAGCAACAACAATAACAACAACAAAAATCTCAAAAAGAAACAGTTCCATGGCCAGTTGTCTCAGAAAGTGATTTGAACACACTTATGGTACCTAATTAAATAGTCACAAGGAATTCTTCCTCCTTTTGTCTTGGAGAAGATCGTATTTAATGCTCCATTTAATTTGCTGAAATGTGAAAGGACACCAAAAGGAAAATTTATTGCATTAGTAACTAAAAGATATAGAGCAAAGACATCAGACTATCTGAAGATGGTTAATAAAAATACCAATCATAAAAAAAAGAGTTCTTCCTCCCACTCTCAAGACTAATCCTTCCCTTTATCCTCATTCTAATTCTCTGTTCTCCCCTCTCTCTATTTCCTAGTTGAGCAAAATGTATTTTTGTACCATGTGTGCATGTGTGTGTGTGCATGTGCTCATGAGATCAAATGCATGTTATTCCCTCCTTTGATCAGCTCTGATGAGAATGAGGTCCAAATGCCAGTCTCTCCTCCTTCTTCCTCCTTGTTTGTGTAGACTTTTATTTGTACACTTTGTGTAAGAACATTTTTTTTAACTTTCCCTTCCTCCTCTAGTATATTTGTCTTCCCTTCTCTTTTCATTCTTCTTTAGATCATCAAGAAAGATGATATAACCAGCTCCCAGGCCTTCTATCTATTTAGACTCTCTAAGACCCCTGATGATGATGGGATTCAGAAGGGACACGTGTATCATCTCCTCATTATTAGAGTGTAATAAGTCTATCCTTGTTAGTCACTTATGATTGTTCCTTTGTATTTCTGTTTCTTTTAATTTCTGTACTTGAACTTCAATATTTCTGTACTGCTCTGGTCTTTTCATCAGGAATGCTTGAAAGTCCTGTATTTCATTAAAGATCCATTTTCACCCCAGTGGGATTATACTCAATTTTGCTTGGTAAGTTATTCTTGGCTGTAAGCCTATATCCTTTACCTTCTGGAATACCGTAATCCAACTTTTCCATGCTTTTATAGTGGTGACTACTAAATTGTATAGAATTTTGACTGTGGCTTCTCAGTACGTGAATGCTTTCTTTCTGACTCTTTGTAGCACTTTTTTTCTTTGACTTTGAAGCTCTGGATTTTGGGAAAAACCTTCCTTCCTCTTTCCCCAGGAGGTATCTTGTGAATTCTTTTTGTTTCTACTATTCTCCAGTTCTAAGAAATCTGGACAGATTTTTTTAAGATTTTTGAAAGCATGATATGTAGGCTCTTTGGTGATCATAATGCCCATGTATGCCACTGATTCTTGAACATTTTCCCTTCCTAATACATGCTCAGGTTTTTTGCCTTTTTTTTTTTTTGGCTATGGCATTCCTTATATTTTCTTTTTTTTTCCCCCACGGTCCTTCAACTTTGTTTTAATATTTCTTACCATTTCATGGAGCCACTTGTTTCTCTTTGATCCGTTCTAATTTTGGGGGAGTTTGTTGCTTGGGCAAGTTGTACCTCCAGTGCCAAGTTGTTAATTCCCTGTCCAGTTCTTTCTTCCATGGTTTTCATTTTTTTCCCTAAATCTTTTTTTCCTCTAGCACTCTCTTTTCATTAATAAAAAAAATTTTTAAATTCTTGCTTCATCTCCTTTAGTAATTCTGCTTGGATTTATGCCCAAGCTGTGTTTGGCTTGAGGTTTTGCTTATAGATGTTTTGGGGTCATCCTCTTTCTCTGGGATAATATCTTAAATGACCCAATTATATAACAGTTTTTGATGGTAGAATTCCCTTTCTATTTATTCATTCTTTCACCTTATGTCTGTAGTTCAGACTTGATGTTAGGGTTCTGTTCTGTTAACTTCCAGAGGAAGCTTTGAACTATTTCTGCTGCTACTTTCTTGGACTTTTGAGTATTATGCTATTCCAGGATCTGAGGGACATCTCAGGCTAGGGAACTGCAAGCTATTAGTATTCCCAGAGTAGTATGACCAGAATCTGCTTTGAGGTTTGTAAGCTCCTGACCTAGGTTTGGGGCTGAAAACAAGTGGACTGCTGCTGGCCTCAGTTGGGATAGAAGCTCTGATGGTTCAGTGCCATAACTGTGGGCTTCCCTTGGGTCAGGGATTCCTGCTCTGGTTATTCTCTGTAAGCTTTGGACTGAGCTAGAAGCTGGAATTGAGAGCCTGACCCACTCCTGGGGTATATGCCATACAGTTGCTCCTTGCTTCTGAACTTGCTGTTCTCAGTACATAGCTTAGGGTCTGTGACTACTTCTTACCTGAGAATGCCATCCCTAGGCAACTGGTAGTACACTGGATAGATTCCTGGGCATGGAGTCTGGAAGACTTGAGCTCAAATCTAGTCTCAGATACTTACTAGCTGAGTGACCCTGGGTAAATTACTTAAACTCAGTTTCCCTCAGTTTCTTCAATTATAAAATGTGGATTACAGTACCTACTTTGCAGAGTTGTTGTGAAGCTCAAATGAAACAGTATTTACAAATTACCTAGCATAGTGTCTAGTACATAGTTGGAACTACATAAATGTTCATTTCCTTCTCTTCCCTAGGCACACCTCCCCTTCTGAGTCCTTCCTGGATCTGTGATCCACAATTGGATAGTGAGCAACAAAGCTGCCAGCAGGCACTAGTTCCTGCACACTCCATGGAGCCTCTCTGTGCTGGCTTTGGGACGTCTTCAAGTATGGGCTCTCTCTACACAGGTATGCTCTGGCTCCAGACTTCATTCCCATTGTCCGCATTGTCCACAATGTCTTCCTATGCTAACCAAGGCTGGAAAATAACTCGTGATTTTATTCTTACATTTCTCCATCAGGATTTGTTCTGGTACATTTTCTACATCTGTCTGGGAGAACTGTGGGACAGGGAAACTTGCTCTATTTCTTCCTGCTTCTCCACCACTTTGGCTCTGCCTGTCTCTCTCAAGAATCTACAATTCTTATAACCATTACCATGGATTCTGCTACAATTTGGGCCCCAGTCCCTCTTCCCTTAGTTATGTAGATGGAAGCTAACTGCTCATATCCACCTATAAACCAACTGCCTAGCCCTTCACCTATTTTTAAGGTTACCCTTCATCTTTGGCCATTTCTACATGATGGTCCATAAACTGATTTTATTTTGTCTACTTCCTGCTCCTTGATTCATTGCTCTCTTCTGGAACTCTTCCAAATTCTACACAGGTTTTCCCTGATAACATGCCCAATGTAACCAAACAAACTGGCCCCCTAGCAGCATTAGAGTTGCTAGTTTCTGTGAGGGATGAGGTTGGGGCAGCAATAGTTCAGTGTATTTGGAGTGAATTAAAAGACATCGCAACAGAATATCAGCATTAAAAACAAATTAAGAAAAACAACACACATGACCAAACACCCAAAGGAAATTCTCTTTCAGCATGTGGCCTATGGTGTAATATTCCTGAATACTGCAAGTTAGTTTTCTAAAGGCCATATTTAGTCCAGAACCCCACAGAGGTATGTACTTCCACTTGGCATTTAGCTGATCTGACGTGAACAATACACTTTCAGAGAACATTAGTAAGAGTTAATTCATCTACCTTTTTACCCCTGTATTGCAATAACAAGAGTTTCTGTAATTGCTTGTGGATTTCTCAGTCTTTTAAAGACTGAGCTGAGTCAGCTGTTTATAAATTTCTAATTTTTCAGAACAAAATGCTTTTCGAACTGTTTTTGCACAAATCATCAAAGCATCAGGTTGACAGGGGAATCTATCTTGTCATTTTCAAATTCAAAGTTCTAGATAGACTAACTAAATGGGAAAAAGATAACCTTAAAAATATGGCAACCACTTCCTTGTTTCTATATTTTCTGTGAGAACACATTCAAAGTACAATATCTGTCTGTCTCTCTTTAGTATGTACACATGTACATATACTTATATATGTGTACGCAGTTCTTGCTTTAAATTTATATTATGCAATTTTGACTTTATGGAAAGAATTCTGAAAGAAAGCTGCATTCCAAAAAACAAAGAAACCCACTGATGTTAATTTTACTGTACAGTACTGTGCTAAAAAAAAAAAATCTCCAAATGAAAGCAGAAAGAGGGATACATAGAGGGACCACCACCTCTGCCATCACATTGGGGGCTTGTCTTGAGACCTCCTGAGCGAGAGAGAGGAGACCTTTGCCCTGCTCTGCCTAACCACTGGCATGTCAAGCCCTTACATGTCTGTCTTCTGTTCATCAGTGATAAAGTACCATGTGTATGTCCCTGGCCCCCATGTTGCCCATCGTTTTTTGTCTGTGTCTGTGGCCAGCTCAGTTCTGGCCAGGCCCTACATGGCTGGCCCTGGAATGTTCCTCCTACTGCTCTAGCTTCTTTGTCCCTGAACCCCACATATCCTTGAACTGTGTGCCAGTCCTCTCCCCTCCATGAGTGTGGGTCCCCTTCTTGTCTACCTCTCTTCCTCCCTTCCACAAGTCTCTGGATAAATTTCATTACATAGAGGTCTATGGAATGGTCCACTTATGTAAAATGAGAACTATCTGTATATGTATGTGTGTATATATATACACACAAACCCACATATATGTATACAGACTCACACACATATGTGTATTTAAATATAACAATTGTTTGGTCTAAATCTGTAGTGTTATTAGGAACTTCCAGTGTGGAAAATTGCTCTACCAGATGTAGATCAACAACTCATCTTAGATAATTAGGGTACCAAGAGGTTAAGTGACTTGGGATGGTCATAGAGCTAATATATACATGAAGTAGGCCTTGAATCTAGGTGCTGCTGACTCCTCTATTCTCTATGTCATTTGCTATTATGTTTTTCATCTATTAATTCTCCTTGATGGAGGAATAATTCCTTTGTTTTCTTAGCAAAAAGGATTCATGAACCAACTTTGGATGATGTCCTTGTCTCACAGTCATAAGAACATGTGGAAGCAGATTATCAAGCTACAACTGCTTTCCCAGAGAGGTCTTGTTAGGAATGTGAGCTGTGATTCTGAGTATCATGATACAGTGTACTCTTGGAACCCATGGACATACTGGCCTGCACACAGATCCAGTGTCTGAAGGAAACTGTCACCTACCTTTTAGCTCATGACAACAATTTGTACTTGTATTCAAATAATATATAACTTTATGAGATAGTTTTTCAGCCAGATTTTCCTGAGTCAGAAAACTGTCCCTAAGCTTTACATTCATTACTTCATAAATGTATTAATGATTTTTCAATCAATAGGCAGTCTGCTGAAAGAGTTACTGTTGATCAGCTTTACAGAGAACCATTTTTACCTAGACTTGCTGGACAAAGGCAATGACCATTCATTTTGTAATGGATCAGCTTTGCAGAGAAGCTAAGAGAGCAAAAGCATTTGGACAACTATGACTTCTGTGCTTTTGGGGCAAATTCAACTCTTTTGTTCCACAAATTTCTTAATGATCCAGTGTTCCTCCCATTCGTAGCAATGATGACCGCTAAGATCAGTCATTTCACTGACCTCACTATTGTAGGCTAAAATTTAGTTTTTTAGAAAACTTCTTTCATGTCATGGAAAGGGTATAGACTCCCTCTGAGAATATGGGTTATGTCACTTCTCTTGGGTTCAACTTCCCCATCTGTAAAATGAAGGGATGGGTCTGGATGATCTCTAAGGACTAGCTCCTTCTACCTCTAAATCCATGATCCTATAAAATGGGGTAACCTAGAATACAATTTCTTTTAGTCCCAGGAGTACTGGGCCTGTGTTAATTTTCTGAGCTGCACTAGAGTGTTGGTTAGTGGATTGGAGTAATAAAGTCACTGCTTTCACCTTACCCATAGTGACCTGAAATAGTGACCAAGTCTCTAATCTTTCACTGATGGAGTGGTTCTGGCACATGGTAGGATCTAAACCAGGGGTAGGGGATCTGTGGTCTCGAGGCCACATGTGGTCTTCTAGGTCCTTGGGTGTGACCTTTTGACTAAGTCAGGAAGACTTGAGTTCAAGTCTGGCCTTAGATAGTTACTAGCTGTGTGACTCTGGGCAAGTCACTTAACCTGTTTGCCACAGGAGAGGGAAATGGCAAACCACTCCAGTATCTTTGCCAAGAAAACCCCATAGAGAGTATTGGCATACTATGGTCCACAGGGTCATGAAGAGTTTGTGTATGTGTGTTCATCCTTCATTGACAAAGAAGACCACACCATCAGAGAGACCACACCATCAGAGAAGTAATGACATGACTTGCACTTGACTTTGTTCTGAGGGAGGGAGGGCTGTGCAGGTCACCAGCCTCACATCTCCTCCAGAGCCATCTGAATCCAGTGACCAGGTATTCATCAGGATGACTGGAGATGACCCAGGATGAGGCAGTTGGAGTTAAGCGACTCGCCCAAGGTCACGCAGCTAGTGAGTGTCCAGTTTCTGAGGTGAGATTTGAGCTCAGGTCCTCCTGACTCCTGCACTGGTGCTCTATCTACTGCACCACCCAGCTGCCCAACAAGAGTTTGATACAATTGAAAAATAAGTATATTGAGCACATATAACAAAAACAAATACCTGCTTTCAAGAATTGCATTCTGTTGGGGAAAGAAGGGAAGATACAACATGTTGACAGATAAACAGAGAAGTAAGAAGTAAGGAACACTCAGTAACCACTAAGGGGACTGGGAAAGGTATCCTGTGGCATCTCCCTCATGGAGTCTGGGATGCAGGACTAGGGACTGTACTCACCTGCTCTGAAGAGAGCCCCAGCAGCATAGTGCATGGCCAGAGTGTGGATGAGCTGCCTGGCAGTTGTGAAGATGGGTCCTCGTTCGAACAGTGAGAAGGCGAGAGGTGTGTGATCCGAAGCAATGTACAGTTTCAGGGATGCATGGATACTGACCGAGAGGTTCACTGGCTGGATGGCCAATCTCCTTAATTTCACCGGATTGACTAAAGCTTTGGCATGCTGTCTGACTTGTTCAGGCAACAGCTGTGTGAAGCCTGAGTGTCTCTCAGAATGACTAGTAAGTTTGCTGTTGGGAAGGTAAGTATCAAAGAGAGTTTTGATGTAGTAAACAAATGTGTCTTCTACATATAATCTGGCTGGTTTCAGTTCAAAACTAAACTCATTAATATCAAACAGGAAGTTTTGTTTCTCAGACAAGGTGATACAAAGTTTGATAAAGCAATTTTCTTTATATTCTTCCAAATCTTTGCTAGAAATGAGGAGATTATGCATTTTGGACCACTGAATAGTTTCCACTTTTTCTCCCTGGCAGACCAGTACAGGAAAGTGGAAGTTGGATTTGTTATAGAGTTGATTGTCCAGCTGAAAGTCTCCACAGAAGACCTGCAGGCTGTAAAGCTGTGGGAGTCCTACAGCAGCCCCTTCAAGAGGTAGGGCTCTGAGGTAGCTGGCCACTGGCTCCATGTTCAGAAAAATGTTATCCAGCGTGAGCCGAAGAAGCTCAGATGATGTTTTGTGGTGGGTGAGATCATCAAATACTGCAAGGCTTGACTGAGTGATGAACACTTTTAATGTAACACTGTTCCCCAGAGTCCTAGATGAAAAGAAAAAAAAAAGGAAAAGGATGATTATCCTATTTTATGACAATTCTTCACCAAACACCTCCCGATGTGACACAAGACTGCACATGAAACAAGAGCACAAATGTCAGTACATTGTGTCTAGATTGAGCCAGTCACACCCCAACAGCAATGGGAAATATTCCCAATGGGACTATTACAAGTTGCTGTTGTGTCTTTCTGTGCAATTCTTTATCAACACCATGTTTTTACTCTAATGTCTTTCTAGGTCATGCACACTTATTCACCATCATGCTCATCATAGAGACAAAGCTGAGGAGGACACAAAAAATGTGGTAACACAAAAACCTCAACACTCCTTTCAAATAGCTCCTTTTTTTCTATTTCATCATAGGCTGCAGGAGTGGTTGCCGTTGACTACCTTCCTGTTTTGAAAATGCAAGTCTTCTCTTTAGTAACCTAGGCCATTTTTGGAATGAAGGAATATTTTTTGTGTGGTTAACCATGATTGGCCTTGCTCAGCTACCAGGTGATCTGTTCAGTGACAAACTGGTCAACTTTACAGGGGATCAGCACAGCTACAGCACTAACACAGGCCTAGAAACTATGTGAATTTTTGCATAATCTCTTGAAGACAACAGTTTCAAGTATTAAAAACAAGCACTTCTATACAGAGGAAAAATGGAACCAAGAATGAAAGTTTATAATAGAGTTAAATTCCTCTTGGATTTTGGATTTATATGGACTTTCTGAATTAGTGAGAATTTTAATAAAAACATAGTTTTATTACATTTTTTCCTTTCAAGGCCCCAATTCTATGAAATAAGAGGATGATAAAGCACCATGTAACTAAAATTACTAGTGTTATTGTTACCTTTAAGATTCTTTTCAAATCTGTGACAGTGTATGTATATTCTTGGGTACATATACATACTTAAGCTGGGCTAATTCCTTTATGCATTGTAGCTACTGTTAGGTAATTTCTTTAAAAAAAAAGATTCAAAATACTCAAAATGAGCTGGTAAAAGCTTCTACATAAAGAGATAATTGTAATATGTTATGGGTACTTAAAATTTCGTTCTTTTAGGTAATTTATCATTTATCTTTCAAAAGTGTTTAGACTAATGTTCTTTCTACTCCCTTTTCTTCATAAGCAGTGTAAAGGTCAAATTCACCTTGGTCTGAATGCTCACAAATTCTGAACTAGGAGTATAGAAGAAAAGCAAAGTGCTTAAAAAAAGTAAGCATATGTTAAGATACAACTACTCAATGTTCACATATTGCATCTTTAAAACATGGTCTTCTGGTAGCAATAAATGGTCAAGGGAAGAGAACACATCCGGGAAAATGTGCTGGTAAATACTTCTATTTTTGTTATGTCTTTCATATTTATGGAATCTAACTTGTAATTCCAAACTGCTACATAGACATATGGTTAAACAAAGGTTAATTTGTACCTTGTGCCAAAGTATATACTGCAAGTATGTAAGCTCTAATTTGTTAAGCAGCCTGTGAAACTCATCACAGATGAATTTTACTTGGTACACAAGGTCATTTTACTGTAATCAATTATAACTGTTATTCAACTGACAATGGCATTATATACTCTATTATGTATTATATAACCTTTAACTTAAAGCCACTTTGGGGTGGTGGGGTTGTGGGGAGGTTCAAAGAGAAGTCTGGAACTGTAATGCCATAAATATAAAAAACTCCTGTGTAGAAACTCCCTCCATAATGCCATGAGAAGTTCATCTGCAGCTTACAATCCTGGAAATTCAATAAACATGGATAATATATATATCAGAGACAAGCTTAGGTCTTCCTGACTCTAAGGCTGGTGCTTTATCTGTTATAATGTGATATGTGAACACATATAGGGCAACGAATAAAAACAAAACACTACATATAAACTGCATTACAACTGGAAGTCATGCTATTCAACTACTGAAAAATTAAACATACCTGTTGATATCGGTTAAGATTGGTTCTGCTTTTCTTTCTGGGGCCATTGTAATGATTACTGTACCACACTCATGAGTGATGTCCACATACACATAGCCAAAACCAGTTAAGAATAAAACCTGAAAGGGAATATTCACATTTTGATGAAAAAGGCAGGAAATGCTACTAAAATGGATAATTTTCATCATCTCACATTCTGATTTAATATCATGGGTACTTCCTGCTTATATTTCCTTATATCCATGTGGACATGCTATTCAGTTGACTTGGAAATGAAAAAAATATCAAATCCAGATTTTTATTATCCAGCTGTAAGGTTCTTGGTAGAAAAATGATGGATGAGGGGGCCTGAGCTTCTTCATCCCTTACTTCTCTGGGGCTGGCAAATGCATTTTGATTGGGGTGGAGCTTGGCCCTACAACTTTTTGTGAGCATATGAATCTTTCTGGAAGAAAAACAAACAGTGCTTGAAACTTAACTACATGATATTTCAGGGTTCTCTAAGTGCTAACAAACTAGCTCGGGGCTACCCTTCTATTCTGAGAGGCATCAAAAACTGAAATGAAAACGTACTAACAAGATTTTATTAGCCTCTCCAATCAAAATGACATGGTACAGGAAAGTCAGATAAGTGCTAAGTATTTGCCTTGAATCAAAAATTTAGCTTTATTTTAGCCAGAGTCCATGAAAAAGTGGACAAATGCTTTTAAAAAACAAAAAACCCACTAGTTGTAGGAAGTTGGATTCCAGCAGAACAGATGTCCTTTCAACATTAAATACTAATGCTATAACACAGATGTTTAAAAATAGCACTGGATAATCTGAAAAACAACCCCAGGGATACTATGTTCCCAATCAGGTCACAGGACTCTTGATAGATACAGGGTTTGAAGAAGTATCTTTGAAAATTTGCAGTATGACTTCTGTTCTTACTTGGCTTCCTTATCGTAGACAGGCTAACAGAATCAAACTGAATTAATGACCAGATATCAGATAAAGGAAGAAATCAAAGGACCAAGAAATAACACCACTACTAGCCAACCAGATGGCACAGGCTATACGTGGTTTGACGTGCAATCTCTGTCCCAACTGGCCCTTAGTACTGTGCAGTTGCTCTTCTACGTTGCAGCACTCTTGGAGGCTGGCTGTTTCTACAGAACTTTGGTACTGAAAGGCATATATGTGTCCAGTTGAATTTCTATCTTTAAACAAAATGGCAACCAATCCATTTTCAGATGGCTATATTCTGTGCATTAAAAAACATATGGCTAGGCAAGTGCTCTGTGCCTAACAGACACTTGGTGAATATTTTTTGAATTGGGCTTTCAAGAAATGGGCTTTGTTTAGAGAAACAAATGTCTTAGAAAAACAGAGCTTACTCTGCCATCTTAAAACAGGAATATACAATCGTAGTAAGTGCTTAATAAATGCTTATTCCCTTCTTCTTCCTCCAAGATGTCAGGAAAAAGCAAGGAAGGCATCTGGTGAATTTATGGGAAGACGTGAACAAGAGTCGCTGAGGACGGACAGGCTCTTCTGTGTAGGTTGCAATCTGGGTCTTTGGCAGGTGTGTTCAATTGTTTCAGTTAAGTCTAACTTTTCATGACCCCATTTGGGTTTTCTTAGCAGAGATAATGGAGTGGTTTGCTATTTCCTTCTCCAGCTCATTTCACACCTGGGGCAAACGAGGTTAAGTGACTTGCCCAGGGATACACAGATAGTAAGTGTCTGAGGCTAGATTTGAACTCAGATTTTCCTGATTCCAGACCTGGTTCTTTCCACTGTGCCACCTAGCTCCCCACATTATTGGTGGGAGTATCTAAAGTAACTGGACCACAGATCGATCTCTTTGAATAGTTCAGTATTTACTGTTTACTGACAAAAAACTGCCAGGAATGTTTCTTTTATTTCAGGCAAAAGTGATATAGATGGGAGGATTCTTACATTAATACTCTTCAATTCCATATGTCCTCTAACTGATCTATGCTCCCAGGACAATACAATGGATTTGGGAGTTAAAGAAGTCCCCAGAGAATACTCTGAGTATAAAAGTAGGAACCTAGTTAAGTCTTAGGCTTGAGGTTTCAAAGTAGAAGGAAAACTGAATTCTGATCTAAATGCTGAAATTTAATTTTCAAAGGAAACCATTAAATAGAAAACAAAATAACTTCTGTATCAAATATCTCTGACAAGGGCATGTTATCCAGGCTCTATAGGGAATTAACACAAATATATATGACCCAGAGTCATTCCCCAAAGGATAAGTGGTCAAAGAATATAAACAAATATTTCTTAAAGGACATATTACAAAATATTTAGAACCATATAAAGGACAGTTCTAAATTACTAATAAGAAAAATACAAAACAACACAACTCAGAGGTTTTACCGTACACCTAGAAAATTGGCAATGATAAGAAAAGTTGAGAACAGTCCATGTTGGAGGAACTTTATGAAGATAGTATTCTAATGAACTACTGGTGAAATTTGGAAATTGTTCTAGAAAGTAATATGAAATAGGGCTAAGAACATGACAAAAATGTCCATGCCCTTTGATCCAGAGAACCCATTGCTGGGTATACAGCCCAAGTAGCTCAAAGAGAAATAAAAGCCCTCTATACACCAAAATATTTATAGTGGCACTTCTATAGTAGCCAGCAAAGTAGATGCCCATTGATTGAGGAAAGGCAAAACAAACTATAGTACATGAATGAAATGGAATATTACTTTGTGGCAAAAAAATGATTAAAGAAGCACAGAAAGGCATGAATTGCTACAATGTGAAGTAAGGAGAACCAGGAAAACGATATACACAATGACTATTACAAACAAAAAGAGAAAGGAAAAATACTCTTTCCCGCTGAAAAAACTAAGGAACATGGGTGCATGCATGGTTATGCTTTTAGATTCTGCTGATGTGTTTATTAGTTTTGCTGAACTGTTATTTTTTCCTCTTTTAAAAAAATTCGTGGAGGAGCCAAGATGGCGGAGTAGAAAGACTCATGTATGCTAGCTCCGAACCACCAGCCCATATATCTCCTGCAAAAAGAACTCCCCACAAATTCTGGAGCACTGCAAGGCACGCAGAAACACAGTGGAAAAGATTTCCGTTCCAGAGAGCCCTGGAGAGCCGTCCCCAGGGGTCCCTCGTGCTCCAGACAGCAGAGTCCACTCCTGTGCTGCCCTGGCCGAGGCCCCAGAGGAGCAGATCCGAGCAGGCTTCAGGGATGGAATCTCCAGCGGCCGGGAAGGTCCCTCCGCCCACAGACGCTACAGGTCAGTGAGAGAGATGTCTGGGCTGGCTGAGAGGGGAGCAGGGTGTCTCCATGACTTTGGTCCCCTCGGGAGACAGTGGCAGAGGCAGCGGCAGTGGCCCGGAATGCCCGGAGCAGCAGGCAGAAGTTCAGGGCCATTACTGAAGGTCTCTGCATAAACCCCCTGAGGGAACCGAGCCGGGGGGCTGCCCTGCCCCCACCCACCCCATTACTGAAGATCTCTGCATAAAGCCCCTGAGGGAACTTAGCCTGGGAGGTGGCCCTGCCCACACCCAAGCACCAGAACTTAAGCTCACACTGAATAGCAGCCACGCCTGCCACGGAAAGCCCATTTGAATCTCAGACCCCAAGCACTAGCTAGGTGGATCTAGGTGGGGGTGCAGAGGAATCTCAGAAGTCAAGTAACTGGCTGGGAGAATGCCCAGAAAAGGGAAGAAAAATAAGACTATAGAAAGCTACTTAGATGGGGTACAGATGTTCCTGCCTTTCAATTCTGACGATGGGAACAATTCTTACCATCAGGGAAAGACGTGGAGGTCAGGGCCCCTGTATCCCAGACATCCCAGGTGGATGTCTGGTGGGCTCAGGCCATGGAAGAGCTCAAAAAGGATTTTGAAAATCAAGTTAGACAGGTGGAGGAAAAATTGGGAAGAGAAATGAGAGAAATGCAAGAAAAGCATGAAAAATGGGTCAATACCTTGGTAAAGGAGACCCAAAAAAATGCTGAAGAAAATAACACCTCTTGAAAAATACGCTCACTCAATTGGCAAAAGAGGTTCAAAAGCTCACTGAAGATAATAGTTCTCTCAAAATTAGAATGGAACAGATGGAGGCTAATGACTTTCTGAGAAACCAAGAAATCACCAAACAAAACCAAAAGAATTAAAAAATGGAAGAGAATGTGAAATACCTCATTGGAAAAACAACTGACTTGGAAAATAGATCCAGGAGAGACAATTTAAAAATTATGGGACTACCTGAAAGTCATGATCAAAAAAAGAGCCTAGACATCATCTTCCATGAAATTATCGAGGAAAACTGCCCTGACATTCTAGAACCAGAGGGCAAAATAAGTATTGAAGGAATCCATCGATCACTGCCTTGAAAGAGATCCACAAAGAGAAACTCCTAGGAACATTGTGGCCAAATTCCAGAATTCCCAGGTCAAGGAGAAAATATTGCAAGCAGCTGGAAAGAAACAATTCCAGTATTGTGGAAACAAGATAACACAAGATCTAGCAGCTTCTACATTAAGGGATCGAAGGGCGTGGAATAGGATATTCCAGAAGTCAAAGGAACTAGGACTCAAACCAAGAATCACCTACCCAGTAAAACTGAGTATAATACTTCAGGGGAAAATATGGTCTTTCAATGAAACAGAGGACTTTCAAGCATTCTTGATGAAAAGACCAGAGCTGAAAAGAAAATTTGACTTTCAAACACAGGAATGAGAAGAAGCATGAAAAAGTAAACAGCAAAGAGAAGTCTTAAGGGACTTACCATAAGTGAACTGTTTACATTCCTATATGGAAAGACAATATTTGTAACTCTTAAAACTTTTCAGTATCTGGGTAGTTGGTGGGATCACACACACACACACATACACACATGCATGCACATACAGAGATAGAGAGCACAGAGTGAATTGAACAGGATGGGACCATATCTTAAAAGAAATTAAGGTAAATGGTGAGAGAGAAATGTAGTGGGAGGAGAGAGGGTGAAATGGAATGGGGTAAATTATATCTCATTCAAGAGGCAAGCAGGATATTTTTTAGTGGAGGGAAAAAGAGGAGAGCTGAGAAAAAAAAACAAGAAGTTTACCCTCATCACATTCGACTAATGGAAGGAATAAAATGCACACTCATTTTGGTATGGAAACCTATCTTACAATACAGGAAAGTGGGGGAGAAGGAGATAAGCAAGGGGGGGAGGGATGATGGAAGGGAGGGCAATGGGAGGAGGGAGCAATTTGAAGTCAACACTTGGGGAGGGACAGGATCAAAAGACAGAATAGAAACAATGAGGGGCAGAATAGGATGGAGGGAAATACAGTTAGTCTTATACAACACACCTATTATCGAAGTCATTTGCAAAACTACACAGATAGGGCCTATGTTGAATTGCATGCCTTCCCAAAGGGAATGGGTGGGGAGGGAGGGATGGGGAGAAGTTGGAACTCAAAGTTTTAGGAACAACTGTTGAGTATTGTTGTTGCTACTAGGAAATAAGAAATACAGGTAATGGGGAATAGAAAGTCATCTGGCCCTACAGGACAAAAGAGAAGATGGGGACAAGAGAAGGGAGGGATGATAGAAGAGAGGGCAGATTGGAGATAGGGAAAATTAGAATGCTCGGTGTATTGGGGTGGGGGGAGGGGAGAAAAGGGGAGAAAATTTGGAACCCAAAATTTTGTGAAAATGAATGTAAAAAAGTTAAATAAATAAATTTATATTAAAAAAAAGAAAAGAAAAAAGAAGGGGAATGGGATAAGAAAAGGGGTAGGGGTGATAGAAGGGAGGGCAGATTGAGGGAAAAGATAATCAGAATGCATGCTGTCTTGGGGTGGGAGGAGAGAGAAGGGGAGAAAATTTGGAACTCAAAATCTTGGGGAAATGAAGGTTGAAAATTCAAAATAAATTTTTAAAACAAAAATAACAAAAAAAAAATTCGTTACAGAAGTTCACTGCATAGGAGGAGAAGGGATCTGTTTAGAAATGAAGGCAATGTGAAAACAAAAGATATTTAAAAGTGCTTTTTTTTCCAAAAAGAAACTTGATCTTCAGCTCTCATGGAATAAGCAATGTTAATGTGTCAAAAAACAAAGATGATATGTGTTTTATTTTTCTTCCCCCTAAATCAAAAGGTCTTTTAGTAGGCTAAGAAATAGATACCTCAGACTAAGTGATTCTGGAGACAAATCAACTTGTTGGCTCTTCCTTTCCCTAAAATTAGTGTGGGAGCAACAGAAATCCTGATTCTCCTTTTCAGTAGCTCTAAGCAATTCAATTCCAGGTGGTTTTTTTTTTGGTCTGTTTGTTTGTTTTTTGCGAAGCACTAGCGGGGTTCCATTTGAGTCAGATAACAAAATGAAGGGAGAGAACAAGGTGAGATGATTCAGGCTTGTGGGAATACTAAGTGTCAAATACAGCATCTCTTCCTTTCATTCCTTTTCTTTCCTAAGTCCCAAATGAAAGGTCTTCCTGTCTTTGCCATTTTCTCATGTCCTACATTTCTCATAAAAGTGGTATACATACTGCTAAAAGTACTAAAGTTCTTTGTCTCTGTTTTGTTGCCCTGTATAGAAGTATAAACAAACATGTTTTCAACCATAGTGAATGTCTGATTATCATCCAAGTGTTAGCTCTGATTCGGGTGAGTGATTCCATATCAGTCCATTGCTTGAAAAGCTAAGTGCAAACAGTGCAGTTTCCCAACATATTACTTTTCCTTGATCTGTGGGGCAAAGAGTACATAGACTGGGCATCATAGTCCTACTTCTGGGCCCACTCATGGCTACTGGGGGAGGAGCATGAGGTACATGGTGTGGTTTGCAGAGCCACTGTATACTCTTTTGTGACACATAAGACAAAGAGCCAGATCTTTTCAATTTCTTTGCCCTGGAGAACTGGGTTTAATCATGGTAATGTTTCCACTGGTATGTAACCTCCCATTTCATTAACATGTATTACCATCTCCAGTTGATGGAGAAAAAAATCAGGAACAGAAGTTAAATACCTACAGCTAGGTCCCCTGGAACGATTCTGGTAGCCTGAGATAGAACCTGATTCCTACTTCTTAGTTGTCTAATAACCACACTCACCTATCATGAGGGAAGCCAGATATAGCCACCCTTTTAAACTGAAGTCATTGGCACCACCTGGTGAGAGCGATGTTTTCCATAAAGAGAATATCTACTAACTAGAAAAGCAAGAGACACTCTCTACGAAAAACCAACTCTTTTTGAATGGACACAATGTCCACTAGGCAGTTTTTAGTTAGATAAAACAGAAATAATTAATCCTGATGGTCTAAATGGTCACAATCTATGTTTGGCTATTTATACCTCACTCATTTGAAAGTGTCTTATCCACTGACCAGCTGGTAGGACTATTATGTACATTTACTGTCAACTAAAATAACCTTCCTCAAGTGTAGGTAAGGAGTATTTGGCAAACATCCATTTCTCAAAGGTTTTTGACCTGTAAGACCAAAAGCTTTTTTAGGCTACAATCATAGCAGGCAGGAGCTGTACCCTATTCCGTACGGAAAAATGGCCCATAGTCCACTCAAATCTTCCTGTGATGCCTCATTGTGGCATAGTGAGGGTCTTAAGTTCTCAAGGACCATGTTGGCCGACTGGAAGGTCTCGAAGGTTCTATGCCTGCATAAGAAAGCTCCAATTCCAGGTTAACAACAGATTCTATCTGTGCAGTATAAGGGTTATATAGAGGAAGGCAGACAAATTAATCGTCATTACCAGGCCCTTACAGGCCAAATTATTTTTGTCATGTAAGCTCATAACATTTCTTTCCAAGGAATGGAGGGGTTAGGATGTATATCAGGGAAAGGGGTATGCCAATTATATCATGGCTCTTTTGAAGTTTGAAGCAATTATCTCATAAATTATAGATTCAGAGCTAGAAAGAGACCTGGGAGATCAACTAGACCAGGAGTGGGGAACTTGTAACCTCAAGGCCACATGTGGAACCTTTAGGCCTCAGCCAAAGAGCTGCACTTGGAGGCCTAGAGGGCCACATGTGGCCTTAAGGCCGCAGATCAGGAAATCAAGGCCTAGAGAGATTCAGTTCCCTACTCAAGTTATAAGTGGTCAAACTTAGATTTGAATCCAGGTCCTTTGATTCCAGTGCACACTGTAGGTGCTTAATAATGTTGACTTGACTTGATTTCACATCCAACACTCTTTGCTGTGCTCATTCTGATTCATCTATCGATGCTATTAGTTTTAGTAACTTCTTTAATAGGTTGTGGAACTGTGTAAGAAGTTTATACCTGAAAATTTTTTAAAAGTATGAATTTCACATTTTGGTACAAATTGAAGACAACTTAAGTAGTGATACACAATCCCTTTCAAATGTCCTGTTTAGCACCAAGTGTCACAGAGTCCTTCTGAAGGCACAAGCTTAGAATGTACCACTTTTTCCATATAGAAGGCTCTGCTTAAAGTTTCTAAAAGAAAGTATTAAAGAAAAAGCATTTAGATGATCACTTCTAGATTTCTTAAACAGTTTTCCTAAAAGGCAGAAAGATTCCAGAGAATTTCAAGTAACAACAGCTACACTTCTAAAGCAAAAAGGTATGCACCTTTGAAGAGTTGAGACTGGTTGGCTTTGAGCCCAAGCCTCTCAAAAATTCCCCTACTTAGTTCACTCCTGTGTGAGCCTAGGTTAGCTTGGATGAGATTCTTCTGTTTCAAAGAGCCCTAAACTATATGCATTCACTTTTTGAAAGTGTTATATAGATTGTTCCCAGACTTTGAAAAGCCTGCCCAGGGTAAGACAGATCCTATGGGGGCCTGGCAAAGTGCTTATATAAAGGCACCCAATATTTGCTGAATTGAATCGAAAATTTTAACCGGGCCTACAGTTCTCCAGGGTAACCTCTGACCAGACATAAGTGAAGAACTTATATGGTGAGTTATAATCTGAGGTGCACTTGCATTTTGCTGACACCATATCAGAAGGTTCTGAGTATGAATTTTGCCTCAGATACTTACTACTTGCCTGACTCTGGGCAAGTCACTTAACACTCGCTTGCCTCATTTTCCTCATTGGTTAAAAATGGGATAAAAATGTCACCTAATTCACAGATAGGTTGTGAAAATAACATGAAATAACGTATGTAAAATGCTTTGCAAACTTTAAAGCACTCTCCAAATAGCAGCTATTGTATGATTACACAGTTCACTGTCTGAGATATGTGACACTCTCTCACAGCAATGTACTGTTAAATGCTATCTCTTTCTGGCTCCTTGCATAATACACGATGTATGCGAGATATGTGATTCTCTAAGCCATTGTCTTGTTGCCTTATATTAAGAGTTATTTTTGTACTTGTCTTATCTCAACTACTAGGTTGCAAGATCCCTGAAAGCAGTGGCTGTGACAAGATGACATCTGAATTTTCTTAAATTCTTAAGGATAATCCCATGATCTTATTCAAGTCTATATCACCCAACCCATTTTAGTTCCTGGAGACCATATCTAACCTAGTGGAAAGAGTACTGAACTTGAAGTCAAGAAGACCTTGGCTCAGGTCTCACACATTTCCAAGCTATGTGGCCCTGGGCTGGTCATATGAGCTCTTAGAGTCCATTATTCCATCTGGAGAATGGGAATAATAATATTACCTGCCCTGTGGGGTTGTTGTAAAGCTCAAATGAAATTAACACAGCCTTTAAAGACTACATAAATGAAAGGTATTTTTAAATCACTACCTTGCATAAAACAGGTGATCAATGACAATAATTATTATAATAAACTTTTGAAACTGTGTTGTTTAACCTTAAAAGTTCCTCTTCCACTGCTGGAGGTTGTAGGTCCTCTGCAGTGGCTGCAGTTCTGGATGTGTAACTATACTCAGGTCAATTGGGATTCTTGTCCCATGAACAATAAAGTACCTACTTTGAGGCCTCCTGACTCTCTTTCTACCTGATATGCAGACGTAGGGTCGTATTCACACCGGAACAGGAGCTGAACCTCTTCTGCACAGAAGGAACAGTGGAGAATCAGGAAGCCCACAAGGTATAGCAGATGCGAAGCAGAAATTCAGAGGACAAGAAATGAATTCTTGGAACAATTTATACAGACTCAGATGATAAGAAGAAAGGGTTCTTAACTTAAACTACACCAAAAGCAGGAAGCAAGCTAGAAAACTGACAGGATGACTTGCTGAATTACAGAATCAGAGAGTTAGAAGGAACTTCAAAGGCAATCTAGGCCAACAATCCAAATTCAATGTCACCTTCTCCATGATGCCTTCATTCCCTGATCTCTGAAGCTAAAAATGTTGTCTACCTCCTCAAATTTTCCTATAATACTACATCAGGATCTCGCCTGTATTTCTATAACATACCAGCTTGAGGACATGTCACATCCTCCCAGGAAAACAACTCCTTGAATTGTTCACGGTATTCTTCATTTCTCACTTTTGCATTCCCAGTGTCTAGCATAATGCCTTAAACATATTGGGCACTTTATACATGTTTGCTGAATTTAACAAAATTCAAAGTCCAATTAATACTCACCCCCCAACCCCCTGCCCTGGGATAAGTAGAAGATGGGATAAGTAGAAGATGGTAGATAGTTTTTCCCCATCTGCTATTTACTGATTAATCTTTATAGGATCATAATTGTGGAACAAAAAAAAACTTAGGGTTCATTTGGCATAACCTATATTAAGTAAGAATCCCCTCTAAATAAGCAGTATAGATAATCTCCAACCCGGAAAAATAGTCTTCCAGCTCCTATGTGCATACTTCCACTGACAGGAAAATCATTACTTAACAAGTTCATTTCAATTTTATAAATTTTGCTCATTGGACAGTGTTTTCTTATATTGGGCCAGGAATAAATGTAATCCTGCCTTTAGGTTTAAAATAGTAAATAAATTGAAATAAAACACAGGGTAGGGAAGATTTGGTTTAAATACTGTTTATGTGGAAAAAGCCTTAAAATTTTAGTTGATTACAAGTTAACTATGAGCCAATGGTCTGATGAAACAGCTAACTGCCTAATGTAGTAATGGACAACATTACAGAAGCACAGTGCTCACAGAGAAAGGCTGTCTGAGTTGGATAATACTTGGAGTTCTGAGTTCAGTTCTGGGTACTGCCTTTTAAAAGGATAACAACAGAGTGGATGACTGAGAGTTGAGTGAGCAATGTGGGAATCTTACAAAGTGAGCAATGGTTGAAGAAGGGGTGATGTTTAGCCTGGAAAAGAGGAGACATGATAGCAGTCTTCAATTACCTGAAGGGCTTTCCTTTGGAAAGGGAATTAAATTTATTCCAACTAGCCTCAGATGGCAGAGTGAGGACCAATAGTTGGAAGTAACAGGGAGACAGATTTTGGCTCATTGTAAAGATGGTTCTAACCATAAGAACTGCCTGACAGCGGAAGGAGTTGCCTCATGAGATGGCAAGTTGCTAGTTACTGTAATTGTTCAAACAATCCATAGACATTTTTTAGTCATCTATTGTATGCCAGGTATGCTGCTAGGTGCTGGTGATACAAATGCAAAAATGAAAAAAAAAATCCCTGCCTGTCAGATACTGTCCAACTCATCCTATATTGACTATAATCCAATGGAACATAATTCAAATTTGAGCAAGACAGTGGAAGTAGAGATGGACTGTTGTAGAAGGAGAACAGCAAGGAAGCCTGCTCGGCTGGGATATAGAAGGTGCAGTGGGAGTGACAGGAAATAAGCCTGGGAAAGTTAGGCTAGATGAAGATTATAGAGAGCTTTAAAAACTAACAGAAGTTTGCATTTTATCCTCAAGACAGTAGGAAGTCCTGAGAGAGGGAGATGATGTGATCATCTATATGCTTGAGAAATAGCAATTTGGCAGCTGTGTAAAGGAAGGGCTGGAAAGGAAAGAGACAAGATGCAGGGAGATTAATTAGGAGGGTAGTACAATAAACAGTCCAGGCACGAGCTGATGAGGAAATAGACAATAGGAACAGAAGCCAATGGTAACAGAAGGGAGGGGATGGTTTCAAGAGATGCTGTAGAAGTAGAATCAGCAGTATGTGGACCTTGCTTAGGTAAGAGTGAAGGACAAGGAGTTCCTTCAGCGTTAGACTCCTTTTATGGCATGATGATACCCTTAGATCAGTAGATCTGTTTGTCAAATCCTTCTGGAAAGAGGATTAGTTGTATTCTTTACATCAAGTGAATCAAAAGGTGTGTGCGTGTGTGTGTGTTTGTGTGTGTATGTGTGTGTGTGTCTGTGTATATATATAAATTTTTTTTTTTTTTACCTTGTGACAAGCACAGTGCTAGGTGTTAGGATTACAAGGACAAAGAATAAAACAATTTCTACTTGCAATGAACTGACATTCTAATGGGGGAGATAATAAATACATATAAAACACACATAAACACACACACATATATACATATACACACATATGTATACAGAACAAATATAGTATTTATGTATATTTGGATTAAATAGGCTTCTGTGGGCTTCCCTGGGTTACTAACTAGCATATGTAACATGTTTCCATGAAAAAATATAATCTTAAGTTCTAAACAATGAACTTACAAATAAACTTTTGGGACACAACCCATTTACAAGTTTGAGACTCTAAGTACATCCTTTTTCTAAATCATTCATGTCTAGAATGATTTCACAGCTATTTAAATTTGGCCATCTAAAAAATTCTTATTGTTTCAGATAATAACAGACACACATCTACATGTAATACATCTGTATATCAACATATCTATCTGTTGATAGAATGAAGGCACTTTGAGGGAAGAGACTTTCATTTTTGTTTTTGTATGCCCAGAGTCTATCACAGCATCTGTCACATAGGAAGTGATTAATAAATGTTTATGGACTGACTGAGCATGCCACCATGGCAAATCAGAGATGTGGGGAGCTGTGCCCAAATGAATCAATACTGCTATCTTTACTGTATATCCTTTGTCACATACACTTTTTTTTGTTGTTAAAATGTTATATACTCTATGGAGGGTCTTATTTCATTCTGATTCTGAGATAGAACCACTGAACCATCATGAATCAAGCCTGGTCCAGAAGAATAGGTCATGGGAGTTAAGAAGATCAATGAAGTGGGAGGCCAGGGCGCTTGAGAGAATGCCAACATGTAAAGTAAGTCCCCTTATGTACAAGCGAGGGTTTGGATGTAGTGGAAGGCTCTCAGTTTTTGAGACAGGAGGGGAGAATGGCAGGAGGGGGTAGGAGATAACTGCCACAAGCACCTTGCTATATCTGGAGAGAATGAACTATAAATTTCAAGTGAACTTTAAAGAGGAAAAGGTTGTTTAGTGATGACAACAGGGAGAGGGTCTGAAAGCGCACATGGAGAGTAAGGAGTACGCTTATGCCTTCTTCCAGCTAAGAACGTAAGGAGGCATGAAAGAAGGAATGTCCAGGACTACAAAGATGTAGAGTCTTCTACAGGCACCAAGTCTCTATGACTACAAGAAGACCAAAAGAACAAGAAAAGAAGACAATAAAAGCTTGTTGAACTCTGCCATGATTTTACAACATAAACATTTCAAATTTTGAGTCACAGCACATAAGAATTGGAAGGTATGTCGGAGATCTAATCTAGTTCTCCACCCCCAATTTTACATGTAAGGAAACTGAGTCAAAGAAAGTTGACATATGTGGCAGAGTCAGGATGGTAACAGTACTGAAGACAATGACATATCAGGATACGGAGATACTCAGGGAGGTTTCTTCTAGAAACGTTTAGTCTTGAGGGGCACATGAAATCTATAAATAAACTGAAAGGCTGTCACGTGGAAGAGAAATTAGATCCCAGAGGGTGACCTAGGTACAACAGGTGAAAGTTAGCAGCAATAGAGGAGAGAAGAGAGTGTTGTTTTAATTTAAGAGGGCAAAATTTCCAACAACTAGAATTATCCTGAAGTGGGATGGGTTCTCTATTATTGGTAGGTTCTCTATCATTGGAGTCTTTGGATGGGAGACTGGATGGCAACTTGTGGAACATACTGTGGAGAGAATTCTTGTTTGGGTAAGAATTGGATTCTCTGGCCCCAGAAATACCTCTCAATTTTGAGACTCAATGACTAGAATCCAAGACTACTGACTCCATGGCAGTGTATTTTCCACAACATTTTATTTCTTCTTCAACTGTGCATTCCTGAAAGATGGCAGCACTCAAATTGTTGTCAGGTTTTTAACACTGATGAGTAAGATATCCCCAACAACATATCCTTTCAAACCTAAAGCATAACTAAGAAGTAACACAACTGGGGTAGCAGCAACATCTGTTCTACAGAGGCTAAGAAAAAGGTCTTTTTCTTAAAAAAGACAATGAAGAAACCATTCTCAAGTTAACTGGTCCAGGGGACAAAGGCACTAACGGCTGATGAGGCTTCCTGGTTGTCAAAGGCATAAAAGCCCTACTACAGCATGGGCAGTCAGTGTCCCACAGTAAGTTCACAACATCACAGCAAATGAAGAGATGTGGGGAGTTATGCTCAGCTGAAGCAATGCTACATCTTTGTTTAATATTCTCTGCAGGCACTTGATAGGTAAACTTCTTTAGTTAAGTGTTACATGATTGACAAGTGTTGAACCACAAGACTTGGTTGATTTGGGTCTGGACCGGAAGAACAATAATACTTCTATTTAGAAAAAAGCCTTTAAGGTTCTAATGATCTTCTTCATTGTTAGAAACTTCACTGCCAGAGGTACAAAGAATATAAGAGGCAAAAGGAGAAATTCCAAGACGAACATTGTGTTCTTTCTCCTGCACTAAGAGAATCTTCCCTATCTTCCCTCCAGAGAAGGACCAAAATATTCAGAGACTTAAAGGTCCCTGAAAGTCAGTGATACTGTTTGTGAGATTCTTTGAAATGTTCTTCCTAAATGTCTAGAGAATTCTTTTAGCATCAGGATCAGGTCTGTCAAGTCCTATTTTGGGGATTTCTCTTCCCTCTGGATTTCCTCAAGCCTTTGTGGTCAGGGATGCTTCAAAGCTAAGAGAAGGTGCTCATTCCTGCACCCTTACTGACAGTGGTCTTTGGACCCCAACAAAGTCTCATGTTCCCATTAATCTTGTAAGAGCTGTGTGCCATATGTCCAGCAGATCTTTGTTTTCCTTCATATTCTAAAAGAATTGTTTCAGATTCTCTCAGACAATCCTTCTGTGATACATGAGGGCATATAAATCACTGGAGGGAGAAGGGAGCTGCTCCTCTGATGAAAGGAAGCAGCTCTTGTGGAGAAGGGAGTCTGTTTTTGAGGGGCTTTCCTTTGGCCCTTGATCTAGGGAGACATGTAAATTCAAAGACAGCCCAGACAAAGCAGAATCAAAATGCCATAAAATCTCAGTACAGTGATAGAGACCATCTTTTCAACTTTTGTCATTCAAAGTGCAATGGCCTTTAGTTCTGAAGACAGAACAGGGGAATATCATCTTCATTGAATTTAGATATGAGAAGTAGAACCTGGAGCACACACCACTCCAACAATCCCACCAAATTTTCCATTGCATTTAATTAAGTTTCAGAAGGAATATAAAGTATTATTCTTGGGTTAAAAAAAAATCAACTTCACAAAATGGGTATGTCTAGATAGCAGTTTTCCTGAAAATATTTTAGGTATTTTTGTGGACTGAAAATTCATGAGTCCATAGTGTGATATGACAGTTTGAAAAACAAATTCAATCCTAGGTTGTCTTAACAGAGGCACAGTCCCCAGGATAAGGAAGGGACCCTGCCATTGTACTCTGCCATACCTAGAATGTTGGGTTTTGTTCTGGCTGCCACATTTTAGGAAGGGCTTGAGAATGAAAATTTTCAGGGGGATATGATGGCTATCTTTACGTATGTGAAGGGCTCTCACATGCAAGAGGGTTCAGAATGGCTCTTTTTGGACAGGCATGAGTTGGAGATGGAGTCAGAGCACTTTGGTTTGAACCATATTTCTACTGCTTATTATCTGTGTGACCTTGGGTAAGTCATTTATCTTCTTGACTCCTTGTCTACATAATGGGGCACTTGGACTAGATGTTCTGATTTCACGAGTTGTTTCTAGCTCCAACCCAAGGATTCTATTTACAAGGAACGATAGGTGAAAACAGCAGAGAGGTCAGTTTGAGTCTGATGCCAGGAAAAACTTCCTAATGATGTTGTCTAAAAGTGGAAAAGCTGCCTGGGAGGTCAGTGAGTCTTCTTTACTAGAAATCTTCAAGTAATGACTAGAGGCACTCTTGCTGGGGATGATGCAGATGGGATTCTTCTAAGTATGAGTTGGATAAGATCAGTAGTATCTAATGTGGGGCATAGGAAGAGAATACTGGGACTTCTATTTCTATTTATTTTTATCTAAAGAATGAAAGAAATGAATTTTATTAATATTTAATATATGGGTTACATATTAATACCTACCATCTTTTGGCCTTCACTCAAGTGTCATGTTCCATCTAGGAGATTATCCTAAGGGAAAAGTGGGTGATAGGGCTGACAGTAGTGTTTTTTACTCATTTGCTCATATGGAGGGTGATACAGTTTATGTATGCTCAGGTAAATGGATGCATGGAATGTATAATCTAGTTTTGATTAAAATAACCCTCAAAAAAATGGATAAGTGGCTTAAAAAGATTCCTGCAGAGAAACAATAGATTGAAGATAATATTGGTAACATGAACACAAACAAGAAAATGTTGCTCTTACGCCCTAATTCTGGTTCTCCATCTGCCACATTAGGAGGAAACAACAATGATGACCTAATTGGATCTACCTAGAACTCAGCCAAAAGAAATGATCAAGAAGCTTATTTGAAATATGGATTTATATCCACTATCATTAACAATGAACCTCAGCCTAGGTGCATGTTGTATCTTGAAATACTAGCTAAAGAATGACGTTATCATAATTATTAAGACATTTAAAAACTAGACTTTTGTTGCTTAAAGTGATGTGTGCCAACTACAAAAATTCTTATAGCTGCATATTTTAAAACTTGGAAACATTTTCCAAAACTAGTAAGAATATTCAAAGAGTTTCAGTGGGTTTTAAGTTATTAAAAAAAAAAACCAACAATTAAATAGTTTGTAACCTGTTTTCCCTTAAGAAAGTTGGAAACTTGTTAGCTACATTTCAATCAAAGTCTCTGCAAAATTAGTGGCTAGTATTTTAAAGTGAATAATGTGATTTAGAAAGTGCAGCCAAAGATGCTCTTTTTCCATTTGGACCTAGTTATCCTTGTGAGGTATCTTTTTTAGGAATGACAGTCATGAAAATCAAGGACTGAAATGAATTAAATTTAGAACCAGACCTTTCAAGTGTTATATTGCAAAGTGTTAAAGATTTAAAAAATGATAAAGTACCTATAACCATATTCTCACTGAAAATATTATTATTAATAATTTAGTGGGAACAAAAATATTTTATATAATTAATAAATGAAATGAAAATTATTTAAAAGTATTTAATTTTACCTTGTCCTTTTAGATTTATTTTTGTACATTTTATAGCATATAGAATATTTTAGTATAGTGGTACACATATGTAATTTATAAATGAATAAATATAAATGTTTTGGGGATGCATACAAGTTTTTTTTAACTAATATTTGTAGCATATCAGAAAATTTTGTAGACTCTTGCATGAAACATTCTACCCCTAATGGATATGTCTTCTAATAGAGATTTTGGAACTCCAGTTCTAACTCTAATATTCTATGATTCTAGGACACACAGGCATTTCCACATAACTTTATCTTTGAGTCCCTGGTCATTAATGTGCCTTCTATGTGCAAATACTTTGTAATGTCACCCCTTCATTATTTCTTGCAATGAGCTTTCATAAATGGGGCCCAAAATGACTTGCCTTTACCAATTCCTATCCCTAGGCAATAGTACAGCAAAGTCTGAAAGCATATTTTTTTGATATGGGAATTACCATTTCATGAATTACAGACAGACATACATATACCATTCTCATATAAGGACAAGGAGATTCTCGTCAGACAAACATATTGAAAAATATATAAATGAAGACAATGACAGGCAATCCTTGGGCATATTAGATTTAGATCTGACACACTAACCTGTGTTCCCTGGTTGTTAATGTCAATGAAATCACTCCATTCAGTTGTTACATCATCCAATGGCACAACTTTCAGCAAAAGGCTAGGAAGTAACTCTTTGGTCCTACAATCAGGGTAGCTAGAGATTTGATGATACAGTTCATGATGAATTGAACATTCAGCTGGAATTCTTCTACAATAAACTTGAAACTTTGGAGTATCTGAAATGTTCAAAAACACTTCCATTATATTTTTAAAACTGATTGAGTGAGTAGCCTTATAAATGAAAGATATAGCCACATTAGACTTCAAGTATCATGTAGCCTGGGACCCTTCTGATAATCCTTCACAGAACCCCCTGGTAACTATTTACTGACTGAGTCAATGTAACTTAGTCTCCAGTAAATATAAAGAAATACCTTTTATATTTTCTCTCATAAGCATTGTGACTGGACATTGGTTGTGAAGAAGGATTCGAGGACTAGGATCTTCTGTGAGGGTTAAGTAAGTGACTCCAAGATACTGCTGCTGAGTCAGCGCTATAGCCCTGAAAGGAAAAATAACAACTAATTTGGAATATATGGGGTTTGGGGTATCATGCCAAGGTATGGCATGTAAGTAAGTAACAAGAATCCGGTACGCCTGGATTCAAACCCAACCTCGGACACATGCTGGTTTATGGGCAAATTATTTTAAGTTCTCAGTGACCCCAGCATCTCTAAAAGCTTGTGAAGTAGAACGACAAAGTTTGACCCTGCATATGCAGAGGGAGTTTTGGGCAGGACAGTTCCCCAAACTAGATGGAATTACAGCTATTGCCACTCCATCCTACCGTATATCCCATCACCACCACCACAAAAAAAAGGTCCATATATAGACCTATTTATTTGTTTAATTAACAAGGTCATTTTTCTGGAAAATAAAGACTGATAATATTGATGGATGATATTTTTTAATCCATGAAAAGGGAGAAGCAGTATATTTTTTCTCATCTTTTCTATATTCTCCCCAAAGCACTACATTTTGTGACCTGAATTCATTTTTAACGAAATATTGTGTATTAGAGCTGTTGGTATCTTATTTTCCTAGCAGTCTGTAGTTTCTATGAAAGTAGGAACTATGTCTTACCTAAACTTGTACAGTCTAGGTGCAGAATGAATATTTGTTGTTGCTGTGTGGCAATTATGAGATTTTAGGACCAGGACTTTTCTTTAGAGAACAACACAATAGCTATGACATAATGATGATGATGGGGATGCCCTGTATTTAACTTCAATAAACTTTCATCAGTTTCTACTAAGATAACCACTGAGTGTTGAGGCTATGAATACAAAAATGAGGCAGATTCAGCACTCTGTGAGCTCCCAGTGGTGGGGAGACATCATGAATGCAGATGCAAGTAATGCAGGTTGGGAGCCAAGAAAGAACAGAGAAGGCACGTGAGGAGTGTCTGAGAGTGACCAGGGAAAGCTTTACAGAGGAAGAGACACCATAGCTGGACCTGGAAGGAAAAGAAAGATCCAGGAAGAGACAGAATGGAGAAAGCGCATTCCAGGCTTGAGGGAAGCTCAAGCATATTCACACAATCAGAGCATGGTCTGTTAAACTCTGGGCTTGAGAAAGCAAGTAGTTGATTCTGGCTGTAAAACCCTAGGTTCCTCCTGCTGCTAGTGTCTTCTCTCCAAGACTACCTTCCATTTCCAACGTATGTATCTCACGTTAGTCTCCCCTATATGAGCTCCCTGATGCAGGATCTGCTTTTACTTTTCTTTGCAGAGTACCCAGCACACAGCAAGAGCTTGGGAATGATGAGGGCTTGCCTCAGGCACATTTGTGGAGTGATTTACAATTCACAAAGTACCTATCACTTCTGTTCAAGTGTGTAGTTTGGGGAAAGAATTCTGAATCTCAAGTCAGAAGATCTAGATTTAGATCCAGGCTCCATTACTTACATAACCTGTGGATTGGGCAAATGGTTTCACCTCTGTAGGCCTCAGTTTCCTCCTCTATAAAAACTGAGGAGTTTGTACTTGATGATTTGAAGTTTCTTTTTCTAGATCTTATTATTTCTATCTATGCATTCATGATTTCTACATTAATCCTTCTGACAACCCTGCTAGGCAGGCAAGTATTATTATATCCATCTTACAGGTGAAGAAACAAGCTCATAGATATTAAGAGATTTGCCTAAAATTACAGTTAGTCAGTGGCTAACACTCACATTTAGGGCTTCTTACTCCAATATTTTTTTATATTACTGCAAGTTGCCCTTCTGAGAGCTTACTTACACCTCTTTTGGACTGGAAGCTCTTCCAACACAACTGGGAGAAAGTCCGTACACTTTGTCCTTGCCTTACTCTCTCAAACAGTCTAATTGGTCATTTCCTCTTAGAACTTCTATTTTAAGGAAGTGCCCCAGGGCCAGTCATTTGTCCTCCTTAATTCCTTTCCAGTCCCCATAACAATTCTCCAGATTCTTTTCTCTGCTATCTTCCTTCGGTTTTTCCCCCACAGTTGTTAAATTCTTTCAGTTGTGTTCAACTCTCTGTGGACACAACTCATTTGGAGATTTCTTGGCAAAGATACTGGCATTTCCTCCTCCAGCTCATTTTACAGATAAGGAAAGTGAGGTAAACAAGAATAAGTGACTTGTTCAGGGTCACACAGCTAGTAAGTGTTTAAAGCTGGATTTGAATTCAGAAAGATGAACCTTTCTGGTGCCAGGCCAGGTACTCTATCCACTACTCACGTAGCTGCATGGGAATATAAATGCTTTGAGGGGGAATGACTTTTATGCTGCTATATGTATCCCCAGCATTTAGCACAGTGTCTGGCACTCAGTAGGTGCTTAATAAATGCTTATTCTGCCCTGCCCCTGTCTTTCTCCACAGCAATTTTCACATCAATCAAGAAGAAGGTTACTTTTGCTATTTGTGTTAAATAATTGCTGAATGATTAGGCCACCCACTAATGTGTAGGGAAAAGTCAACAAATTTGTATTTATAAATTCTGAAAGTATTTTAAGTGTCTCTGCACAACAGCCCCACCGCACCCTCCATTAAAAAAAACAAAAACAAAAGCAAAACACACATGATCTGAATTACTTGAATTGACTGTTTGTAACTATCAAACCAGATAATTACAAAATCTTCACTTTAATTTATACTGTGTAAATTAAGTTGAAAGTTCCCTAGAAAATACTTATCTCTTTAGTCCAAGGGAGTTAATGAACAAACATAAACTCTTTCTATTCCTCCTAAAGATTCCTGCCTTGAAACCTTGCTGAGGATTGGCTGAAGGCACTGGGGATGCTCATGGATGACAGAAGACTCGGGTTGGTCCTGGTTACTTTCAAGTCTCTGAAGGACTTAAAGGCAGGAGAAGGGCTAGACTCTTAGTCTCCCTTGTCCCAGGAGGGACTAGAAGTAATGAGTAGAAATCATCAAGAGGCAGTTTGATTTCAGGCTTGATTCCTGAATCAGAGGTAACCAGAAGGGAGGCGGTACTCTTCAGACTGAAATGGCTTCCCCTGCCTTGAAGCTTTTCACATGAAAGCTGGATGCCCACTTAGTAGGAACATTGTACAGGAATTCTTGTTCAGGTGTTGGTTGGGCTGAATATTCTCTGAGTTCTCTTCCAACTTTGCGATTCTGTGATAGAATGCCAAAGTAAACTGCCAATTTAGCATTTGGGGAAAACACATTACTGATACTACCAAATGGTGTTGAATCAATCTGGACTGTAGTAGGAGGGCTAATTCACTTTCAGAGTACAGTGCTTGGATCAAACCCAATGTTATTTCCCTGGCCTAATTTCAAATGGGCTAGAAAAGCCAAGTTCAGAGAATTTCCCTTCCTTTGGCCAAGGAAGCTGGGGCCAGGACCAGGAAAGGGCTCTTAGAATCCAAGAAAAAGCTAACTACGTATCTTACTTGGGAAGTTGCATTGTAGGACTGTACTGACAGGTTGCAAACCCTATTTTAATTTTAAAATCACATTTTCTTTTAAATTATTTCATCATTTTTAATTTCATGTTTTAGAATGTTCAAGTTCACATTATTTTCCAAGATGCTTCACCAAAGTATCCATTAGTATCTCTAATACTTGGGGATTTGGGGAGTGACCACTTCTCCACAGTGCTGAAGATTAGAAACGCTTGTGAGAGGGTGCAGGATGTGAACGATTTCACTGAATCTGCTGGGAGGGGGAATAAGGAGCTGGGGAACATGATTTTGGCTAACGTGGGTAAAATAGTCTGGACTATTGTCTTTTTAAAAAACTACCACAGAACATCTGTATACATCAAAAAGCTGAGAAGGCTAAAATCCCAAATAAAGTCAAGCCTATAAATTCAGAATTATAAGAATAAGGTGCTCCTCTCATAAGGTCACAATATGCTTTCTTTTGTAGTTGTTACATACACTGTACATAAGTTATCCCTGACAGCTGCAGAAAGGATTCAGTTCATTTAAAAACCACCACAAAACAGAAAAGTCCAGTAAGAACGAACCATCCCATGTGCCCAGTTTGATCCTGTGACTATTTACATAAATGGTCACCAGTAATTACAGTAACTTGCACGCAGTGACAACCGCAGATTGGTATCTGTTGCCCAGGGTAGTTAGCGTGTTATTGTGTCTCTTTAATGGCTTCTCAGGAAATGTTTCCCAATTGTTCTTTCTTATCATTCTGACCAGAGCGCTCAATGTCTTGTGGAAACAAAGCAGTTTTACTTCTTTGTGTGCTGCCGTTAAATGGCACAAGGACTGGCATTGTTGCTACAGCCAGCCCAGTCTGACGATAACAAACTTGCTCAATTTTTATGTGATCATAACATTTGACCAGTTACAAAAGTGTCTAAGACTTCAAACAATAGTCATATTCAAAAAAAAAAACCAAAACCACTAAAAAACCCACCCTAAATTGAAACTTTACACATGGTAAGCACGTGTAACTCAGCTTCTCTATTTTTCTGGCTTCTATCTTGATGAACTGCTGCACTGACAAGCAAAGAAAAGAACGAGGTCATTCGCTGTGATTTAAAATACCTGGTAGAGAATCCATTTTCACTGTAGTTGCCAATGGGTACTGCCACACTCTGTCTGGGGAACTCTGGTCTAACCACAGCTGGCAGGCTCCAGTACTGCACACCATCTGTACCCACAGCAGGACAAAAACTCAGCAAAATGTGTTTCTGCAGAAGGGACGCTTCCAGCGTAGATGGACCAATGTCAGGCATCAAGTCCCAGCAAGGAAGGGAACTGGATTCTACGGTAAGCTGATGTCTCCCTGGGCTAAGGCTAAACGTTGCACTGTCTGGAACATGCAAACACTGCAATGAAAGAAGAAGGTACAAAGGAGGATTACTCAGTAACCAAAGGTTCCCAAACTTATTTGGCCTACTGTCCCCTTAAAAAAAAAATAACTCAAAGCCCCCCTGGAAATCCACTTTCTTTAACCCTTTAACAGTTTTTTTGAAATCTGCATCATTTCAAAAAAATGCCACCCCCCTCGATCCTTCCAGCACCTCTCAGGGAGCAGTGTCACCCACTTGGGGAACTGATGCTAGAGGAACAAGGTTTTGTTTAAGAAATTTTTTTTCCCTAAATATAACTACTTTGGAGAGCATGGAAATAGCACAGGACTTGAAGTCAGAAAGATCTGGGTTTGGGTTCTGGTTCTGCCCCTTGCTAGGTTTCTTTTAACCTCTCAGTTTTCTGATCTGCAAAATGGAAATAAAAGCAGTTCTACTACTTACCTCAGAATCATGGTGAGAAAAGTACTTTGGATATAAAGCATGGTGGGTTTGAAAAAGTGATGGACTTAGAGCTAAGGGAGGGAGTGCTAGATCCAAATCATACCTCAGTGCTTAGTAGCAATGGGACCATGAGTGAACAACTTAATTTCTAAAAGTCTCAGTTTTCTCATTTGTAAAATCTTAGATATTAAGGTACTATGTTAATAGTGGTTCATATCATCATTATCCAGGTTAGCTATGAAGATGATGATGGTAAAATCTGGTGGATATATGGCAGCAAAGCCTTACAGAGTAGATGGTAGGATCCCTTTGCCTTTTAATGGAGGGCAACAGGCACGCCAACATCACCTGTACTGAGTAGGAGGGGAGTGGAAGGGGCACATATGAGATGAAGTTAGAGTCATCCTCCCATGCAAGGTATGAATAGTCTCACACCTAATTTTTGAGAATTGTAAGGGACTTCAGTGGTCTAATTGTCCAGCCCAGTTATGAAAGGAATCCCTACTGAAGCACATCATATCAACATAACATAACAATTGATTGACTCCTGCTTGAAGACCTTTGAAGAAGGTGACCTTGCTACCTCTCACAGTGGCCATTTCTGCTTTGGGACAGCTCTGATTGGAAGGGAATTTTTTTCTAATGTATATGAAGAGACCTGGGACGGTCCCCCTTCTCAGAATCACTACCCCTATCCAGGTCCTCCAACGACTAGCATTCCACCATCATATAATCATTTTTGGAGTTAAGCACAGGCTGATACAGGTGAGAAAAGTCCTTTTTTAAAGGACAAGCCTATAATATGCCAATTATGTCCTTGTGTGAACACACTTGGTAGATTATTTGGGGGTACCTACGTCAGAGATGTCAATCTCTCAGCCCTTGGGTGCATCCACTAAACCCCAGGCCAGAAACTAAAACAAAATACAACTGGAAAATGTTTAATGAAAAAGATAAAAAATGTAATTATTGTTGAGTTGTTTCAGTTGTGTCCAACACTCCGTGACCCCTTTTGGGGTTTTCTTGGCAGAGATACTGAAGGGGTTCGCCATTTCCTTCTCCAGCTCATTTTACAGATGAGGAAACGGAGGCAAGCAGGGTTAAGTGACTTGCCCAGGGTCACATAGCTAGTTAAGTGTCTGAGGCCAGATTTGAACTCAAGTCTTCCTGACTCCAGATGAGTGCTTTATCCGCTGTCACCTACCTGCCTGCCCCTTCAAAATACAATATAACATTAATTTGTGGTTTTCTAATCCAGTGTAAGTCAGACAGGCATCGATTTCTATTTCAGTTTGACACTCCTAGTCTACCAGAGAGAAAAATGAGTAGGTAAAAATGCTAAAATGTCTGAGGCATAGTACACATTTAATAAATGTTTGTTGACAGACAAAAAACAAACTCCCCCCCTCCCCTCCTTCACAATTCTGCCTTGAGGGACTTTTATCTTAATCTTCAGATGGAAATCCTCAGGTTCCACAGCAACTTGACAGAGCAGGGAGATGAATCATGGAAGAATCAAAAAGAGTTGGAAGACTTGGGTTTCAATTTTGGTTCTGTCATTTACTGGTTGTATATTAATTTCCTGGTGTGGGAAATGGCTTTAATGATACTTGCTGAACATACTTCTCATTACTGTTATGAAAGATAATACGTGATAAGCGGGACTATACATTTTCCTGAGGGCCTCATTTATCTTTTCATCTGCCCAACATCACACATTACCCACAGTAGGCACTGAATAAATGAATCTTCTGAATGTACTTGCAATTTAGTACTCACATTCTGCAAGCTGAGATCTGAACATTTAACTTCCCCAAAGTCTGGGGGTTAGAAAAAGGGATTTTCATAAAAGAAAATGTGCTCTACAATAGTTTTAATAACATATAGCTTAGTTGTATCTCGCTTGTAAGTCTTATTCAAATCCCACCTTAATATCACCAAATTTAATCACTCCTATTAATCGTAAAAGTGGTTGCCTCAAAGCCCTCTGAGCATTCCTGGACTCTGCCTTCTGTATGTTTACTTCCTGCACATACTGTTCTGTCACCAAGACTCTAATATAAATGAGTTGATGCATTTTCATGGCTAACCTTTTCAACTGCACACAGTTTCAATGCTTCCAGACCCATGGCTTTTGTTCAGGTACTGGAGCTCTTTCCAAACTGCTACCTCAAACATTTCAGCCTGCGAGGCAGATGTACTTCTCCATGAGAACCTTGAGCAGACTCTCAGAACTGCTTCCACAGCTATTATGGATTACAGCAAGCATATTAAAGGACCGTTCTGCAGCCTCTGAACAGATGTACATCAGACAGAGCTAAGCCTGCATTGTGTCAGAATCTGCTGCTTTGTGAGGATTCTGATGGGAGCTAATTACCTTAGAAGCACTGGCCATGACTTCTGTCAGTGTTTGTAATTAAAGAAAAAGCAATGGATTTATCTTCACCTATTTTTAATTTGAGGGGATTTTCCTTCTAGTTTTTTTAGAGATGAACTGAGTCCTACATCTGAATATTAATTTTTTCCAATAGAAGAAACTAACCTTAAAACCATTCCCGGAATCCCTTACCTCCTCCTCTCCATAACAGGGACTTGGAACAGTTAACTGTGGCTTACAAAATATTTGGTATGGAGTGTCATTGGTGATTATGGTCTCATCTTCAATCTGTAGAATTTGTATACCTTGCCGAACCATTGAAGAAATGCAGAACTGGCACAGCTGTGAGAGAAATAAAAGAAAAAGAGTGGCTTTCAGACCACGATATAGTCAGTAAAACAACCCTTTTCCTGAGCACAGATTCTGATTGATCACAATGGATCATGAGTGTTGCACACACTCCTGTCAGCCTTTGAGTTCAGGTGGGTTTATAGACCTTGGTCCCATTCAGGGATGTAGACAGATTTGTCTTTAGGTTATCATGGAAACCACCTTGCAGAAGAACTCATTTCTTAAGGACTTATGAATAGGTGAATGTGAGGAGATTTTTCTAAACTCAGGGAACAAAAATTCTTCAATTGACTGTCAATCCAGGGTGATTCTACATCAACAAGAATCCATGCATTTCCAAGATAAGAAAACTTCCATCACATGTGTCTTCTGTTACCTGCTATCTCTGCTAAAATCCAAAGAAACTGACTCAGATAACTTGAGAGTCTTAAGTCAAGTTTTAGGGGAAAAAAAACAGCAGCACCCCAAAACCTCTTTTCCCACGGCTTTATGAATGCTGCTGCCTTTAAAAGAATTTCTTGGGATAATTTCTAAGGGTTCTAAGTGAACCCTGAGATTAGCTGCATCAAAGCAATATTAAATGTCAGCCTTTTAAAGCATCACAATGATGACTGTCTTTTCCATTCACTTAATTTCAAAAATGTCTACCCATTTATCAGTTGGCAGAGATTGTGACTAGCAAGGAGTACAAGCATTATTGTAAGGTTGGAGTAGGACCCATTTGTAACAAAAAGATTGTCTTATTTCTCCACTAATTCTATATCTCCTTTTTAATGTACTTTTAAAAAGGGTGGAGCTTCTGGAGGTGGGGTGTGTATGAAAGGAAATTCCTGTTTTCCTGTATGGCTTTTAGAGGTCTTCACCATGTGGCTTCAGCCCACCTTGGAAGGCTCACTGCATGTCTCTCCTCTTCTCAGCCAAACTGTCCAGACATCTCCTCTCCCTCTTGTGATGCACTCCTTCACCTCTAACTTACAGAAGCCCTTGCTTCCATAAAACCTCACCCCAAATGGCTGAAGCGCTGACTAAGTGAGGGGCTATGATATGTGTAATCAGTTGAACCAGCTTGTGAAGGGTGCATAAGTTTCTATTTTATCCCAAGGACAATGGGATCTTAGGTCGTGACACGTTTTGGCGATTATTTGAAGAATATCAACTCGGCAACTGTGAGGAGGAAGAACTGGAGATGTCAGAGGCTGAATGCAGAGAGACATGATGGGGGCCAGGACCAGAGACATAGAAACAGAGAGAAAGGATGCAACAATTGGCACTTGATTGGGTACAGCACTTTGGGGTGTGAATCATTGCTGGTAATTTGCTGCCAATTTAGAGTAATCAGATTTTTTCCATTTGACTGGAGTACCTTTGTTAAAAAGTTGGGCATCAGACTGACTGTCAAGCCAAAATTCCCTGTTAAATATTGTTTCTAGGGAAAATTAAATTACACTGCTTTTCTTAGGAAGAGAGTCTACACTCAGTTCAAAGACTGCTTATGGTTCTTTCTTAATCTTTGTAAGGAGAAAATTCTACTTCCTACCCTAAAGAGAAGATGCCAAATACAGTGTGTTGAGATTTTTGGAATATGTCCTCCCTCCCCTCCCTCATTTTTTTCTCATTCTCTAAATCAAGGGACTGCTGAGTATTTTGAAACATTGAACAGCTCCTGGACAAATTATGTGATCTAGCTTTTATTATTTATTGGTCAGGAAAGAAATTACAAACCAGAGCTCTATGAATCTAAGAATCTAGCGTTTCCTTGTTCTAAAAAGATGCCTTCAGACAAATTAGAGCAAAGAATATTAAATTATATACAGATATGAGTATATATTGATATAGGTATGTATATATGTGCATACATAGATGTATAAGCATGTGCGTGTTTGTATGTGCAGGTGCACATGTCTGGGTGCATGTGCATGAGTGTGTGTGTGTGTGTGTGTGTGTGTGTGTGTGTGTGTGTGTGCAATCACAGACTCTGACCCTACCTTCTGATGTCCTGGGAAAGCGCCGAGTCTTATTTCTGCACCCACAAACCCTTCTTCATCCAAGACCACAACTTCTCCATTGCCACTATCTTTCCATCTGGGAGATGTCAGGTTGTGGACCAGTTTAATGGCCACTGACTTATGCACAGTGTTTGTATTTGCCCAGTATATTCCAATTTGAAATGCTTCCTGCAAAATTAATGATTCAGTTAGAAAGGACTTTGTTCTTCTACCTTAACTGATAAGAATGCATAGGAATTGCTTAGATGTCATGTTTGTCTCTAGATGCCACAGTCCCTGCCTGTATTTGTCAGCAGTCCCCTCCCTATTCCCTCATTTGCTGGTTCTTTGCCTCTCCGCACCACTACATCATTTTGTATTTATCTTATGACTTCTCCTACACCCTCGAAGGCAAAGACTGCTTCACCACCTCATGCTGAGAAGAAAGGAAGAGCTTACTAAATGCTTGGATAGCTGATGAACTGAGCTGTGCTTTTCTGGAAATTCAGACTGTTATATTTTTGTGATTAAAGCTGTTTATGAGTCACAGTGGTATTCAGTTATGAAGAAAACAACTCTGTTAACTCCAAAAGGTTTGAAAACTTGAAGCCTAATCTCATTTGACTCAAGAACATTTTCTATTCACACAGGCTACATAGGCCCACTTTTAAAAGACACCATCATTTGAAAGCTTACAGAAAGGTAAGAATTCAATTCCCTAAAATGCTTCTGTACCACAGGGTGGATGGGGGCTCCGAAGGACTTCCTGACCCAAGAACCACAAGATCTGAGCATTCTCTACACTCCGTTGTTCTGCACAGCTACAAACACTGTCATGTCTTTGAAGCGCTAATAGATCACTAACACAATACCTCCTAAGTCACTTTGAGCAAGTAAATCAACTTTTTCTGGCCTCAGTTTCCTCATTTGTAAAATGAAGGGGTTGGCATGATAATAACTAACATTTATATAATGCTTTAAAGCTTGGAAAACACTTTACATAATTATCCCATTAGATCCTCAGAACAACCCTGTGAGGTAGGTACTATTATTACATCCATTTTACAGGTGAGGAAACTAAGGGTGAGTGAGGCTAGTAACTTGTCCAGGGTCACACAGCATCTGAAGTAAGATTCAAAATAAGGCTTTTCTGACTCCAAACTCTGAACCTATCCCCTAGGTCATCTAGATGCCACATTATATGATCTCTAAGGTCCCTGGAAGCTCTAAATGTATACGCCTATTCATCAAAGAATTCTTTGTAACCATCATTAGCAAAATATAAAATCACATAGCAGGTACAAGACTACATAGTAGACTTAGCAAAGAAGATTTTGGCAGATTTTATCTAGAATGTTCAACTCCAATTCTTCTATAAGACCCATCAAGAAGTCTGCTAGCACTAGGTATGATGGTTTGTGACTTTAATTTCAGCTACCAGCAAGACATTAGTTAGTTCTCTTGAGCTTGGTAGTTGCAAGCCACAGTGGGCTATGCTGATTGAGTGTCTGCATTATGTTTGACAACATGGTGAACCTTGGGGAATGGGGAGGAGGCCACCTGGATGTTTAAGAAAGAACCTAGTTTGAAGTTGTGTAGGTCAAAGTTCCCATGCCAACCTGTAGTCAGATTGGACCATGAGAAACCCACATAATTCTGGCCTGAGCAAAGATAGTCTTAAGGAAGAAAAAAGTCTACTAGGAGTATGTGTGCTGGAGATGGGAGCAGGGAAGGAGGGAATAGGAGACACAGTGGTAGTTAATCTCTGTTAGGCTTTCTGACAGTTCATGACAAACATTCTAGGTAGACCTGTTGATTATGCTCACCAGCTACTGTACACACTGTAGAAATGACAATTAGATTTTGAAATTAGCACAAGTTACAGTTTAAATCAGCTAAGTGCCAAATGTAGAAGAGAAAGTTTACTGATATCAGCATTGCCATCTATGAGTATCAAAATATATTTCATATTCAATAGTTGTTTATTAGAACATTGTTACTTCCTAAAAATAATCTCTATGGGCAAGAATGTGAGCAACATAGCAGAATAAATGCTGGCTGTTGTTTCAGCTTGAAGAGTAGGTACCTGAAAATTGGGAGGGATGATGACTTTGCCAGCTGGAACCTGTAGAATGATCTTCTCTCCTTCAAAAAGCCACAGGTCCCACTTAGACTGATTGATCAGCAAGGCCCAGGGCAGAAGTTCGACCAGCAGTGTCTTCACATACGGCTTCCAGACAGACAGTTTTACCCGCATTGGACTGTCCCACTGACTCAGCTGCTCATTACTGTTCCAAATGCCACATCCACGAGATAGAAGGGAACAAGTTCAGTAGTACTAAAATAGGCTTAATGATTTTAGACACAGAACATTTTTGTTTAATACCTCTTCACACCAAATACTCTTACCCTAAACTTGCCCACAGAAAGAAACAATAACTGTTGCATATTATGAGCTTTGTCTTTTGCAGATAATCTAGGCTTTCAGTTAAGCATCCAAAAACTTACTCATAAGAAGATGAAATCTCAAAATTGGATGAACGAATGAAAAAGATTTGCATTTCCCTTTACTATAACAAATTTTATAAATAAATAAAATGTCAACTCTCTCCTAAGTGGTGATGTACTATTTGTGATGAGAGAGGGCTGGAGAACATTACCTGTCAGCATCCTTTTTATTATAGGGCCACACAGGCAGGGGAGAGTTCTCTGGGCCATAGAACTCTGTGAGAACCTGATTCACCGGGCCTTCGGGGTGAGTCTTAGTAGCTATCTGTTTGATGAGTGCTGTTGAGATAGGGACAGCACAATCTGAAGGATCTTCCTCTTCCCTGTGAAATGGAAAGAGAAAGTAAGAATAACTATAGGATTCCTCTAAAATTTGATACTTAATCAAAATATTATGATTATAAATTTACTTAGGAATAAAAATAATAATGATGATAACTAATAGAAAGAATAAGGGTTACAGAGTAACTGCACTCTTAATTCTCAAACCCCAAAGGTAGGAAGTGCAAGGATTACTGTCCCCATTTTACAGATAAGGAAACTGAGGAACGAGAAAGGGAAATGTCTTGCTCAGGCTCATAGTTAGGAAGTGGCAAAGTGGGACTTGAACGCAGATCTTCTGATACCAAGCTCAGTGCTCTTTCTCATCTGCTCGGCCAATTCTTGTTCGGCCTGGGAAGAAGTCAGCTTCTGATCGTTTTGGGACTGATTATGCTGGACGTGCATTATCTGGTCGCTTGGGTTATTTCCCTCCTCCTCTGCCCCACTGTCTGTTCGTCTACTAGAGAATTTTGGTTTAGTCGTGAATTTCACTTAATCCAAACTACCTGTCTGCTCTGTTTCTATGAGAAAATGATTTGTTTGGCTGGATTTTCATCTGAAAGATGGAAGAATAATCAGGGGGAAACTGTCCAGAAACTTTTAAGACAGCATTCCCATGAAAACAAGACATTTTAACAGTGAGTTTTACATAATTCTTTTCCTTTTCGGATAGAAAAGGTCAGTTTTCTATTGAGTTCATTTAGGAAGATACAGACACATTTCCAGTACCTTGCTTGAAATGTTAGGTGATGCACAAGATCAGGTTCTATGTTTTGCAGTGATTTCTCTTGCCCCTGTCCTGGAATGATTTGTGTTTCACTCAATCCCAGACTCCTTTTCTCCAAATGTATGATAATGGGGTCTGGAAGATGACTCCTCATGATAAAAAGAGGGCTGAACACAATCTATAAAAATAAAAGGACAGAACAACTTTCATATTTGCTTTGTTGCAGTATTCCAGCTGCTTGATGCTGAAACAAACTTGCAATAAATCTCAGCTCTGGGTCACTCTGCCCTTAATTTATTTCAGAAAATGAAAGGTCAGAGTCATATACAGTTTTGAGGGTGGAGAAAGCGCTCACCATTCGTTGCTCCACTTGAGAATTGGGTTCTAAAGTCAGAACTGTACACCAAACATAGATAATAGAACTGCTTGAAGATGGCACCTGTATATACAAAGACAGAAAGGTCCCAGTAAGGACAATTTTTCTAACCATGAAACTAAACTTTTTATCGGCTAAAAACGAAGCCATGGAGATAATATGTAAGCGAGATGCAATGTAAAAGCTCACAACACAAACAGAAAAAACCAGTTTAAAGTCACAGAAAAACCAAACATTTCTTGTATCAGATATAAAAAGTGAATCCACTGACCCAGGCAGAACCTGGCAAGTTTCTTCATCTCTTGGGATACAAGTCCATCCATTTTCAAATGGATGAAGAGAGGGAGGTCTAGGAGGATAGAGTGACATAACGGTAAGTGAGTGATGAAACAGAGGGAAGGAGACATGGCAATGCTAGCCTGGAGGATACCTTAAGTGAGGCTGGTGACCAGCACTTGCCCTTTACCTCTACTACTTTCATGACAGAAGATATAAAGAAAGATGAATGACTTACTTTCCCTGACAGGATTCTCAATAAAGCAAATATGCTAAATAGCAAGGGATTCTACAAGAAGGTGATAGTCTAACACAACCCTCTACTGCCAATTGCTCTCTTACCTGGATAACAATGCTGTAATCAATGGGTTTGTCTTCTAAGCACACATCTCGTGACCAGGCTTCGTCTCCTTCAGCCTTCACGCATAGCTCTGTGAGTTCGTGATTTTCTAGAACGTAGGATGGTAGCTTCTGTTTGCCTCTGAGGATATCCAAATGCTCCCTGACCACAGCTTGTCCCTCAGGCCCCAGCACATGCTGGGCCACTTTGAGTTCAATATTCTGGTCTAAGTAGCTGCTGATGATCTGTCTCCCACAGATGATAATCTATAAGGCACAAAACCAAGAACCATCAATTACAAAAGATGGTGTACAGAGGCTGGTTATTTGTACAGACAAGGTTCTCTAATGAAAAACCTCATTAATTCAGGTTTCATTACTGAGAAAGTTGTGAGAATTTGGACAGGATTAACATCTTCATTTTACAGAGATTCATTCATTGAGCTGACTATAGTCTAACCCTCTGCACTTTTGCGTCTGTATTAAGAAGAATTACTAAACAAATTAGTCGGATAAATATGATAACAAAGGTCACATTTAACCTATAAAAAACAAACTGTTTCCAAGCATTTCAGAAGCAGCAATTTATAAATAACCACATAATATTTCTTGTTACAATTTTACAAATGACAAAGAAGTCCAAAGAAATTTTTGATCTGCTTAATAGAAGTCACCACATATTTTGGAAGGAAATAAAAACCATTTTTTCTTTAAAAAGCAGTCTATAACCTGATCTATCTGCTAATTCAGACTTTTTCTTAATTCCTTTCTCCAATTAATCTGAATAGCTGAGACTTTGTATTACTATTTATATAATAAATATAAATATTCCTAAAAAAACCCTATACAAATTGCATGGCATTTTAAACCCATTCACTATTAATACTTTTAAAAGAGCCCTAGATCTAGAATCAGAAACCTGGATTCCAGTTCTGGCTTTGCTGCTTCTTTCCTGTATGACCTTGGGCAAGTCATTTCTCTCTGACTCAGTTTCTTCATCCATAAATTGAGAAAGTTGGAATAGATGACCAGATTCTTACCAGTTCTAACTTTCAAATATGATATAATATTATAAAGAAAAGTTGTATTAAGTACTTTAGTAAAGCAAATTATCTCCAGTATTCTAATTTTGTTTGGGAAGCTTGTATTTCCATACACACACACACATATTATATCATATAGTATATGTATGTGATGGACACACCTGTATAATCTGATTAAATGCCATTCTTTTCTCCCTTCTCCTCTTCAGTTTTAAAGCTGTCTTTGGCACAGTTTCCAATATAAATCCAAAGGGTGGGCAGCAAGGGTGAGTGGTGAACAATGCTTTCACAGTAATAGGCAGAGGTGCCAGCAGCACTGTGGGGGGCTAGATTAGGGGGTAAATTCTTCTTTTGTGTAGGCTAAACATTCTAGTGCTGCATAGATTTTTTTAAGAAAGTTACATAAAAGTAACGGCTAAAATAAATTTCAGAAAGTTCAGAGACACGCCTAGGTCCTGGCAGCTCATACATTGTACTATTGCTTCAGAAACGTTGGGCCCCATATTAAGTACAGAATTTTGCTGTCTCTCTCTCTCTTTCAGCAACCATGGAATATCGGTAACCATCTGGGACTCACTTTATTTAAAGACAAAAATCCCCATTTGTGGGGTTTTATAACTTCATTTTCAACTAAAAAAGCTTGTCAGGCTGGCTTTCAAATTTGATAAAAAGAAAACCTTTAAAACTGGCCATGAAGACTTGGCGACTTAGAAGAAGAAAATCCAAAATGGTTGCCTCCAAGATGGAGGTGATATTTCATGGCTCCTACAATGTAAGGTTCGGTGGGAGGCAAGAGTCTGCTTTTCTTTAAAGTGACAATATTCACCAAGCTTTCATTTCACAAATTGTGGGTAGAATTTCAGAACTATTTCACCAGTTGAAGACAGACACTTAAGTTGTTATTTTTTTTAAACACAGAGTTGCTACTTAATATATATTTCTAGGTTTTGTCCTAATCCCCTCCCTTCCCCCCATCCCCACCACAATCTCACAGAGATGTGTCCTGGAGATTTGTACATATGATTTTACTTAACAGGTTTTGAAAATCTTTTGAGATCAGAGCCAAGAAGATATTGAAGAACAGCTCCTGAACCTCATATGCAATGGAAGATTCTATCTTTAAAATGATTAAAAGAACATGGATATATACACACACCGATATTTTCAGAGTAAGTTAAAATTGTGTCCTTGAAGAGATGCAAGACTGCTCTCTGTAAGCACTGACCATGTGTGGTTATGTGAACTTGGAGCTTTTTATGGAGTAAAAAGGCACTAAAATTTGATGTGCTCATTGTTGTCATTTGGAGATGATAGCTGACTTTGGAGTGTGTGTGCGTGTGCGTGTGCGTGTGCGTGTGTTTAGGAAGCTCTATGACCAGCAGTGTTTTCCACACTAACTATATATATGGATTGTGCTTTGGTTTGATGTTATAGATGTGGTTTGCTGGGCTTTTCATTGTTTGCAGTTCCACCTCTGGCTTTGCTCAAAGTGAACCACCTTCTGACTGCTCCATTTTTGTCTGGCTAGGTCACTGTTGCTGTTTCCCAGCATTCCACAGAATTGCTTTGTTTAGAAACTGGTTCTATTATACAGCCCTGTTACTCTGTGGCTGACAAGAAATTCTGAAACTTGAAACACAAGTTGTGTGTGTGTGTGTGTGTGTGCGCGTGCGTGCGTGTGTGTTTTATGAGAGTGGAGATAGAAAATGTGCTTAAAAAACTAGGCAAGAATTCAGTTCCTTCTTACTTCCTGTGTAAGAAAAGACCTACGCGCGTATGTATAAACATATGAGCTCAGTCACATTTACACGTTTAGATATGTAAAGCTACAACTATTCTGGGAGACTGTAGTGCTTATTAATGCCTTGGTACTTCCTTTCAAAGGTAAGTGTGATAGGAGTGCTACTAACCTTTCACTAAAGTCGCCAAAAAATGGTCTTTTCCTGGCTGGTTGACTTCTCTTTACCTTCTGAAAGCACATTCATTATACAGAGGTGGACAGAGGAGGTCAAAGGCAAGAGTAAAGAAAAGGGTGAGGTAGTTTCCAAAGGGAAGTATTACTAATACTTTACACTGCAAATAAAATTTGGAAAAAACTGGAAGTGTTTTTGAACTGGCACCAGATGTCTTTAAAATATATGGATTTGTCATGAGAAGAGAAGGTGACTCAAAGGATCTATATAGATGGGGATAAGGAAGTTCAAAATTTTTTTTAAATCCCAAGGCTTAAAAGTTCTTTTGCTTGGACCTGTTTCAAGTCAATATTTACACTGAAATTTTTTAAAGTATATAATTTTAAAATAAGAAACTGAGGCAATATGAAGGGAACAAACATATATTTAGTAATTTTAAAAAGTAGGCATAGCAGAGATTTTAAAAATACATTCTTTATGTAACCAACTACATTTGACTTCTGCCATATTATGATATAGTATAACATTTGCAGTGAGGAACCTCAACATAAATTAAAATGTCACTGAAATTTATTCTCTCCCTAGAAAAGACACAGTTTTCATGCAGAAAGGAGAATATATTCTTGTATTCCGCAAAGAACAACTGGCCATAATAATGCCTTAGAGGGTTTTCATGGCCAGGGTGAGCACTAATAATCACTTCTACATAAATGGATCCAGTCATTTAACTGATTGGTGAGGTTTCTTAATGTAGAAATATAGATATGCAGGTATGTATACACATACACACATGTGCACTTATGTAATTTTAAATACATACATATCTATACATATGTATATAATTTAATACAAACACATAGTGGATACTAATACTGTTATGATCTGTGACCTGATACTATTATTTATATTTCTATATATATGACTGCAGGTTTGCAAAATATTTTCCCCAAAACAACTGTGTGAGGTTATAGATTGTAAAAGTATTAATACTCACACTTTACAGGCTAAGAGGTATACAGAGGGGAGCTGATTGGGATATCCATCTGATGAAAAAAAGTAGCAAGTAACAGAAAATGAGGCGTTAAGGTTTAAATCAGGGGTGCTTAACCTTTCTTTGTCATGGACCCTCTGATAGCCTAGCGAAGCCTACGGACCCTTTCTTAAAAGAATATTTTTGACTGCATAAAATCAAATATACAGGATTACAAAGAAGTCTGTTATGTTTAAGTAGTTTTCAAAATATTTAAAAAGTTAAATTCAGAGACCCCAGGTTAAAGACTCCTGTCTTAAATGAAGTATAAAGCTGTTACTTTTTTTTAAAAAAAATTCTTTCTGAGGCATGAAGAAGTTCTCTGATCAAAACTGATAGAATTACTTGGCTGCTAGCCACTGGCTAGCCAAGGATCAGCAATGCATGTGGTCGCCCTAAAGGGTCAGGTCGCAGTAGAGGGAGGGAACAGCTGGAGAATGTGACCTTTGGCCCAGAGAAGATAATCATCTATGAAAGAAAAAAGAACCCAGCCCTAGAGAAGGAATTACTCTTTGTCTAAGTTTTGTGTGAGAAATTTCTTTCTTCCCCCTCAGCCTTGGCATCTTACATGGGAGCTATTTGCTATAGCAGGAAGCACTGAACCCAGTAGAGAGCTGATCCAGCAACTGAGGCAGAAGACAATTCTTAGGAATGTGAAATGTGATGGTTGAGAAGAGAGCTGGCCCTGGCTATTCAGAGTTAAACCATGGAAGAGAACTGACCCAGGAAGTGGTGTTGAAAGATTCGCCTTGCAGGGATGCTACAGAGATCCCAGGGAGGGGTCTCTGAGAGACTGGGACTAGCTCATAGTCACATAAATTGCAAGTTTATGAAGCAGGACTTGAACCCAGGTCTCTTGATTCAAAGTCTGGGACAGTGTTGACATGATCAGATATGTGCATAAGGAAAATTAATCTGGATGTAGTATGAAAATTGTATCAGTAGGGAGCAAGATTGTAGGCTTAGAGTCAGATACTGGTTAGAGGAAACTCTTAGAATAATCTATGAGAGAGGTTATTAGGGCTTGGATTAAAGTGATAGCAACAGGAATGGAAAAGAATCAAAGGATATTTGCAGAGGAAGTTTCAAATACAGGTAGTCAGGTAAATAGTAATGCCATTGATGGAAATATGGAAGGCAGGAGGAGCAGCAGATTTGGGAGTAAATATAATGATGAGAAGTTCAGTTTTAGATATGTTGAATATTTGGGAACATATGTTGTGTGCTCTGCCACTGGATGACCTTATTCAAATAACAATCTTTTTTTCTTTATTAAAAAAATTTTTTATTAACACATTTTCTTTCTCCCTTCCATCATCACCTCCATTGGAAAAACAAACAAACAAAAAAAGACAAAATAAATATGGACAGTCAAGTAAAACACACTCACCCAATAGTCATGCCCAAAATTTTATGCCTCATTCTGCATCTGTCAGGGTGGACAGCTGCTCTATCCTCAGGACCCTGGAACTGTGGTTAGTCATTTTCTTGATCAGTGTTCTGAAGTATTTCAAAATTATGTGTCTTTACAATGTTTTTGTTACCTGGGTCTGTTCACTGTACTCTGCATCATTACATACAAGTTTTCCCAGGTTTCTCTTAAATTGTCCCTTTCATCATTTCAGTATCAATCTTTCTGATTCTCAGTTCACTCATCAGTAAGATGACAGAGGGATGGACTGCAGAGAAGATCTATTTCACCACTTAAACCAACTGATCACAGAACCATAGCTAGGAATAACAATTGTGGGAGGTGGATGGCCTGCCTTACCTTCCACTATGTTGAAAACTGGTTGATAGAACTAGGGATATTTGGCCTAGAGAAAAGAAGACACAGGTGGAGCACATCAGCTGTGTTAAAATTATCTGAAGAACATTTATATGCAAGGTGGATTAGGCTTGCTTTTCTGGTCCTATTTGGCAGAAGAGGAACAACAGGTAGAAAAGTGCAAAAGGAAAATGTAGGTTTGGCATAAGGGAAAAAAAAATCCAAAACAATTCAAGATATTCCAAGTGGAACAAGCCACCTCTGAAGGTAGTAGGTACCCTTGGGAACGATGTAAAGGAGATTTTTTAAAAAATCAGATTCTGAGACAAGAGGGCCTTTGAGTTCCCTTCTAATTCTGATATTTGGTGATTCTGAACTTGAAGCCTCTACTCCAACAATGCTAGTTTGCTTATCCTTCTCCAAACTGTATTTGTGCATTTCTGTAATCATTCAGTTCTGTCCCTGATCTAATTTCTTCTCTGTCTGTCCATATCCTATCCATCTTTCAGTACCTAGTGTGGCAGACTGGAAATACATTGGACTTGAAATGGCAAAGACCTAGGTTTAAGCCCTAATTCTCTGCCTTAATAGTTTGTAACCTTGGGCAAAACACTGAAATCTCTCTGAGCCTCAGGGTCCTCATATGATGGATAAAATAAGGATAGTAATAGTTTCACTACCTAGAGTTCACAGAGTTGTGAGTGTCGTGTTAACCTAAATATTACGTAAATGTTATTTGTTGCTGTTGCCAGGAATGCCCAACTTATATAAAGTAATAAATAAAGTAAACTTATTACATGAAGTGATAAGTTCTCTCTGACTGGAGGGGTTCAGATAGATGCTGGATGACTACCTGCCAAATATTCTGAGGAAAAGATTACTGTATGAATGGGTAGGGGGTTGGGCTAAATGACCTCATAGGTCCATTCTAATTCTGTAAGATGGTGATGTACTAGAGCGAGCCTCCTCCAAGAATCCTTCCCTAACTTCTCCAACAGAGATTTCTGCCTCAGAATACAATTCAATTCAACAAGAATTTATCAAGTATTTTCTTAATGCAAGGTGCTGTGTGCTAGGGACAAGAGATATAAAAATAAAAACCATTTACTGCCTTTAAGGAGTAACATTCTACTGAAGGTTTCACTACATATAAAAATACAAATCTGACATAAAAAATTCATGCACACAAGGTGGCACCTGGTTGAGCCTTGAAGGAAGCACAGAAATAGGGATAGGAGAGAGCATGTTAAGCTCAGTCCAGGCTACCAGCCCTGGAAAGAAGGTCAGGTTAGGGTTTCAGTAGAAAGAGTATCAGATCTGGAGTCTGAGTTTAAATCCTCATTCTGTCACTTACAATTAGCATGACCTTGGGCAAGTCACTTAACTCCTCTAGGCTTTAATTTTCTCATCTAGAAAACAGAATATCCTGGATTGGCCAGTTCTCAATCTATGATCCCATTGCACTTCAATGAGATTTTTTAAAATGTCATTGAGAGCAACTCAGTAGGGACCATGTCCTACACGTTATATCTTTATTATTAACTATCAGATGCTCATTAAAGAGACTGACAGTTCTTCCTGGAGGCTCCTCTCTGTCCTTTTGCTGAGGGTACAGATCAGGTATGAATCACACACATAAAATGCATCCACTGTATTGCTCATCTTACCAGTTGTTTCCTGCCTAACCACTGGCATATGGCAAATGGAAAAACCATCACTGAACTATAAGAAACATTCCCCTTTATTTCCAGAGATGTGCTGGTCATCATGCTCCTCACTCTCTCCATCTCTGACTGAGCTGTTACAATAGGGAGACAGACGTATGCGTTAAAGTTCTTGTGGCAAATCCAGTTACTGGGCAAGTCCTGAAGTCAGTTTTCAGATTTAATACTTCCTGTCTTTTCCTTTATGCTCTTGTCATATGTTCAATGCTTGAAAAACAACTTTTAAAAAAACAGATTTTTACATCTTTAGAACACAAAAAAATGTCAGATATTCCCTTCCCCCCACCCCTTTTGGACTCTTAGAACTTAAAAACCGGCCAAAAGGAAGTTTTATAAAATAAATAAAATATGTGCTGAGAGCAAAGGCTTTATATGCCAAGAGTCAGACTGGAATGGAGTTTTACTACCGTTACATTAACTCCTAGAAAAGAAAATGGCTGCTCAAGACCTGTACCTATATGTTGTCCTCAGTGAGCACCAGAAGATTTTCCTGGGGATTGGTTTTTCAGTTTACTACACCCAAGTCTCGGGTATCCAGTTTCCCAAGAGCCTCTTGTTTTCCTCTCCTCAAAAAGACCTTTTGGCCACTTCACAGCTCATTTGTACCTCTATGAGAAGGTGGGTGGTGACAGAAAGTAGAGGTGGAACTCATGCCACTAAGTTTGGCTGCTCATTAGCAGCTCTGGAAACAAGGAGGTAAGGATGAGGCTGAAGCCATTATCATCAAAAAGCACTTATTAAGTGCCAAGATTCTCAGTAGGGCTGAGGAACTAAGGAGAGTAAGGCTTTAAAATGATCTGTTCTGGGCTTCCTTTGAATCACAGCACAGACTTGTGGGGGATCAGTGTCAGGGAGACGGGGGCACTTACTTGTTTTTGCACTCCACTGAGGGGCTGAACCTTGATGATGAGTGAGGCAGTTCGGCCCTTATACTGGATTGTTCTGATAAAAGCCCCAGCACTGTCCACACTGAATGGCTCTGACCAGCGCCAGTTCCCCCAACCTTCAATACAGATGTGTAACAGCTGGAGAAAGAAAACAATAATCGTCTTAATGCCAAGCTGCCAACAAAAACCTAGTTCTGAACTGAAAAATCTCATTGCTGGGAAACCTTCCTATTTGTAATATTTAGCATCTGTTTTCTTTCTAACCTGTATTATTCATCCACTTTCAGCTTATTCAACCATACTAAGAATAGCAAATGTACTACATAGAACCAATGTGGTTTTCCAGATCTTGTTTTAAAACTTGTAAATAATTGTGCCATCAAATTGTAAAGGGTCTGTTGAGCTTTTGAGAAATGGTCATTTCATTAATCCGGAGGGCAGGAAGGTGGAATTGTGAGATCAAAGGATTTTGGTCTTGGCCCACACTATAGTCTTCTAATAGCCAAAATGTAATTAAAGCCAAATTTAGTATCTAGTTATTTTTTACCTCAACCTGTCATTTTATTCTTATTTTTCCCACAGGGTAGACAAGAAATTTGGGGACATAGTTCATTTGTCTCTAAGAGTATGTAATATCAAATCAGATATTCTGCATGCTTCTGGAGAAAATGAGAAGAAAATGTCTTTTTTTTTTTTAAATATAGTTTGTACTGGTTACTACATACGTTCCAATGCTTACGTTTTACATATGATGGAACAGAAACCTGGAGAGGGGCAGTGACTGTATCAAGATCACACAGGCAATGTTAATAATACAAAAACTTAAACTTTGAGTTTATAGAACACTTTGCATACCACAACCATTCTGTGAATTACTTATTGCAAGCAGCGATAGTCATAACAGTAATCATCGCTCATACTTATATTGCTTTAATCAAGTTGGCAAAATGCTTTACACATATTACTTCAAATGATACTGAGAAGGACTCAGTGAGGTCAGGACTATCATTTACAAATGAAGAAACAGCCTTAGAAGCACAAGGGCGTGTAATTGTTGAAATGTTCATTTTTATCATGAATGGTTATTGAGAGAAGAATCACAAGAAACAGAAGAAAACATAGCAAGTATAGGTTTATAAAAGTTCTACCTAACAAGTAGAACTATCCCCTCCCAAAAAAAGGGCAGGCCTTAGGAGGTAGTGAGTTTTTCCACTGGAGGCCTTCATGCAAAGCCCTGGATCTGAATGAGTATGTACTTCTGGGGAATACTGTCCAGGGGATTTGGGTTCCTGTCTCAGTTGGAGGAGATGGTCTTTGGTGGGGGGGGGGGGAGGGAGTCCCTTCTTCCTCAAGGTCACACAGCTAGTAAGTGAGCAGGAGAGGAATGTGAAAAGAGATCTTTTGGATACCAAGTATAACACTCCACTATGCCAGACTCTTTTCCTATTTTACAGATGAGGAAACTGAGGCTCAGAGGGGAAAAATAATTAATGACTGGCAAGATGTCTGAGTGATGGAGACTTACCTCTGTTCACTTGTACAACTTCAAAACTACAGTAAAGGCATATAAATGAACCTTCAATATAATGTAGGGGTAAAAGAAAGCAAGAGGAAATCTGCAGAAAGAAAGAACCAGACTACAATAATGACTAAATCTCAGTTCATGTGTTGCTTAATTTTGCCGATTTTTTTTTTCTTATTCTCCTTTTTTTGTCCTTTATTACAAGGCAAGGCTTTTTGGGAAGGAAAGGAGGGAGGGATATACTTTGACAATAAAGGTGATATAAAAATTTTAAAAAGCCATTAAAAATTTTTTAAAATAAAGCCCCTCTCCCTCAACTCTCCCAAAAGACAAACATATATGCATGTACGGAATAACAGGACTGAAACTTCTGTCTCTAAAGCTTGATAGACTTTTCTTGATCCTTGCCTTCTGCTCATGCAGGTTCCCAACCTTAGTTTCATCCTCATTTTTCACTCTCTTTCACCTCACATAGCAAAAATGGTTGTTGAGTTTTGTCAAATGTATTTTCACAAGATTTCTTATATTGGTGTCCTCTCCAGGGACACACAAGGCCTTAGCATCTCTTGCCGATACTAATGTGAGAATTTCCTAATTGTTCACCTTGCCTTGACTTTCTCTTCTACGATCCATCCTCTATCCAGCTGTTAAAGTGATATTCCTAAAGCATAACTCTGACCATGTTCTCCCCTGATAAATAACTTCCAGGGGCCCCTTATTAATTCTAGAATAAAATACAAAGTCCTTTGAAGTCAAGTCAACAATCACTCATTATCAAATGCTATGCTAAGCTCTGGGGATACGAATCTATGAAAAATGAAAGGCAGTTCCTGTCTTCAAGGAGTTTATATTCTAATGGGAGAAGCAACTGAGGATGGAAAGAGAGGAAGGTAAATTCTAGAGAATGAAGATGGATGGATGAATCTTGGGTCTTTCTCAAAATGGAAAAAGTATAGAAGAAGAGGAGAAGGGAGACACAGAAACGGAGAGAGACTACAGCATGTCTGATTTCCATCACTTCTCAGAATAGAGGTTCCAGGAATATACTCAAAATCTCAGATGCATCTATGATTTCATTGTTCTGGATATTCCCTCCAACAATAGAGTCTACAACTTATCTATGCACCGACACATCACCAATTCATCACAGGGAGTCTACCCAACGTTCTATAAGCTTTTCCTTTTTCCTTACAACATGAAGACACCAATGAAATACTAGTTACCAGGTGACAAGCCCATTTTTTCTTCCTATTAAAAATTTCCCTGATAGCCATAATGTATTATAGAATATAATGCTGTAAAAATTATGATAATAAATGAAATTTGAGCAAATGATTAAGACTTAAATGGAGAATAAATAGACAACTTACTCAATAACCAGTAAACAGAAAGTCAAATCGTGGAAACAATAACAGTTTTTGTGAGACCTATAGAGGACATAGTTAAACCAGAGGAAAACCTTATATCCCCAAACGCTATCTATCCCTAAGATAAAGGAAAACCAAATAAATGAAATAAAAATGAAAAGGGAGGAGTGTTGCCAACAAAAAAAGGGAAATAAAGAAAACCATCTAGCAAGAAAACTGAAAACTGAAATGGATATGTACAACATATAAAATGCCTAAACTAACAAAACAGGAAATAGATAAACCTAAGCAGCCTAACCTCAGAAAGAGAAATTAAAGAAGGCACAAATGAATTCTAATGAGGAGAAAAACAAAAACAAATCTTCAGGTTCTGAGGGATTCACAAGCACATTTTACTAATGATTTTAAAAACAAATAAACATTATGCTATATAAACTGTTAAAAAAAAAACCACCAGAAAAAGAAGGCACGACTACTCAACACAACGAGGCAAACTTGGTTCTGGGGCATGATTTCCAAAGTAAGAGGGGATAATAAAGTAAATAGGAACAAAAACAGGAAGAAAATTCGTGTAATAAACCACATTAAGTCAACAGGCATTATTCAAGCTCATGAAGTGCTAATAACAAAAACAAGAAAAAACAAGAGATTCTATCACTGGATACAGAAAAAAATTCTTTATTAAAAATTAAAAATTATTCTTTATTAAAATGCATTGCTCATTTATGTAAACAGGAGGTTAGTTAGCTGACAGATATTCATTAAGCATTTTATTAGGCAGTGTGCCAAGCTCTGGGTAAACAGAGAGAAGAAAAAAACAATTTCTGCCCTAAAGAAGCTTAAATTCTAATGGAGGAGACAAACATAATTAGGTACGTAGAAGATACATAAAAAGTAGACAGAAGGTCATCTCAGAGGGGAACTAAAGGATCTTTCCTTGATATAATAATAACAATAATAGCACTGGTATAGCAGCTTTAAGGTTTACAAGGTTTTATCTGATAACTTATTTGATCTATTTAAAGCGTTTCCCTAAAACCAAAAAGCAGCATTATTTTTAACAGAGAAACATTGGAAACTTTTCTCATAAGGACTGAAGCAGGAATGCATACTAATTATTTGGCAAATAATTATGTGGAACAATAATTATTGACTAGAAATGTTAACTATAAGAATTAGATAAAGAAAGAATAAATATATCATGTCTCTTCTTTCACTAATCTTCAATTGTTCCCTGTTTATTGGCTGCTTCCCTGTTGCCTATAAATATGCCCACGTAGCTCCCACCCTCAAAACCCTCTCATTTGATCTTCCATCCCTGCTAGCTCTCACCCGATTTCTTTCCTCCGTTTTGTAGCAAACCTCCTTGCGAAGGCTCTCCATAATAGGTGCCTCCACTTCCTTTCCTTTAACTCCTTGCAATTTGGTTTCTGACCTCATTATTCAACCCAAAGGTCTCTCTTCAAAGTCACTGATGACTTCTCAGTCGCCAAACTTTTCTCAGTTCTCAGTCTTCTTGACTTCTCTGCAGCATTTGCCATTGTCCACCATCTTCTTCTTGATACTCTTTTCTTTCGTTTTTTGGCAAAACTCTTCTTTCTTGGCTCTCCACCTACCCATAAGACTGCTGCCTCTTTGTTTGCTAATCTCATTCATGTCACGCCCACTAATCATGGAGCCCCTTTGTGCCGGGCTCTCTCCTCTCCTTCCTCCATACTACTTCATTTGGGGACCAACCACATCAGCTCCCATGGTTTCAATGCTCATCTCTATGTAAATGACTTACAGGTCTTCTCGATCAGCCCCAACCTCCCTTTCACATCTCCAGCTGCCGTTCAGACACCTGAAACTGGAAGTTTTGTAGACACTCTAAACTCAGCGTGTCCACATCTGAACTCATTGTCCTTCCTCTTCCTAACTTTCTTCTTGGGATAAATGATAACACCATTCTTCCATCACTCAGTCTCACAACTCAGCTGTCATCCTCTACTCCTCATTCTCTCACTCCTCATATATAATTATTAAGTCTTGTTTCTACCTTCTTAATGTCTCTCAAGTATGCCCTCTCCTCTCTTCTGATACCACCGCCACCCTGGTGTAGAGCCTCAATTCCTCATGCCTGGTTTATTATAATAGTCTGCTGTTGGTCTCCTAGTCTTTAGACCCTGCCCACTGCAGCCATCTTCCACTTAGCTGCCAAACCAATGCCCACTGCAGCCATCTTCCACTTAGCTGCCAAACCAATCTTCCTAAAGTTTAAATCTGACCACATTGCCCTCTCCACTCCAGTGACTTTCTATCACCTCCAGAAACATATACAAAGCACTTCATTATCTGGTCCATTCCTGAAACTTTCCAGTCTTCTTATAACTTATTTTCTTCCATGTATGCCACATTGATTCTGGCCTGCTTGTTGTCCTTCTACATGCCACTCCATCTCCAGGCTCTCAAGTGTTTTTCTTGGCTGTCCCTCATGCCTGGAACCATCTCTCTCCTCATGTGCACTTGGTGGCCTCCTTCAAGTTTTAGCTAAAATCCTACCTTCTGCAGGAAGCCTCTCCCAGTCCTCCTTAATCTTAAAATACTACTTCCAATTTATCTCACATAGAGCTTGTTTGTACATAATTGTTCACATGTTGTTTCCCCCATTAGACCCAGGTCCTTGAGAACAGAGACCATTTCTTCGCCTTTCTCCATACACCCAGTATTATTACAGTATATAGAACACAGTAGGAACTTAATAAGTGCAAGTTGACTGAGTGATTGACAAATGAAGCAGTATGGTATAGAGATTTGGCATCAGTCAGGATGACCTGAGTTCAAGTTCAGTCTTTGACACATATTGCCTCTGTGACCCTGAACAAATCTCTTAACCTTCTACTGTCCCAGACAACTTGCTAAGATGAAAAATTCCAGAACACTTGCTGATCTGCATTGGCAGGAAAGTAATTTCTTCACCAGGCAACTCCCTACACTGACGAAATTAAAAATCTGGACATGTTTGCAGAATATGATGGTATTCAGGAAATTCTGGAGGATCAGCAAGTTTTGAGGAACTTCAGACAAGTAGCAAAAAACAAAATAAAACACCAAAATAATTTCTGTTAATTGCTGTTAAATTCTGTTCAGACAGGGGAAAGATAGAAAAAGAGCAATTTCACTAAAAATAACAACTAAAGGCATTAATTATCTGTTAGCCTATAAATACCACATGCCAGATGTATATAAATTCTGCTACTAAAAAAGTTTCATTGACATAAAGGAAGATCTAAATAAGTTCAGAGATAGTTAATGTTTTTGACTGAGTCACATCAATATAGTAAAACTAATACCAGCTAAATTAATCTGCAGACTTGCACAATTCCGATTACTAATGGGAATACTTAATAGAATCAGATGAAATATTAATAAAATTTGGAGGGGAGAATAAAAGGTCAAGAACATCTAGCAAAATAATGAAAAAAAATAGGAACAAAGTCTTCTTTATAAACCAAAACATTTTTATTTGTTGATGATTACTAACAATAAAAAAAAGAACTTTTTACTTAGCCAGAACCATTGGGAAAATTGGCTAACAGTTGGGTAGAAGCCGATTTTAGAATAGCATCATATACCATCTTCCTACAGGAAAAGGAGCCAGTCTCCAATAAGTAAGTGGTCAAAACATATGAGTACTTTTCATGAAAATTCATGTAAATTCGAAAAGTGCTCAAAAAATCATTAATAATCAGAGAAATGTTAATTAAAACAGCTCTGATCAAAATTTCATATCCATTAAATTGGCAAAAATAGCACAAGATGGAAAAATTCAATGTTGTCAAGGGCAAGGAAAAACAAACACTAATTCTGCAGTGCTGGTGCAGCTATGAACTGGTTCAATTGTTCTGGAAGATAACTTGGAATTATGCAAGAAAAGTGATAAAACTGTTCATACCCTTTGATTCAGAAAAACCGCTGTGGGGTTAGGAGGTTACCGACATGAAAAAGATTGACATATAAAAATACTCACAGCAACACTATTTGTAATGGGAAAATGTTGGATACAAAGGGTATACCCAAAGATTTGGGGAAGTCAATTGCGGTATATAAAGTTAATGGACTATTATTATTCCATAAGGAATAATTCAAAGAAATGTGAAAAGATCTGTAGAAGTGATGCGGAATACAGGAGAACTGAAAGATCAACTAATATGATGTGAAAACTGCATCAGTGAAAACAGTCTTAAAGAACAACAAAACTCACTAGACAATGTTGCTGCTAAGTTATAAGGCACCCACTGGATCCGTCTTTTAATGAATGCTCAACTCAAAGTATTAAGGCAGTCTATACTAGACAACTGAAATTACTCTTATCTGTTACTGTGCTTAACTATTTTTAGGGATTGCATATTGTGAAGTTTTCAACTATGAACTCAATAGAATACTATCTGACGTATCAAGACAAAATTTACTAACATAAACAGGGTGAAAAATAATGCCAGTGGAACATGGTGTCTTAGCTGTTAATTTTGTAGCCATTAGTTTTCTTTCAGGTTCAGTCTTTCAAATATTTACAACAACCAAGCCCTATTTTGCTTATAAAACACAAGAAAATTAGTTCAGCTGAATATGGGTAGAGAAAGGACAAAATAACTAACTGCTCCTTCAGAAAGTGTATTTAAATTAAAATTTAAATGAAATTAGTTAAATTTAAATTAAAAATAATTAAAATTAAAATACAGAATACTATGCATATGGGATGAATAAATTTAAAAAACACACACAAGTAGCAACGGTATAATGGGGTTATAACTGCTTCTGAAGTCAGAAGTCTTTGGTTTGAGTCCTGAATTTCCCAGAGAATGGTATTTTATCTCTCAGGACTTCCCTTATCTGTAAAATGAACAGATATGTGATGCTTATTTTATCAAGTCACTTAGTGCAGAGTGAATGTTATAAAATGAATTATTATCATTATTATTAGTGTCTTTGGTAGAGAATTTGCACATGTAGTATAATACGAGCTTTTTGCGTGTAGCGAACTATTATTCATTTCTGTCTTTGTACCCCACTGCAAACTGCCTTCCACACAGTAGGTGCTTAATAAGATTTTGTTAAATCGAATTACTACTAAGAAACAATAATCACAAGTTATGTTTTCTTCCACATCAAAATAACCACGGTGCCTCCAATGGACAATCTTCTCTTAAATAAGTGCTTTTCCTTATTTATGTTCAAAAAACAGTTCTTCCTAAAAGTATTATAAAAGTGTTGTCACAATGTACTAAAAAATAATGACATTAAAAAAGAGGGAAATAAAGACCAATTACAGTAGCTGGAAATTACTATAATAAAAATGTCAGTTAAAAATTTTTTTTTAGATCATCTGGTTTTAAGACTAAAACAAGTTTTCCTAAGTGCAACGATGAAGATCACTGGTTGTCATTGGATGATTTTTTTTTTTTTATGTTAGTGCAAAATTAAATGAGTCCCCAGCAGTAGGTGTTTTTTGGAGCCCTAGAGGAAAGATAGTTAAGATTTCAAATGACTGTTTAATGCAGGCTTACCAGCTACAAAAACATCCAAGAAAGCAAATACCTTGAGGGAAAATATGGTTCTATATACATATACCCTGACATAAAAGTGACCAGAGTGTCTTTGATGTTTAAATATTAGTTACAGAAAAAAGAAAAAACAATAGCCACAGTTGGAACCATTTCAGTTTTTTATAGTGGCAATTGGGGATAGAGCTCAGAGCACACATAAAACTAAAAGAAACAAGAAAGCTGTTTACTTTGGAGAGACTAGTAGCTGGAAATGACAAAGAAATAATGAGGTAAGGTACTTAAGGGTCAATTCCAACTATATTTTAGTGAAAATTTCATTTGCTCCAAAGAGATTTACTATTTAGAGAAGAGACAGAACTGAAGACTGTCAGCATTTGCATATGAACTCAGTTTTCAATAATCCCCATGTGGGACCAACGCACTCAATGGCTGAATGTCACCGAGGAATAAATACACTGTCAGCTCTCGTTTGGCAGCTACTCATTACCAGAATGTTGGCACAGCAATGACTGTTCTTTGAATTATGAAAATTCAGATGCCTTTGGAATCAGTTCCCACAGAAAAGAAACCAAGTGGAGAAAACATATTTGTCACACTCTTTCCCTAATGTGCCATTAGCTGAGTTTTTGTAGTGCTCAGTCTCCTCATAAAAGCATCTGAATTCTACTGTAATTAGACTCATCCCAGAGCTTAAGGAATCTCATACATTCCTAAGAGAGAAAACATGTACTGTTTTTCCTTTGAAAAATCTTAAAAGGTCAGGAAAAGAAACTGAAAAGCTATAGGGAGTCCTTTATTTACTTTAGCAATGGTGACCACTGTACTCCAATGATAAAAAGATGATGTGCATTGGTGAAGGTGTTGAGGTAGTAGAGGGGGAAAGGGAGGAGTTTTGCTTTCACTTCTGTTGAGGTTTCTAAAGGTCTAAAGTAGAGTCTGTAAAATTAATTCTGTTGCTGCTGGACATAAGCCCTGGATTTCCTAGGTTTCATATAGTCCCTGAAATGTCTTCACTTGAAAAACAAATACATTTCCATTCCTAGGCCCCCTGCCTCTGTACCCCACCTTTCACAAATCATAAAACAAGATTAAAATTCTTAGAACTTGCGTTCAAGTGACTGGTTCAAGAGAAAGTTCATTCACCCACTTATCCACCTCATTCATTCATTTAATAGAGCTTCACTGGAGACATTCATAAGGCAACTGAGAGACAGAAAAGTTACTGAGAAGTATTTCCTTTTCTCAAGGAACTTAGCAAAAGAGATGTACATAGGTAACTAACACAAGATAAAAATAATAGCTAACATTTATATGGTACTTATGTGCCAGGCACTGTGCTAAGTGCTTTACAATTATTATTGCATTTGGTCTTCATAACAACCCTGGGAGGTAAGTGTTATCATTATCCCCATTATCTGTAAATGAGGTAATAGAGACAGAGGTTAACTGACTTGCTAAGTCTGGATTTGAATTCAGATCTTCTTGACTCATGGCTCAGCTCTCTATCCAGTGCGCCAAGTAACTAATAAAAAGGAAGTCTGAAGCCGGTGACAAAACAGAATATAAACCAAGGGTCAGCACAATTCCAAGGAGAAACTAATCAATTCTGACTATGGCAGGGGTTCTTAACTTTCTCTTCGTGCTATGGACTCTAGCAGTTTGGTGAAACTTATGGGCTCCTCAGAATAATGTTTCCAAATGCATAAAATAAAATTATATAGGATTGCAAAGGAAACTAATCATATTGTAAGGAAGCTATCAAAACACACTGTTTTCAAAGTTAAGAGCCAAGTTAAGAATCCTTGGACTACAGTGTTCAGTGCAGATTATGTGAAAACATGTGAACAGGGTCTTAACAGATGAGTAGACTTTTTAACTATATGCATGTGGGAAAGAAAAGCATTCTAGGTGGAAAAAATGATGTGGACAATGGTATGGAGGTAGGAAAGATGCAAGGTGCATTTGGGATCATGGGGAGTCCAGTTCAGTTGGACAACAGAATAAGAGCAGTAAGAGATGGCATCAGAAATAATGGAATGTCCAAAATGCTGGGGGTAAGGAGTTTACGTACTTTATTAAACAGGCAATAGGAAGCCAATGAAGAGTTTTGAATTTCTTCAAAGTATATGACATAATTTAAAAATTACTTTAAAAAGATTAATCTGGAACTGGTATGCAAGATAAAATATAGGTGTGAACTAAGGTAGAGGTAATGGGAATTAAAGAGATGAATATCAGAGAATTAAGGAAAACTTTCCTTTCCTTCCCCACTCCAATCTATTTTTGTGTTCCCTTAGTACTTTTTTTTTTTTTTTTAGGGATCTTTTTTTTCATTTCTTATCTATTTACATCCTTTCCATCCACTTGTTTTAGGCAGGACTTTTCTTCTCTTTGGTCTACTAGAGCGATGTATTAAATTTTCCATTGCAAAAAATAGTCAAATAAGAGACACTCTTGTGTTTGAGCTTTTCAATGGGAACCAAAAGAAGCAGTAAGTCAGGTTTTCAGTGGCCACACTAGTTGGCAGGTCCCAAGGGACCATGTTTTGTTTTTTTTTCTAGCAGGCCCCCCAGTGCTCCTCTGGCAGCCTGAACAGACTTGAGTTTTTCCAAGTGGGAGCATAAGCAGCTTTCAACTCAGCTTTTCAATACAAAATAAAACTGAACTGCTGATCATGGGCCTGGGGATAATAGCAGTGAGGACCACCCACAGTCATGTCCAAGGGGAGAATTCCTGAATGGTTAGAATAAGGAGAAAAGAAAAACAAAATCAAAACCATGAAACAGGGGACATTAAGGAAGGGATAGAAGAAGGTACAGTAAGTAAATATTTTAAAAATAGTTCTTTAAAATATAAAATGATCAATGCACTAGATAAATGTCTATAAACTCTAATATATTTCTAGTCTTTTTAAAAATGTCTCTGAAAATTACTCTTGCCTCAATTTTGTTTTTATGATCACAATGAGAAATTTGGCTTCATTTCCACCTTCATTTTGCCCATTAATTTATTATTATATTCTCCACTAAGTACTCATAACTTACAATGATATAATGTTAACATACTTTTCTAACATTCTTTTTTAAAACAAGAACTTAACAATCAGAACAATCTCAAATACTTCACTCATATTCCTTACCCTCAACCTTTGGGGAAATATGATCCTATACACATGTGCAGTAGATATTTTCTAAGAACAGAACGTCTTAGAAAACAAGTTACACAAAACTGTTGTCAGAAACAACGCAAATTCAGTAAATCAATATGCACACAAAAGGAAAAACAGGGGATTTGAATGGATCAACTTTCTAAGTTTCCAAAGATTAAACATCAAATACATTTTCGGGGGAGAGGGTCCAGGCAGGCGACTTAATCTGTGTCAAGAACTCCCCAAGAGGAAATTTCCCCTATCAAGGCACTAGAGAAATTGTTCTGCAATTGATAGCCTTAGAGAATTACATAGGGGAACTGAGAGGTTAAAAGATTTCCCAGAACAGCAAAAGTACCATGTGTCTGTAGCAGGCTTAGAGCTGAGCTCTTCCTGACCTGAGGCTGTCCCTTTTTCACTGAGCCTTTCTTATTCACTCCTAATGAAAAATAAGGAAACTCTAAAAGACAATATTTTCCTGATGTTTTATACTAATGCTTGTGGATAATATGCTAGGATTTTGGGGTATTTAAGCAAGGATCACTTGGGGAAAAGCTCCAAATATTCTGTAAAGATTCACATTTCTAATAATCTTTCTAAATACATTGATGTGTTTTACATGTGTAAGGATACTTCAGATTAGATTGTAAGTTACTATGTTCCCTGCAGGCCACAATTCAGTTATTCTGATGTTAAAGCAGAAGATCAAGGAAACTCCCAGCACCATATAATGGATGAGCATTCCCAGTGAAAATTAAGTTACAACATTTCAAAAGTAACACAAAGTCTTATCTTATGCAAGATAATATCTGGAAAGCAAATCAAGCAGATTTAGGTGAAATCATGTATTTGGAATGTATGATCCCAAACAAAATTGACATTATGTTTCACACCATTAGATTAGCATAAAAATAAAATAAAAAATCTATCTAGCTTGTTATTTCTTTTTAAGTGGCCCTGAGTGGATTATGTTAAATTTCAAAGACTGCCAGAGAATATGAAACATCTCTAAAAAATTAAGTCGGAACTGTTCCAGAAAATGGCTGATGCTTGATGTAGCCATGTTTCCAAGCTGGAAAACAAAGCCTTAAATATCCTTTTACACTTACAGGACGCAACCTAATACAAACAAATGATAATTTAGTAATGAATAATGAATTATTTTTCAATTACATAACTTTAGACTTTTCTATAATTTGTTATGGTAAGGTAATGGAAGAGAAAAATAAACTGAGCTTTGAAGTCAAATTATAAATCAACGAAATGCTCATTCTTTAAGAACCAAATACAGCTTAAGTTTTTGTTAATACAATGTAAGGCTATTGCCTTTCAGTAAAATTGTCATCTTGTGGCTTTTCTGATTGGCCAATAAGCATTACTGTGTACAGTTATGATGACATGACAGCTCACTTTCAGGATGGCAATGCTTTTCTCTCATAATCATCCTACAGGATAGGACATGGAAATATTATTCTTCCCATTTTACAAATGAGGACTGAGGTGACTGGCTGACGATTGCATAGCTAATAAGCTGGTTCACAAAGTCAGGTCAAAAGCTGAACTCATGTGTTCTCATTCTTGTTCCTGGCTCTGTCCCTCACATTCTGCTGTCTTAGGCCTCCAAAGCCCTCCTGCCCTTCCATGAGGCTGTCCTCCAAAAGGATCAAGAAGAACAATGTAGTAAGGCAGCCCCAAGAGCCCAAGACACAGCAAACACCTGGGCATGTCAGGAAAAGTGGGGTGTCGACTGTCCTACGCTGAAAATGACGATCATGGAAAAAGATAGATTAAAAAACCCCAAAGTAAATATGGTAAGAGTTGTTGGAGATGGTATGACTATGCAATATGATTGGGATAAAACCTAGTGGCCTCCAGGTTAAGAAGCCCAGGACCAGAAAATCTTGCTGTAAGGTGACAATGTAAGAAGGTGAGCCAGTTTGACATAGGTGTGCACTACCACTAGTATTCAACCTTCCTTCTGGAATTTCCTGGGAGTCTTGGTGAGGAGTCAAAAGGCTCAAGTACTGTTTCTCTTTTGTTTTATCAAGACAATCACTGCTCCATAAGAGTTTCATCAATTGGTTCTATTTATTTTAGTTATTTTTTAGCCCTTCAGGTTGCAATCCAATTCATTAAATACATTATGAAGAATACCTTGCTAACTGCTAGGAAAACTACAAAGATTTATCTAAAACATGATTCCTGCCCTAGTGGAGCTCAACGTCTAGTAAAGTCCTGATTTGCAGGGCAGCAAGAAAAGGTTGGGAAGCACTCCCCTAGACCGACTTTTGAACAGTGGCAGTAACATCAACATTATCGGCACTCATGTAGGGACTGTGATAAACAATCATCAGGATAAAAGGTACTGACTTCAATAAGCTAATTAATCTTCAGAGGGAAGTTTTGCCACAGTCAAGATAAAAACCGTTGGCTTTGGTAATAATACTAGCTAGCATTTACATAATCTTGCACTTTAAGGTCTGCAAAGTACTCTGCATGTTATCTCATTCGATCCTCACAACAAACCTGTGAGGTAGGTGCTATTCTTATCCCCGTTTTAGAAATGGGAAATCTGAGGCACAGAGAAAGTTAGACAACTTGCTCAGGATCACAGCACTAGTGAGCATCTGAGGCAAGATTTGAATTTAGGTCTTCCAGACTCCAAGTACTTTATTCACTGAGCCATCTGACCACATAATATCTGTTCAGTGAGGCTGCTACGCACTGAACAGAGCATATGCCTAATCACAAGCTCTGCGGATAAACAAGACACCGTTATAAGCATATCTGACATCTACCCAGTGACAGCAATTATTCAATTCAGTAGACTCAGTTTCAAGATCTGTGGTTTCATCCATGTTGGTAAATTTCTAGGGGAAAACTCTTTCTACCAAGGAAGTTCAGGACATGACTTTGTAACTGACAATTTTAGAAAGCTGCATGTGTGCACTGAGAAGGGTTTGGTGCTTGGCCATGGACCCTACGGAGAGGATGTGTCACTAGGAGGGACCTGAACCCAGGTCTTCCTAACTCAGAAGTTGGTGCTCTATCCATTAATCCATACTGCCACTCAGAAGGAAAAACAGATATGCTCACATAATAAGAGCAGGACAAAATAAAACATAACACAAAAAGAGGGGTACAAACAAAAGTGGGTCATGAAAAACAGCTCAGTTACATGCCAAGCCATCATTAACTATAATCGCTATATCAGAAGATGGAATCTAAACCATCCAGATAAATTCAACTTCAAGCCTTCTAGGGAGGGAAGCCAACTGGACTATAAATTCCTTCAGACTAGGAGCTGTGCCTTATTAATCTCTCAATCAAGAATCAAGCTTCTTCGAATATATTAAGAGCTTAATAAAAGTCAGTTAATTTGAATGGAAATGAAAAGGGACAGATACAGAAATAGCCTTGGAGTGTGTGCTGGCCCACCCTTTGTGTGGGTGACAAAAAGTATCAAAAATGTTTATATATTTTAAAGTGTCCCAGTTGCTTTGCCTTCCCTCAGGGCCTTAACTACAAGAACGATGGGTATCCAAAGTTAAAATCATGCAATAATCAAATGAGATAATAATTGTAAAGTGTTTAGCACAGTGTCTGGCATACAGTAAGCACTATACAAATGTTAGCTATTATTTATTACTACTCTTAATGGAAAGAGCACTGGACGTAACGAGATATGGATTCAAACCTCATTTCTGTTTCTGCCTACCTGGATGACCCTGGGTAAGTCACTTTATTCTGCTGAGGTTCAAGTTTCTCAGCTGAAAAATTAGGAGGTTTCATTCAAGTGGAAAAAATAATGAAAGACAGAAACAATAAATGCTGGAACTGCTGCCATAAGATAGGCATGCTGATATTTTGTTGGTAGAATTGTGAATTTACTTAACTATTCTGGAAAACAAATTGTAATTATGTGAGAAACAACTGAGTTATTAATATTCTTTGGCTCATCAATCCAATTTTTTGGTACATATTCCAAGGAAGTAAAAGGTAGAAACAGTGTCACATACAAATATTTCTAGCTGTACTTACTGTGGCAAGAAAAAATGAGGAAGATTAAGAAAATAGTCATCATTAGAGAATGGCTGAACAGATTATATGTGTACATCACAGTATATTACTGCAATGTGAGAAATTACACATTTGAGGCACTCAAAGAAACATGGAAAGACTTCTACAAATTGAGTGGAAATAAAGCAAAACTACAGAGACTACAGTACTATAACTGGAAATAACACTAAAAGGCAGAACTCTTATTAAATGGATGATCATTTGTAGAACAGAGCAGAGAGGATGAAATATACTTCTCTTCCTGGAGAGTGGAAGGGGACAGAAGTAATAATAGTGATGGCAGTCACAGAAAACATTCATCTGGATTTTTAAGGTTTACAAAATGCCTTAAGCATATTATATCTGATTCTCACAACAACCTATAACCACCATTTCAGAGATGAGGAAATTAAGGCTCAGAGAGGTTAAAGGACTTGCCCCACAAAATCCAGCTATAATTAAGCATCTGAGGTAGACTCCAAACCCAGGTCTTCCCAACTCCAAGACCAGCTCTTTACTCACTATGTCACTGCCTCATTCAGTGGGTGTAAAATGTTACCAGTGCTGTCAGATGCAGCGTGTATTTTGCTTGGGTCTGCTTAGTCAGTTTTCTTTGTTGTAAGAGATGGGTTTCAATTGTAGTGGTGATGGGCGAGATATATTAGAAAATGACTGTCTTGTACAAAACTCATCATTAAGCCAAGAAAAATTAACAAAGGCACAAAAGATGAGCATGGTCTTATTTATGTACATGTCTTCACTCCTTACTACGGTATAAGCTCCTTGAGGGCAAAAGTATTGCTTTATTAGGGCAGGAATATGTTCCATTCACCTTTCAGTCTTCTTTCGTGTCTGATAGAGTTCCTTGTACATAAGAGGCATTCACTACATATTTGCTGAATGAATGAATGCACCCATTTGAATTTCTGCAGTAAAGTTAGAATTTCACATCTTTTATTTTCATAAGGGACTGGGGCTCAACCAATATTTTTACATAATAACACCTAAAATGATGGCAAAAAATATCTCTCAAAGTAAGAATGTTTATCCTTCAAGAGAGAATTAATAAACAACTTTAATTCAAGAATTGTCTAATGGTTCCTTTTTGCTGCAGACATCAACCTCTGTTCCAAGCCAAAATAACAATAACTGCGGTTAGCCAAAGGAATCGTAAGAAAGTGCAGTGAATTAACACTGGTTCTTTTGGATTGCACATTTTGTACATGATAATGAGATACATGCAAGTACTCCAGATTTTTTTTTTAAAGCAAATCTAATATATAAAAATCCAAATTCACACAAAAAATAAATTAAAGGAAGACAAAGGACTTACAATAGGATTATTTTAAGTGCTAAGCTACTCTTAAAATGTTTAAAATTGGATTTAATTTTTTTATTTATGCATAATTTTCAGGAATACCTATACTTTGAAGTTAGGCATATTGGTTTTCCTAAAACTCTCTGTTTCTACATATAGGAAAAAAACAATTAAGAAAGGGAATAAATATTGTTCTAAAGTTGAAAAGATAATTTTGGTTACTTCCGAATTATGCATGTTTCATGTTTTATTGTTTTGTACATGTAGTAGATTTCTCCATGGCGGAATAGTTTTTTTAATTGCCAGTGAAGACACTGACTAGTTTAATTCTAGACTCAACTGTTGTCTCTCAGACAATACAAACATAAGTTGAAAATTTCATTCATGGTTGATGGTTTGACTGAACTGGAAGGTTGTTTTGCTTACATATTCATATATCCAATTGGTCGGTGGTGGGTAGATCTAAAATTGTCCAGTGGAAAAAGATGAGAGGGAAGGCTAGAGTGTGCTAGAAGGAAAGGTAAATACCCAGGTCAGTTTGAGAGACAGTAAGACATAAAGAAAAGGGGATGGTAAGGTAGGGTAGTGGAGTCTGAGTTAGATAAATCCTAACCAGCCCTGTTCCATCAACCATTCATGTCCTAGCACAACAATACCCTTCTGAGGCTCCTCTTCTTCCTAGCTGAACATATGACTACTAGAGGGGAGAAGGAAGCCTTGAATTGGGGAAACAGAGGGGAAGAAAACCTAGAGAAGTTAGATGTAGTCCCCTTAGGAATGGGAAGAGCCTAGTAGGTAAAAAGAGGCAATCCTGGGATTTACAACCTATGCAGCCAGCAGTGACTGGAGATAGCTCTGCCATTTATAAGGACATAAGAGCTACAAGGTGAGGGTGAAAAGAACATGTACCCCCTTACTTATGCCCTGGTTTCTAGCTCCTCATCACTCAGCATTCAACTTGAGCCAGGATACAAACAAAGGGTACATGTCAAATGGATATAGTGGACACTGATTACCTCTAATAAAGAGCAGCCCTTACAAAGACTATTTATAAAAGTCATGAACTTAAGGATAACTTATAATATTCCTTTCTAAAATTGCATCCTCATATTTTAAGACTTATGGTATTTGTTACTAGTTAATTTTAGAGTAATTGTCGCTGCTCTATTTCCCCTTTCTTAATGGAGCGGTTGTGAGTATGCATTAAACACAATTTGGCTGTATTGACACCAATAGGATATCATATACTATGAGAAACTTCTCACATGCACAGATGCAGTCCATCAGCTTTCTTTCAGTCCGTGACCTCTTCTCTTTCTTTTATAAAACCTTCCCATTCACTTGTGTATGGACCTTTGGTTAGGAAATTTCCTGTGGCAAGAAGTTTTTAGACTTTTTTACCCATTAGCACCCCTACAAAGCCAGGCCTCCAACATCTTTCCAAATATGCAGTTGAAGGCCAATTAGAGCATACTTCTTATATACTTATAATATTTCATTGTATTTCATTCATCTGTGTTATTTCGTATCTATCCTTTGTGTGTGTATGTGTAGGGTGGTGATAGTGGTTCCCATTAAAATTGCTTGGGTAACTGATGAGCTCCTGAAATCTCAATCCCATTCCAACAATCTGGATGCAGGAAACAGGGATGGTATGTAACACTGAAACCTACAGTTAATCTCCAAAGAATGTTTTATTGAGTTGTTTTTATTATTCTTACTGAGCATTTATTCATGCTATTAATGAGCAGGCAGTCAAACAGATAGGAGCTTTTCCTTTGCCATTTTCTATTGAATGGGTTAATGAATAACACATTTCAACCATAATCATTTATGAAGGCCAGTCAAAATGGGGTCTACGTCAGGGTAGTTCTTTATAGATAAGGCTCACGGTTTGTTTTCCCTGGGGCTCTCAAGCTGAGTAAAGATCACACACAGCACATATGTGATGAAGACAATGATGGGTAGTATGGTGTAGTGGAAAGAACATTGTGTTAGGAGTCAGATGATTTGGGCTCAAATCTGAACTTGGCAATTTACTACCTGTGTTGACTTCTTGGGGCTTCATATACATTTTATATTAGGGGGCTGGAACAGATGACCTTTAAGCTACCTTCCCAATCTAACTCCCAATACCTAAGATAGTGAAGTTTTCTGAGTTTGAGATTTTGAACTCAGAAAGTTTCAGTCTTTTTTTTTAAAAGTCCAGTAAACAATTGCACAAACAAGAAAGAGCCACATGCCCAACAGCTTGAACATAATATGCCAATTAAATTGTTCCCTAGTATAATATTCTTCATGCAGTAAAGTTTAATTTAATGTCCAACAAATAACTTTTAAAAATGTACCCTAAGATTAAATCAAGTCTTTTCATGGGTTTCTTTTAATTTATTCCCATTCAACATTTTGACTAGAGTAATTATAATAATTTTCTCTAATTTTTAATTAGCAAAAAAAAATCAAGACACTAATAGATATGTATATAAAAGAAATCCAAGCTTCTTAAAGTTATTTATTTTTATTTAACTGAACTGCCTTGCCATACTAAGAAAACATTTTTGTAAAGGTTAAATAAAGTATTTCATGGCAACCGCTGCTTCTTAGTGCCTGTGTAACAAGAAACATGAGCCACTCTAAGTTGTGCAAGTTGGCTTTCTTTCCCAGTAAGAGAATGTGGTATCTAAGACCTTGTCCTAACTCATTTTATCCCCAAGTGTAAGTCAGACAAGTCAAGTATGAAATAATGCCTGGAGGGAAGTCCCTGACTCCAAAAAGTACGGATTATTTCACATTTATCTTCAAATCTGCTCTCATAGTTCTTAAAATTCACTAACTTGGCAAGTTAGGAATTATCATGAGAAATGAAATAATTTCATAACTATGAAGTCATCTAGCATTCCATGAATCTGACACTTACAGGGCTTGTCGATGGCTTGGGCACTATTCTGACCTTCAGATAATAAGTTGTTAAATGTTGACTTCAGCCTGGAAACAATTAAAAAGAGCCCCAGTATTCCTAACAGATAGGACACTGTCGTAACTGAACTGATGCTGTCACTACCCACACTTGTGATAAGAGTTCATGATGGAAGACAACTGCATTCTGTGAACTGTAGTCTCTATAACATTCTTAATGCAAATTTCTCATATTCACTAAGAATGTCAACCAAGGAGAAAAAAAGAAAAATCATGTTTTCACTTATCTAGCTGCACTCTTTTTCTTTTAAGAGTCACAGTTAAAATTATTCCAGTCAACTAACTCTGTGTTTGGACATCAATACTTTGCATTTGCTGAGCAAGCTGGCTTATGAAAAGCCTTTGAGTGGCTCCTAAAATGCTTGAGGAATCCTCGGTACACTTTCCTTCTAAGCTGTATTTCAAGACTGAAAAGGGAGAGGCACAGAGGAAGTTATTTGTGGTATCGGTAGTTATGCCTCAGGGTGCTCTGCTGTGGAAATCATCCACAACCATTTACATCATGTGGCCTCACAGGGAATTACGGGTACCGGGAGTAATTATCTAGTTTATTTAAGACAAAATTTCCCACTTGGAACTTTCTTTTAAAAAACTTTTGGGGTCTTTAATAGGCCAAATGGCAAGTAATTTCCACAGGGAACTAATGATACATATTTTAAAATTAAAACAGGAGAAAAAGGTATTAAACTCACAGACTTTAAGAGTTGCCTCTTTCATAAGTACCTTGAAGTGACCCATTCCACTTTTGAATAGTTTTGATTGTTGGCAGTTTCTTCTTTTACTGAGTCAAAATTACTTTCCTGTTAACTCCTACACAACAATCATAGTCCTGTGCTCCCCTTCTCCCTGTCTCCCAACCTACTAGGAAATATAGTTATCAATGTTATCAATCATGATGTGCAATGTTCCAGATGAGGAATGACCAGGACAAAATACAGTGGGGCTGTCATCTCTCTAGTCTTGGAAACTAGAGATTACAGTAGTTTTGTTTTGTTTTGGACTATTATATCACACTTTGGGCTCACATTGAGATTGCAGACTACTGAAAACCTCTGGATCTCTTTCAGATGAACTGCTCTTTAGTTCTGCTTATATCCCTTTACTTATGAAATCAATTTTTTTGGACCCAAGTCTAAAACTTTACATTTATTCTTATTTTATCTTATGAAGTTTAGTCAACATTCTAGTCTATTGAGATTTCTGGCCTAAGATTTAAACAGAATTGACCTAAGCAAAACAAGTTTAATATAAGTCTTCTAGGGGAGAAGGGAAAAGGAGGAATAAACATGTGTACAGTTTCTAGAATGTGCCAGGTACTGTTTTAAGAGCATTGCAAGCATTATCTCATTTGATCCTCACAAAAACCCTGGGAGGAAGGTGCTATTATTTTCCCCATTTCACAGATGAGGAAACTGAGGGAAACAGAAGTTAAGTGACTTGCCCAAGATCATATAGCTTGTAAGTGTCTGAAGCCACATTTGAACTCAGGTCTTCCTTCACTGTGCTGCCCGGTAGGTAGTTGGCACAGTGGATATTGCTGAGCCCGGAGTCAAGAAGACCTAGATTCAGATCTGACCTTAGACATTTCCTAGCTATGTCACCCTGGCCAAGTCACTTAACTCTATTTTCCTCAGTTTCCTTATCTGTAAAGTGAACTGGAGAAGGAAATGGCTAACCACTCCAATGTCTCTGCCAAGAAAACCCCAGATGGGGTCACAAAGAGTTAAACATTGACTGAAATGACTGAATAAAAATCAGGTATCACTTAAGTTTTCTGTTTCTGGTAGTAAACATTCCCAATTCCTTCAAATTAATATTTCTACAGCACAGTTGTCTGTCCTGGTCCTCTTTTCTACTGCATATGCTCCAATCATGATGGGTAGACAAAGTATTAGGTTGGGAGTCAGGAAGACCTGGTTTGAAATCCAATTTCAGATACTTAGTAGTTATGCAACTGTAGGCAAGTCAGTAAGTTTTTCTCAACTTTAGTTTCCTCATCTATAAAATGAGGATGACATGAGATTGGATTGTTGAGGATTATATAACACTATGTAAAGAGCTTCACAAACCTTAAAGCACTATACAAATGTCAATCATCATCATTCTTTTCATGTTCATTATCATGATTGTTTTTAATATGTTTCCTAAAATATGGCATCTACAAGAGATGTCAATTCTCTAGATATGGTCGCACCAGAAAAAGAATACAATGAATCCATCACCTATATTGACACAGATTCATTAATCACTATTCTTCTGCTCTAGCCTTTCAAGTAGTTCACAATTCACCTAAATTTACTATGACCCAGAACCAACTGTTTCATCTTACCTGTAAGGACAAGATTTGACTTTGTAAAAAAAAGTTTCCTACCTTGCAGAAGTCTAGGTATTCTCAATGTATGGCTTTCCCTTGATCTACTAATCTAATAACAGTAACAGAAAAGGAAATGAAGTACTTCTGGCATGACTGTTCCTTAATGAACTCAAAGTGATGACCAATTTGCCTTTCCAAGGACTCACAAATGATACATACCTTTCAGAATGCAACCTTGGATTTTCTAAGAACTGGTATCTAATTTACTAGTTTGAGGTTTGAATAATCTGTCTTTTGCTCTTGTTTTGAAAATTGGTACATTTGCCTTCTTCCAGTCCTTTTCCTTTGATTTCAAACATCACCAGTATCTTTTCAGCAATCACATTTCCCTGTCCCTTCAGTATGCTTGGAAATAGACCATCTAGTTATGATAATTTACATTTATTGAGGGCATCTAGGTTCTCTCTCACTTACCTAGGATAAGTAAATTCAATTCCCTACTAACCATTTTAACAACAAACATTTATTGTCTATTATACTATGCTTCAGGAACTGTGCAATCCTTCCCTAGTTTTCCTTCATAGACAAAACAGAAACAAAATAGGTGTTATGTACCTCCACTGATTATATCTCCAGTTTATCCTGTATGTATCTTATTTATTCATAGCTGTTTACATGTTGTCTGCCCCATTACACTGGAGAGCTTTCCTGGTACTCTGAATGAGGCTGGATGATCCCTTTGCCTGCACAGTTATTATGGCAAGTTCTTTCCTATAAGAATTGAGCTAGATGAGGCCAAAGTCACTTCCAACTTTCAAATTCTGTGATTCTTTGAAGTGACTTGTCCAAATTCATCTAGCTAATAATGGCAGAGTTGGGATTTTAAACCCAGGTCCTTTAAGTCCAAATCTTTCATTTTCTAATGTCAATATACCACCTAGTAGGGAGGAAAAGGGTACTTAGCATGGTGCCTGACACTGAATCAGAGTGTGATAAACACTTACTGACTTAATTCCTGGTTATTTGTCATGATTTTCTCATTCACCTTAAGTATTGGTCATACCCCTTTGATTTATCTTGCTCCAAATATGGCTAAAAAAACCCAATCCCTTTTTTTGTTCCCCTTTCACATGTATTGGAATCAAAGTTCATTCTAGGTCTCAGTATACCTAACATTATTCTAATAGGACTATGCTATTCCTTACAACCTGTTGTTGCTACCATCTCTTGAAAATTTCTTTTTAAAATCTGAACTCATTGCCAAGTGTCCTGTGCAGTCACACTTATCACTTTAAATTACTCGTCTTTTTCTTCCTTATCAGAATCATCTGTGTCTGTAATTACTAAATTTCATTCCTGAAAGTTTTCTACAGTTATTTTGTCATGGAATACCACACATAATTTTTTTAAACATTTAGAAAATGACTTGCAAAAAGTTTAGGGTACATGTGAGAAAATGCCCAGCATCCCTCTTGTAATTTTTTGCAGCTTTTAAGATGGCAGGATCATTTCCTCCCAAGGGTCCTGTTTTTTTCTTGGCAACCTTAGAGGGAATGTGTTATTTATGAGAATAGTGCTGAATCTTGAGCTAAGAGACTTGGGTTTGAATTGTGGCTGGGAAATTTATTATATGAGATCATGGGATCTGAGAGCTGAAGTACACTTCAGAAATGATAGACCTATAAGTGAAGAGGTCACCAGAGGTCATCTACTTGAATCTCCTCATTTTAGAATTAAGGCTTCAGGGGATTTGTCTGAGGGTGCCCACAGAGAAGCAGAACCAGGACTTGTTTCCATCTGGCTGAAAATTCAGGTCTTTCAACTAGGCCTTACATCAGTTTCCCCATCTGTAACACGAGAATAATACTGTACTGCCCTGAGTGGTTGTGCGGAAAGTGTTAAAGAAATACAAAGCAGTCTCATTGACCTGGCTAGGCATTTTCTCTTTGTCTGCTAGAGTTAGCCACAGTATCAGGCTTGCTCTTTACCTCCTTTAGCTTCTGGAAGAAAAAAAGGATGAGCAAGCCAAGTCAAAAGAAAAGCTTTTGCCAGGGACCTGGATTGCACATTATACATTACAGCTATCCTGGGCCTGCACGGAAGCCTTGTCACTTGTCCCTTTCTCTCCCTTTTAGCTGGTTTACTGACATTAGAAAATGCAAGAAGTTAACTTAAAGGATCTGGGTTTAAATCCTAATTCTGCTACTTATTAGCTAGATGAATTTAGGCAAGTCACTTCAAAGAATCACAGAATTTGAGAGTTGGAAGTGACCATGGCCTCATCTAGCCCAACTCATACAGGAAAGGACTTGCCATAATAACTGTGTAGGTAAAGGGGTCATCCAGTTTTATTCAAAGACCTCCAAAGAGAAAGAACCCTTTCCCCATCTAGGTAGCGTTGGCTTATTAGGAGCCTTGAGATTTGTTACTATTTTTATAGAGCCATGCTTTTAAAATTTAACATGGTTGGTAAGTTCTTTATGAATCCACATTGGTCTCTTTAGACAAATCCTATTTTTTTCTCTGTCTTCAGAATTTCATCCTTAAGTTATCTCCCCTTTCTCTTAAGCTGACAACCCAAAAAATACTTTTCTCTATGGGATTCTACCTATTTTTCCTCTAAACTTTTTGAAAACATACTCACCCAAAGCCTAGGTTGCATGTCAAACTATACTCAGATTTCTTCTCCTCTATCATGAACTCTAAGGTAAAATGGTCACTTTCCTTAATCACCCACTCCAAACAATTAGTTCATTGTTGGTAGTAAGAATCATATTCAAAAGCAAATTTCCCCCACTGTTTCCTCCACTTTTTGAAGGATGAAATTATCACTAGGCAAGTCAAGGAGTTATTAAACGCCATGTTTTTGCAGAGAGAGAAAACTCCAGCAGACATCTGGATAAATGAAGTCCCCCAGCACTACTGAGTCAAGCTTTTGCACTATATAAGCTTTTCTTCTATTTCTTCTTTCTATGTGGACTGCAATATAGTTCAATGACAAAAACACTTCTGCTTCTCTCTCCTTTGACCTTCAACCAAATACTCTCCATCATATTTCTCCTTCTGGTTCATGTGCTTATTCTCATGAGTATACTTTCTTAATAGACAATATAATTCCCCATGAAAACTTTCTCATCCTGGATGTTCACTTTATCCCTACATTTCCTACGCTGGAAATACTCTCTGCCCCTTTGACCTCTCCTGCTAATTAGCTTACTCCAAGAACCATCATTTAAAGAAAACCACTCAACCGTGACATATCTTCATTCTTTCTCTGGCTCTAGTCCTGATTCTATGGACTTTCTTTACCTGAGGTCAAGTGGAAGAGATCTCTCCTTCTCTCTCCCTTCCTTCCTTTCTTTGTTTTTTTCTAGTGCTCAGCACAGTGTCTGGTATATAGGAAGTACTTAAAATGCCTGTTGACTTGACTTGTGTACAGATACTTGAGACCATGGTTTTTATTACTGACTTCTTTTTCTTTGATATGTCTCCCATAAATTTATAGGGGTATCACATGCTAGTCTTCCTTCTTTGTATCTACTCTTAATGGTAATCTAATTTAGGGGATATATAGAGGAAGGTTTCTCCCCCTATCATTTTTACTTTAAGGCCCTTTTGATTACATTTGCAAGTCACCTGGCAAATATATTCTTACCAACCTAAGCGTACTACATCTCTGACTGGGAATCTGTCAACTTTATACTGTAAGCAACTGCAAGCTGATCCAGAAACACAGATAACATCTTCTTAACTAGTTGTTCACATGCCAAACTAATTTTTATCTTTTGTATCCTTTGTTTCAAAGGGGAAAATTGAGGAAAATAAAACCTGTGTCCTTGTTGTTTTTTTTTTTTCTGTTTTTTGCCCAAGACTTTCCAATCACTGGCAATACTTCTTAGGTTCCTTCTGTAAATATCATTTGTACTCACATGAATCACAAGAAGTCAAGAGTTGTCCTCAGTTTTGCTGCGTCTTAGAGGTTTCTCTGTCTTGTTTTGGATACTACTCCAGGACCTCTCCATCGTTACTGGGGAGCAGGTGGATCACCAACTACTACTATTCTCCTCTTCTTTCCATCCCTTACCTGATAACTTATTTGACTTTAGGACAAGCAGCTTATTCTTTCTGAGGGCATCCAACTCTCTCCTTTTTAGAAAGTTTCAAAGCTCTTAAGCTCTTAATTGTACAGATGCCTTTTTCCTTCCCTGTGTCCTCTGTGCAAGTCTCTTCCCTTGTCTATCACTCAAACAAGGCTAGACTTCCTCTTTCAACCATGGAATTCTTTTACTTTTTGGTTTCATTGAAACTTTCCTTGTGTTTCCTTTAGGAAACTTTTATCCTTCCTAAGAATCTGGAGTGTGGAAAGGCATTCTAGTCTCTTCACTTCCTCCTTCCAGAGGTAGATCAGTTTATACTTGGAACACATAACAGTGCTAGGATGTTTCATCCTCTTATTTGGCATAAAATCCTTAAGCTGGGCGGAATGCTGTACTGTACAAGTTCACCACTTCCCAATGTAAAATACAAAGAGACAGTACTAACAGGCTTAACTGGGATTAAAAAGGGATGACTAGTAAAGGAAAGGAATCATAAGATCACAACTTGCCAGGCCTTACTTTCCTTACCTTTCAAATAAAAACCTTGCATCACATGATCTCTATGGTTTCTCGTAGCTCTAACTTTCTAACCCTACAGCTGTGGATGCAACTTTACCCCTCTCCTTGGAGGGGTATCTCAGGCCTCAGAGGTAACAATATGTTGGTATGTAAGGTCCTCAAGAGTAAGGACTGCATCACTCTTTGTACTTGTGACAGCAGTGAAAGTACAGCATTAATATAAAATGGGCATTTAATAAATATCTACTGACTGATTGATGGACAGAAAAGAACTGACCAAAACTGTTAGGAAGACAATTTTCCCTTTCAAACTCCATATGCAACCTAAAGGAACTCTCTCCCCTTTAAGAAGTCAAAGTGAATACAAATGATTTCAAGAATCCCCCTGATGCTAATAATGACACTTTAAGAGAGGGAGGCAAAGTGGTTAGGCCTGTGTGTTGCATTAAAAAAAAACAAACCAAAAAACTATAACCATAGTCTTCCTGACTCCTGTCCACCCCCACCCAATTACTAACTAATGGAGGATAGCTCGGCAACATTTCAGCAGAGACTCCATCTACAGAATATTTTAGATTAAAATCCTTGCCAGATGGTCTGAAGAAGTGTTTGCTTCATTGCTGATTTTGGCCATCTTAATGTCAGTAACAATAAAAAGAAGCTTGTTACTGCCACTGGGGAGCAAAGGCATAAATTCCTTTCTCCACAACTGAATTACTGGTTGTGGACAGCTGTGATCTATACAATAATAAGGATGATACTGTAGCTTTCTGGGAAAGTATTTCCATAATTTTGAGAAGAAAATATTTATGGTAAATTTTACATATAATAAAGGTTTTTTAAAAAGGTACAGGTTACATAATTTTACCAATTGTGGTATAAATCTATAGCCTGTGATAAAGGATCATAAACTTTATGAATAGCTCAGCAGCTGAACACTGCAAGTATTTCTAAAAGCCTGTTTCTCATTTAACGTCTATTTCTAGTGGCCTCCAAAGGCACATCATTATTTTATGTTGACTTAATTAGGGCAAGGTTAAGCTAAAATCAATATGAATATATATGTATATACACACAAAAGATATACATGTTATGTATATGTGTAGTGAAACATTACAGAGTATCCCCAAAATCTTAATGCAGTTTTAAAGGCTGTTGGGATACCTCATATATGAATGCGATAGAGGGCTGAACTTGGACTCAGGAAGTCTTGGCCGTGACACATACTAGCTAGTGCATCCATCACCAGTGCAATAATAGAAAAGGCATGCAACCTTTCAGTGCCCCAGGCAATGGTCTAAAACTCTATGTTATAGAGGAGCTGCTAATCTTCATGGTGGAGGGAATGTACATTCCCAGAAAACGCCCACATTTATTGGATCAAAAGTCCAGACCAAAAGAACTCCTAAACCATGACTCTCTTTGATTTTGTCAAAATGCCATCTAAAATCTTAAATCCATGTGCTACACTAAGCAGACCAATTACAGTCAAGTTATAAAGCAAAACGAGGTCCTGGAGAGGAAAGGGTCATTGGTCCCAGCTCTGCTACTTATAACCCATGTGACCTTGGCAAGTTCTGTCTTTGCTCTGGGTTTCGGGGCCTCATCTTTTGGAGGCAGCTAGGTGACACAATGCACAGAGCAGTGTGCTTAAAGTTAGGAAGCTCTGAATTCAAACCCTACTGGAGCCACAACTTAGTTATGTGACCCTGGGCAAGTTACTTAATCAGTTTCAGCATCAGTTTCCTCACAAGTAAAATTGGGGGGGGGGGGTGGGTGGGAGGGTTGGATTCAATGGCCTTGAAGTTCCTTTTCAGCTCTAAGTTTTTGATCCTATGATGCTTAGATGACTTCTAAGGCTTCTTTTGGCTCTAAATATATGATACTATGATCTCTCTTCAATGCTCTACCAAATGAAGGATGCCCTGGGCATAGTATCTTAAATCCCTGTGATTTAAGATACTTTAAATCACAATTTTTAACACTAAAAAATAATCTTTTGGCTACATTATGGCAATAAGGGTACAAGTGTTATAGAACCTGGAGGAATTTTGAATCCTGAAGACTTAAGCGTATGGCTTTTAAGAAATTCCAAATGAGTTTGAGTTTCAGTACTAGAATATAGAATTGAGGACAAACAGGAATCTTCCAAACAATCTAATCCATTTTTCTCACTTTATAGTCCCATTATAAAGAGGGGTTCCATTAAGTAACAATGGGAGAGTCTTACATAGAAAAAACAGTTAGCAGTTCATTGCAATAGTACAGGAATGAAGCAACAAAGGTAATCAGTTTTGGACTTTTAGCCCACCTGCCATTGCTTCCTTTTTAGCACATAAAATTCCAGTATCAATTCTTTATGAACAAACTACACAACCGTTGGGGTTTTTCCTATTATTCTTAATAGTGTGCCTCTCCATGATTAGCACTGTAGATAGTTGGGGGAAAAAACTGTTGGTTCATATATGTTTTAGAAGCACAAGATTTTCACTGGACCTTTTTGTATCTTTTTTTGAACTATGACCATTCCTGTTAAGACTTCCCTTTCATTCCTTCATAACACTGACAGTAAGCTATGCCAACATTTTTCTTCACCTTTGAATCTCCAGTCCTCTCCTTTTTCACTGGCTTTGTATAATCTCCATCAACTACTTTCCTGCTCCTTCTCCACACCTGTTCCCCAGTTAGAACCTTGTTGAAAGGAACTCATGATAGTATGCTGAATGGGTTTGTTATAAGTTAACGCTATTTAACCTCAACTGGAGTCTCATGACTATCTATTTATCTTTTACTTCCTTGTTTATTAACTCCCTATGATATTCCCCACAGTGGCTATTCCCAAACTTCTTTCTTCTCAAAGCTCCCTTACTATCCTGACACTCCTCAACTCTCATACTAACTTTTGCTTTAATCTTACCAACTGTTGTAACTTCTCACTCCAAGGTCACCAATCAATACGCATTTATTAACCACCTACTACGTACCAGTCACTATGCTAGGTTCCAAGAAGAGGAATTAGACCTATATTTTCACTGGTATAGGAAACTCATGGACGAGGAAACTCCTTTTAATAGTCAAGTGCAAGCCAGCCCTCCCTCCAACCTCCACCCCCAACCCAACACAGACTGTTTTTTGGACAAGAACAACTTAGTCCTCTAAGACCGCAAGGTGCTGGGGACAAAGAGGCAAAAAAATCCCTTTCCTCAATGAGCTCATATTCTTTTGGGACAAACAATAAGTACATATTGAAAATGCTCCAAACAAATGTAAGGTAATTTTGGAAATCCAGTCAGTTAGCAGGCAAGCATTTATTAAGTGTTCATTAAGTGCCAGGTACTGTGTTGAGGATAGAAAGAAAAGCAAAAAATAATAATATAATATTATCATATTATAATGAGAAAGACAACATGTAAATAAGTAGGCACAATTAAGATACTCAGAGAATAGATGGAAGGTGACTTTAGAAGGGAAAGCCCCAGCAGCTGTGAGAATTGGGAGAGACCTCCTGCATTAGGAACCTCAAAGGAAGCCAGAGAAACAAAGAGGTCAAGGTGAAGTGAGAAAGTATTCTAGGTCTGGGTATGTGTGAAGGAGGAAGGCATAAAGACGGAAGAGAAAATGCTGTGTCAAAGCACCATACATGATATACTACCATGTACGTACACACACACACACACGCACGCACACACACTCCTGTAGCTGGATTGTACAGTGAGAGAGAGGGAGTGAAGTGTAAGAAAATTAGGAAGTATGAAGGGACCAAATTAGGAAGAGCTTTAAATGACAAATATAGGACTGTGAGTTTGGATCCTAAGGGTAACAGAAAATCATTGGAGTTTCATAGTCAGACCTAAGCTTCAGGAAATTCACTTTAGTCTCTGAGTACAGGATGAATTTGAGTGGAGAGACTTCAGCTAAGGACTCCAAGTAGAAGCCTACTGCAATACTCCAGGCATGAAGTGATAAACTAGGATTGTGCCTGTGTGAGTGGAGAAAAGGGGACAAAAATAAATGCAAAATGGCTTGAAGGTAGAAACAATAAGATCTGGAGGCTGACAAACTCTATGGGACGATAGAAAGGAGACACTAATGCAATTGTGAATCCAGTTGACTGGGAAGACGTCCCTGAGTGTACCCAAGTGAGGATACCCGTGACAGTAAAAGGGAAATGCAGAAGAGGAGACAGTCATGGGGGGAAGATAGGAGGTTTCGTTTTAGACATAATGAGCTTGAGATACCTATAGGCATTTAGTTGAAGATGTTTAAAAGGAGGTTAGTGATACATGACTGTGGCTTAGGAGAAATATTAAAACTGGATAAACAGATGTGGGAATTTATTTCATAGATATGAGACTTGAACTCATGGGAGCCAAAGAGATCATTAAGTGGGAGAGAAGGAAAAAAGAAGAGGACCCCGGATTCTCTTAAGGGAAACTGAAAGTTAATAGACCAAGAACCAACAAAGAAGACTGAAAAACGGTCAAGGTAAGAGAAAAACCTGTGGAGAGCAGTGTCTTAAAAATCTAGGGAGTAGAGGGCATCCTGAAGGAGAAAGATATACAATGTCAAAGGTTGCAGGGAAAACAAGAAGGATGAGGAATGAGAAAAGGTCATGAGATTCGTCAAGTACGAGAGCACTGGTAACTCTAGAGAAGGCAATTTCCATTAAATTCTATGGTCAGAAGCCAGAATGCACAGGAGTTGACAAGACAGTGAGCGAAGAGGAAGTAGAAGCACCTGGTACAGATGGCCCTAGCACCTGGGGACATCCGGAAAGGCTTCATGTAGAAGGTGGTATTTGAGCTGATTCTTAAACAGCTACCTAACTGCTGAATCTCATGGCTTATGTTCCTTGACCTTTGAGTGGCATTTAGCACTACTGCTAATGCCCTGCCTGATCCCCCATCCATTCCTTGAAAGTCTCTTGCTTTCTGTGCACTCTGTTCCTTGCTACCTCTCTCATTACTTCTTGGTCTCCCTTATTTGTCACTCTCTCCTTTTGCCCCTTGACGTTTTTTTTTTTAATTCTCTCTATACTCTTTTCCCTTATCTAGTTCACGCCTATGGCTTCAGTGATCCCTTTCACACTATCAAAGCTACAGCTATTCTACAAGCCCCATCTTCTTACCTGAATTTTTGGGCTACATTTCCAACTACCAGTCAAGTCAGTTAGATATCTGTCAGTACCACAAACTCAACATGTGCAAAACAAAATTCATTATCTTTCTACCAAAACCTGCTCTTCCTTCTAACTTTTCTACTTCTATTCTTCTAGTTTCCTAGATCTGAGTGCAGTTACCTTTGATACATCCCATGTATACAGTAAGTTCTGATATTTCTCTCTTTGAAATACTTCTTGCAATAATCTTTCCTTTCTACTCCTAGGTCTCCAAGCCCCATTCAGTTCCTCATTATTTTTTGACTGGACTATTAAGTGGTCTCATCACTGCATTCTTTTCAAATCTCAAAACCACCACACAGCTGTGAAAATTTTAGTGATATATATGCCTGACCATATCACTTCTCTGTTTAAAAATGTTCTATGGTTTCCCACACTTAGTGAATTAAATACAAATTCCTCATGTTGACTTTCAAAGCTCCCCACAATCTGGCTCCAATCTATCTTTTCAGGGTTATTTTGAAGTATTTTATTTTGCTTTCTCCCTGCCTAGAAGGGACCCCCTTTTCCCATCTCTACTGATGACAAATTCCTTCTCTCCCCTTTAGGCCCAGCTCAGGTGTACCTTCCTTTTAGATGTTGTTTGTGTACATGCCTCACTAATACTTGGACTCTCCCTCTGGACTCCTACTTCTTCACTGCCTTATCCCTCTTGAGAGATATCTGTCTTGAGGTCCTCTTCACCTGGCTGGTAACTCCACCCCCAAGAACACTATTTTGGACAGGATTCAAGCTCCTTTTGACCTTACTCTCTCTCCAAACTCCTACTCCTTACCTACCTCATGAGCAGGTAATCTTCCTTCTTCTCTTTACCCCTCCCTCCTTACTTTTGCTTTCCACTTTATGTATAATCTTCTCCCATTAGGATGTAAACTCTTTTAAGGGTAGGGACTGTCTTGTTTGCTTGTATGTGAAATCTCTGCATTTAACATGGTGCCTGACACATAATAAAACATTTAATAAATGCTTTCTCTCCCTTCCTCCATCCCTTCTTTCCTCTTTCTCAACGAATGTTTTCTGAATCAAACTGATGATGGCGTGGAAGAATGACACATGTATGTTTGTATTATAGAGATATATATTGGGAATAGCTCTGAATTATGGTAATGCACTGGTCACTGGCAACTGGAACCCTGGCTAGAAGACCTAGAAGAGCAGATATCTAAAAATGATCTATCTGATGCTTTGACAAAAAGGAAAAGAAGCATCAGAAAACAGTATGAAAGAATTTTGGCTACAGAGCAGGTATGATCAGTGTACAGTCCACAGATGAGGCAGGAACAAAGGTTATCTACTTTCTAAAGATCCCCTAAATTTCTTATCCCCATGCTTTCAGCCTACAGAAACTCTAGATCTAATTCTGAAGGAAACTGATTGAGCCTCTAGTCTAGGTAGCATATGTTGAATGGCTAGCAAAGAGATCCAAAATTAACTTGAGATTTATGTTTTTACTATGCCCCTTCCCTTAAATCAATTTCTTCACAGAACCAGAATAATAATTTTAGAGATGGAAGGGACCCTAGCATCATTTACTCCAGCTCATACACAAAAAAGAAGGCCCTGGACAGCATGAGTGACAAGTGGTCGCACCCAGTCTGTGTGAGGCTCTCCAGTGAGGAGGACTTGCTACTTTCTAAGGCACTCCATTCCACTCTTGGACAGCTCTAACTGGAAGGACACATCAAATATACATCTGCCTCTTTATGACTTCCACCTATTTCTACTTTGTGACTTCCTTCGAGGGAACAACAGAACAAGTCTGTGCTCTCTTTCACATACGTGAATACAGCTATGATGCCCCTGTGTCTTCATTTCTGCAGATTAGAGGTCACTCACCATTCTGATTAATCCTACAATGCTATGAACTACAAGGAAACTTGAAGATAGAGAGACCATCTATAACAGGTTGATAAAAAAAAAAAGACTTTGCCAAAGTGACACCTGAGCTAAGCCTGGAAGGAAGATAAGGATTCTGCTAGGCAGAGGAAAGAAGGTAATGCACTGCAGACATGGGGCATAGATTGGACATAAGCATAATGACAGACTGGAATTTTACATTTGGAAAATGCCTTGTAGTTGAGTTTGGCTATGATATGGTTCATGGTGTAAGATAGAGCTGGAAAGGTAGGTTGTAGCTAGATTGTATAAACACTAGGTGTAGTGAATCTCTCCATTTTATCCTAGAGGTAACAAGAAGCTGGCTACAGAGAGCTGCTGAATAAGTTACAGAGCAGTTGTGAGCTCTGTCAGCAGAGGCGAGGTGCTAAAATGACAGACATATATTTACAGTTCTGTAGTATAACTTAGGCAGGCCTGTGAGTTCAGGAAGCTCTAGGTTACAACAGGATGTCAGTGTCACAGCCAGATTTTTTGCAACAATGGTTTGATGAACAATGAACCAGAAAAATTTATCAACCTGAATCTCCATAAATCAACCATGCAGGTTAACTGAGTTGTCACTGTATCTGGTTTGCCTAGAAACATAGCCTAAGTTAAACTAAGTTCCTTTTCCCTTGCTGAACATACCATTTATTCTCTACTCTGATGAAGAATGATGCAAGATTTCACTCTGAGTTGAGCAGGTCTCCTGTTTTTGTCATGTGAGGAACTTCTCAGAAGAAAAGAACTTTGCTAGTTTAGTGTGGCCATGGGCAAGTCACCGACTTTCTCCTAGCTTGCACCACTCCGTGTTGTCTTTGGTAAATCAAGGGAGAGGACTCACTGGGATTTCTAAGGCCCCTTTCAGCTCTAACATTCTAATTCTATGACTTCTGGCCAATCTCCTCTGCTGTCTAATAAAGAACCTTTGATACAGACGGATATGATGTGATGGGGTATTTAACTTTGTCCAGCTGAATATTTTCATGACTTCTCTAAAAAACATTTTTGTTTTGTTCACTCTTGTTTGTTTAGGCAAGAAATAGTTGTGCCTTGTCCAGCATTGTAAGTGGTTCTTTCTCAGAGTGTGTGCGAGAAACTAAAAGGAGAGTTTCATGGCTCCTCGATTGTGAAAGGTTTCTCGTTCTGGCTTCTCAGCTCTGGATCACATTTCTAAAGTCCCTGTTGAGCCTGCACTGTGGCTAGCAAAACTGTGTGTGATTCTAAGATATCCTGATCCTCCTGAAACCTTTCCAGGTGTCATCAATGCTTTCTTGATCTCCTGGAAGAAAAACAAAACACCTCAGGAATATATGCCACATGGCTAAGTGGAATTAAGTTCTCTGAGCCTGAAAAATCCTCTTAGAGATTAATGACCAAGGAATTCTCTTCTATCTCCTCTCTCTTTCTTCCCCCCACCCCAGTGTAATATCTCATTAAGATGGAGCATAGGGGTCCTTAACCTGGCACTCACTTATCTGTAAGGGATCACTGAAAAGATTTCCAGAGGTCTGCGAACTTGGATGAAGAAAACAATCACATCTTTATTTCAATATAATTCATTTCCCTTATAATTCCATGCATTTAAAAATATTATTCCATAGACATCACCAGAGTGAGGCATACACACAACACAGGGATATAGCAGAATTTGCAATTGCTGAGGTAAGAAATTCTATAGATATTCACTGTGGCCTCTTCTCTTTCACAGCACATGGCTTTGAATCTTGGCCCTTTCCACTTACTACTTGTACCACACTGAGCAACTGACCCTCTGGGCCTCAATCCCCTCATCTGTAAAATGAGAGTTTGGACTAGATGCCCTCCAAGGTCCCCTTCAGTTCTAAATCTGTGTTCTAATGACTGCCTTCTACAATACAGATTTTAAGAGGCCCTTTTATTTTCCACAGTTCTGATTCCTAGTAGACAGGGTCTATTCATTACATTAACTACAAAGCATCTTGAAATCCAGGACAAGGCATTTGCAGGGCATAAGTACAGATAAAAAAATGGATGAACCGTAAACTCTCTCATTTCAGTGCTATTTGAACATATTTTTAGAGGTCACTTGGCACTTTTGGTAAAACCGTGAGTCTCCACAAGGCTCCATACTTGGGCTGAACTTGGGTAATGAATGTCATATGCTTTGAACCTTTCCTCTCAAGCTACCTGAAAAAGCAAGATTAGGTAACAAAAAGAAGTGTGTGTCACAGTGGTGAATTCCAGAATTGGAAGACCTTGGTTCCAATTCCATCTCTATCATTATCTGTATAGATTTACTTTTGGACACCCAATTTTTCTGTGTCTATTTCCTTATCTATAAAATGGGAATAATGCTGTATACTTCACAGAGATCTTGTGAGGACAAAATGAGATAACAACTGTAAAAGTCCATTTGAAGGTCCATTGCATTAAGAAGATGTCAGATAGTGTAATAATCCTAATAAAAACTGTTGCTTTTCCTTCTTCTATCTAGCCTGCCATCCCACTGTTCTAAGTCTTTCTGACTCAGCTCCTTGTTCCTTGTTAGCTCCTCCTTTTTGGCTCTCATAGATGGTGTGGGAATTTAGAAGGATATTTAAACTTAGCTTATACATCCTCCCAATGACTGAAGGGAGAACAAATTTTCCTCCTCTGGGCTTTTCACTGGCCCTCAGCCTGAAACTTGCTGGGTACCTTGTAGCTGCATAGCAATATTAAACAACCGAAGACACAGCATGAAAATTTTCTATCTGTCCACCAACACACCATTATCATAAACACCATCAATATGAAGAAGGCATTTTTTTTAGCAGGAGGCAAATTGTTTAAAAACTTTCTAAAAGAAAAACTTCTTATAAAGGAAATGATAAATTAAAAACCTATAGGTGTGATCTAAAAATACAAATATATCATCAAATCATATGGGAACTTTGCAAAAAAGGATTTATTATAGTTTAAGTCAATTTGAATTAAACACGTATTTTTTAAAAAAAGTTAGGGGGCAGATTTATATTCTTATTCCTTATGACTCTGACTCAGATTTGAGATGGCAGGGTAGCTACCTTGTTTACACTGGACAGAGACCTTTTTGGCAAGTCCCTAATGACTCAAATAAGCAAACAGTATCCATCTACACTGAGGATAAGGGCATAACAAAGTCTGAAGTTGCCCTCCTCATCTTTCTAGGGTTGCATGGGAAGAAGAAATTCCTTTCAGTCACAGGCAAACACAGCTTTCTTTATAACTGGAGTTGTAAAGAGAACAATATGCTTAGAGGACTTGGTGAAATTTCTTTTACTTCAAGTCACAATGCTACATACTGACTTAATTGAAGCTAGTAACCTGTTTGGGTTTTTGGATCTGGACATGTGATGTCATTGGTAACTTGCGGCCTTCAAGGATTTCCTGAGGAACTCTGAGGGTGAGTGCCTTGCCCACCTCCCATAATCAGTATGTGTCAGAGGCAGGGCTTGAACACAGACCTTTCTGACATTAGGGCTAGTCCTTTCTACAAAGTATCAATTTCAAATGGTGGTCATGCACTGAGACTACCCATACATTGTCTCTGAGATACCACTCTAGCAACACTACAAAGCCACCATGAAGCCCTCTGCTTGTTATCTCTCTTATTTCTGGTTCTTCCTGGGCTGAACAAGGTTCAGTTTAGACCTCTGAATCTCTATGAAGTTGTACATATATCTCATTTTATTCCCTTAGTATTTCTGGATTTCTTCAATCCTTTTTCTCAAATGCTTGAGTCTGATATTGATATACCATGTAGTTTCCAGGGAGATTTAAAAAGAAAAAGCTGGATACAGGCATAAAAATGCAGAATACATGAACAGCCGACTTTAACAATCACTGTGTTTGTGAGACTTTCTGAAATACCTGTGGGGACTTATGAGAACGCCAGCTGTACTGGTGACTGTGGAGACTGGCCAGCAGAATATTTTCATCAGTATCCACCTGGCCAAACCGCAGTGTCTCCTGTGTGTCATTACAGATCACAAAATGGCTGAAGACCAACTCCTCTACCTCAGGGCATTGGTTCTGAAAGGAAAAGAAGAGGAAAGCCAACGTGCATCAGATTAATTGCAAGATGTTTGGCAGCTGTCTGCCCAGTGGCAAGAGTTACAAGACAAAAATACGAAAAGATTTCTTGTCATTAGCTCTGGTATACAAAATATTCTATATTCCCAAGCATAAGCATCAAGTGTGTGGTATGAACATACATACACATACATACACACACACACACACACACACACATACACCTTAAAGAGATCTAAAATGTTCCAAGAATATGTTTTGATTTATATTCCTGCAAAATAAATCATATAGCACAGAAAAATAAAAAGAACAATGAGATCTCTCAAACTTTTGAGTTTTTTTCAAGTGAATTAACATGCTAAAAAAAGAAAAAGGCCTACAGGCCAGTGGTCTTCAAAAAGTGCTCTAGAAGTAAGGATGATGAGGGGTGTATATTCTTTCGAAAGCAGGGATTGTTTGGGTAACAAAGCCCTCCGATCCCTCATAGAAGAGTGTGAATGTGTGAGTGTAACTCTTCTAAGAAAAAGTTGCAGATTTCTTATGCTACTCAGGGACTGAGCTTGCAAGATTGATCAGGTCTGGAGGCTGCTTAAAACACAGGGGTTTTTTTTCAAGAGTGGTAAAAGTAATCACCAGTCTTACAGAGCATCACTCCTATGAATAAATATGCTTCAGCTAATGTTCAGTAACTGATGGGCAGTGTTAAGCCTTTCTGATGACCTAGCAGTCCCTGTGAATTCAACCACATCAGAGAATCAGGGAATCTCAAACCTATCCAGTATAATCCATTCCTAACAAATAAATGAATGAATGAAGATCCCTGTTATGATGTGCCAAACACTAATCTTTGCCTGAAGATCTCCAGTGAGGGGAGAACCTTGAGGAAATCTATTCTGGATTGCTCTAATTATTGCTAAGTTTTCTCTCACACCAAGTCTAAGCTTATCTCTCTATGACTTTCACTCATTATTCCAGTTTCTGCTCTCTGGGGCTAAGCAGGACACCTCCAGATTGTTTTCTTTCCAAAAACCTTTTAACCAATTAAAGATGGCTCTTCTGGCTAACACTAAACATAACTTGTTCCTTCAACCAGGCCTCATGTTGTATGGCCTTCAGCCCCTTTGCCATTCTGATGACCTTCTTCTAAATGTCCTGCAGATTATCAAGATCCTCCCTAAAAAAATGGTGCTCAGAACTAACCGAATGCAATAATGCAAATGTGATGTGACCACAGCAAAATGCAACAAGACTGTCACCTTTCTTGTCCTGGATACTGTCTCTCAATGTAACCTAAGATCAATCTTGTGGTCCACTACAACATCTAGATCCTTTCCCACACACAATTAGATTCAGAATACATATGTCAACCAAGGCAAAATCCACGAAAGTGCTAGTCAGTGAAATATGACAATCTGTGGAGAAAGGGCCCTCCATCTCTACCTACATTACTATCGTGCCACAATTTGGAAGGCAAGCTCAATCCTCTGCACACAATAAATGCTCTTTCATTCATTGCATTCACTCATCTATGACAAATGATCTTGACAATGCTACTTTCAATTTTCTCTAGTTTTTTTTTTTCTGACTGAAGATCTAAAATACTGTCAAAATATTCTTATGTCAGAAAACCTGGAACTTGACTGACACTCTTCCTTCCTCCTGTCCCAGTTCCATGAAATGTAAATGGGGTAGTAGATTTGACTGCCTGTTGGGACACTTGTCCCACTTCAAGGTCTCCTATTATTCCTGAAGTCTAGAGGGATGAAATTCAGAATAAGCTGAAACTGAACCTAACCAAGGGAAGTCAATTTGGTACAATCCATTAAGGAATTCTCTCAGAAGAGTGAGTGAGACTAATAACCTGGAAGATGTGAGAGGGTGAGTCACAATCCAGGGCACTAAAACTCTGGGAGGAGGGGGGGCGGAAAGGGGAAGAGTTCTAGAAATGGCTTCATCATGTGACCAGACAATTCGTTTTTTAAATCACACATTTTTTTATGAACTTGTTAAACTTATTAAGCAAGTTCTTTTGTTATTAAAAATTCATCCTTTCCCTTAACATCTTGAACACTAACATGAGAAAACAAATGTGACTCCAAGTCTAAGATGTTTTAAAAGTCCTGGGATTCAAATTTCATTTTAGTAATGATTAGTGATCTATTTATTAGTGACACTGAGGTTAAGCTACCAGATGGGTTCCAAAAAAACAACAAAAAAGGGGGAAAAACCTCCTCATCTCTACAATTGACCTTTTAATAAATGATGAGGGGTTTAGGAAAAAATGTAAATTAAAGAACACAAGGGGGTTATTTACATTTTTCTAAAGAATACAGAAAGTCTTTAGGGACCTCTTTCACTGTACTGACTCTTCATCTGTGGAGTTCATTGTAAGTGTAACAATTTTAAACACTTTTTGGAATGCTGGACATAGGATAACATTTGAAAAAGCATTTTATGTGACATCACATACTCTGAATGAACCTGAGGTGCTTACTTTAATTTGATAATTTACTGGTGTTCATTTAATTTTATAATTACTTACCATAGCATCAAAATACTCCTGGTAGAGTTTAACATGTCAGAGATTAATTTGTAATTAATTGGGACATAGTAGTGTATGAAATAAAAAAGATGGACACAATTTGCACCTTTTTAAAAACACTCCTAAAGTGTTAATCTGCTCAGGTTTCACCTGAAGTTACAAAGCAAACTGTATTTGATATTCTGGGATCTTACGCTTGTTTCAGAAACATACATCATTTGCCAAAACAAAGAAGAAGAAAAGGAATGCATAGCTAGAAAAACTAGAACTTGGTGAAGGCTTCTGTTCATCTTGAACTCCTGACCTGAACGTGGAAGGCCAAATGGCTTCATGCTTCAAATGCCTAGCCCATCTGTATTATCTACAAATTATTTATCTGAGATATCAATCCAGTACAAATATGCAGAAACTCAAATCATGTCTCCTGCTTATTGAGTTCACATTCTGGTTGGCAGCAAAACCACTATATATGAACATGGCTGCACAATGAATCCTGTGATTGGATTACTGTACTTTTCCTGTAAGGCAGATAAAGTATGTACAGAACATCTTAGAAACAATGACTTTAGGAACCTTTCATGAGTCTATTTCCATGTCAAATATCCTGTGACTTCAAAAGAGAACATTTTAAATTTACTTTAGAATACATAAGGTTAGATGCCCACCACATTAGAACATGGTGGCAAGTACCCTTGACATGGGAGGAAACGAGAAAATTACAGCAACAATTACAGAAGTATATCCTCTTGTGGCTCATGTTAACATTGCCAAATCCCTGTATAAATCAGAACCAACTATTCATAGAATGTACCTGTCAGCAATATACTATGTGACATATGGCTCTACTTAATCAAATATACAATTCAATTTTTTTCCAACTCAGAATACTCCTTCAAGGCACTGTGTTAGTCAGTCAGTCATTCACACTCTGATGTGGTTTAAAACATTTAAATATTTATGCACCATATTTTATTTATATGTATAGCTGTGTCTAAGAGAATTCTTTACCCTGGGAGGAAACTGATATTTCTGAAGGCCATTTTGCAGTAGTTGCCACACATGGGTCTTCTTATAACAGGCACTGATGCTAAGTAAAAAGAATACAAATTCTGGGTTTAAATGCCCTATCAGTGACTCTTTTAAATTTTTTATTTTTGTTTTTTATTAAATGCATTGTTCAGAATATGACAAAAAAAAAACCCAGAAATTGGAGCTCCAAAGATTTTTTTCACATTGCTATTTGAACCAGCTGTAAAGATTTAGATCACACTAGCTCTTGTTTTACGCATGTCCTTTGCAACAAGAAAACCATGGAATGCCCTTAAAAAAGAATTTTTAATATAAAGCAGATGTTTTATCTTCTTTTACTTTGCTATTGTAGTGCCATGTTAGGTAATTAATTTCTCAGCTTTATACAGGTCTTCATGCATATAAATAGAATGATTTGCTCCCATGACAATTTGTAGGTCAGAAAATTAAAGGACTTCTTTCTTTAGGTCAGTGATGAACAGAAGGACCTTATACTTGGGGAATGAAACCCCAAATGCTGCATATGAAGAATATTAGGGGAGTGACTGTCTGGTCTTAAGTAGAAAAAAAAGTTCTATTTTTAAAATAACACTAAAAATTAAAGGATGCAAAACTACTCTGAAATTTGTATTACTGTCACATGACACAGTTAAATGAATTACGTGTTAGCGGGAGCTGAAGTTACCTTATTTCCATTAAAATTTAAATGTGACAGATATCACAAACATTTTACCTTTTTTCAATATGGGCTGATTTATGGAAAGGGATAAAAGTGAAAAAAATATTAAGAAGCAGTGGGGAGTAAAGTTGATTCATGCAGTCAGCCTCCTCCTGGTACACTGAAAGAATGGAAAGTTAACAGAGGCAAGGGAAAAAAGCTACATTGTACTTGCATATTATATACAACTCGTGTGTGTGTGTGTGTGTGTGTGTGTGTGTGTGTGTGTGTATGAAAACATGAAGTGCCTAACATCTTAAAGATCCACACTGGTGTTTCATTCCTTTAACAGTTCCTGAGATTATACTAAGTAGCCTGATTGGAACTTTGGCAAACTGAAACTATAAAGTACTTGGAAAAAGTTCTGGGGAATAGAGTACTTTATACACAGATGTGGCACATTAGTCACAAAAATGTGAGTTTAATATCCAATGCATGTGTAGAGGACCCATATTCTCTAGAATTCTAAAAAATAATGTGGGTTGCTTTGCCAGTGTGGAAACAGGCGCCAAATATTCCACTGCCCATCCGCTTCATTCTGTCACATTGTAGTTTGGTTTTGACTTGTCTGACATAGCATCCAATTGAAAATTAAACATGGTCACTTTGGAAATGGTTATGGAATGTGTGTACCTGTTGCCAAGCTTGTACTGCAGTGTTTAGAGAATGAACTGCATGCTGCCCAAAGTTTACAAATATAGAATCAACTATCACAGTGCAATCCAGCAGTTTTTCTGTCGCCTCGCTAGAAACAGCGATCTGTCCATAGATGCTGAAGGGTTTCACCACACTCTGCATGGTAACATTTCTGTACTCCAGAAGTCTGCAATCAGCCTGAGTAGAAAACTGGAACTCTTGACAGACCGATCCATTGTTCCACTGCCTGAGATAAAGATGAGGTTCTCTAAAGGAGAGAATCAAGTATTCTAGCTCAGCTGGCACATTCCTGTCAGAGATGAATGGTTGTAGGTACTGCGGTGAAACTATGAAGAAAATAAACAAGCAAGGGAAACAACAAATTTAGAAGAGGTGACCATACATTGTAGGGGAAAATATATGAACCATCAGTTTGTTAAAAAGAAGTTTTACTTTGGAAAAGGAAAACAATATGATACACAGAGGTAGATGACACTTAAGAAACTTTCAACTTTCTTTTTCTAACTGAAATAGGGCCTACTATTTGTTTAAGACAATATGTTCCCTTTTCAGAAAGTTTATTTTATATCTGGAGTTGAATTTTAAAAGAAAACCTTACTAAGGCAATATTTGAGGAATATTGATTCCCAAATACAAAAAGTGAAAGTCCCAAAAGTTAAGGGGAGTCCTATAGAATTACCTGGTACTGCTCAACCACTCTTAAAAATATGAGTTTTTGCAAGAAAGATTTTTTTAAAGCAGCATAATCGCCCCCCCCACTTTTTTTTTCTTTTTTGCTGAAAAGGCAATATGCTTACCAGCAGCTGTGTTTGGTTTTAATCTGATTTTTACTTTTTCCATTGTGTGTAAGTTGAAAGTCCTAACACCTGGTATCAGAATGCATTAACCAGAAAGCTAGAGCACAGTCAAAAATGATTTACAAGTAACTATCTGATTGGTAACATTAACATTAGTAAGTATGTCAGAGGCTATTCTTGGATCATGGAAAAATTTAAATTAAAACTTGTAAAACTGCTCAAGTTATCTGAGGTATTTGTCCATCTCTTACAGACAGTGTTCCTGCATTTGAAATCAGGCAATATCCTGAAGTACTTCTGGAATGTCTATGCCATTAATGCAATGACACAGCACACTGAACAAAAACAGATGCATCTCTTTCAAAAAGATTATAATTGCAATAACAGTGAAACCTATAATTCTTGTAGATTTCTCAAAAACCCTTATTACAGAAGCTCCAAAGTGTTAAAGCATTTCAAGAGTACTGTAAAATGTACTAGCTCAATGGTATTGGTGAAAAACATAAAAGATCTATAAGCTCTTTGAAAAGAGAAAGAACACCTGCTGGACATGCCTACTGCCTCATGTGGCTACAACTATTGCTGCTGGACAGACTTGGCAATGCTCCTCCCTGTTCCAGGGAAAATGAATGACACTTCTAAAAATAGTCAGTCCCATGGGAAAGGCAACTGGCAACCACAGCACTCTGGGCATTGCAGGCTCCTAATACAGGCAACAGAAGGCATCAATTTGAAATGGAAACCTTTCTCCTTTGCACTTCCTGGAAGTGAGTTATCAGGGCAGCTATTAATGAACAGTGTGACTCAGTGCAAAATAAAATAAGAAAGATGGAAAGGTTTGCATTGTATTTCAGAATAAAGAGTACCTGTGCCCAACTGATCAAGGTGATGACAGAAATGGAATTCTAGGTGAGCAAACTGGAGAGAGACCGCGAGGGATGGCACAAACCACGGAGTAAAGCAGGAGTCCACTCGTGTACAGGCAGCCAGGGCTGTTGGTGTTACCAGCTGATCACAAGCACTTTGAGAGCCAGATTCACTTTCAGAGCTGTGAGAAATAAAATTTTTTTAAAGGTTCACCACCTCTAGCTTTATATGACTTTACAAATGACATGACTATTTTGATGGTGTTTTTTAAAAATAGCAACAAGAAGTTAAAGCTATGGTTATTTTATGATGTCATAAAACCCTCTATAATTATTATTTTGAAGTCATCTCTTGATAATCAATGTGCTGACTACCCTCCATGAATTACCTGCAGTAAATTCTTCTTCCTAGGTTGGCTCCTCACTTTAAGAACTCTGAGGCCACCCTAACTAATGTGTGTTTTGGGAATGCAAATTAACTCTCCTATCTGATTTGGAAGATAAATCTGCTGTATTTCAGAAACACAGAGGCTCCCAATACCAACTAAATATGAATTTTTGTTTATTCATTGTTCCTGATTATCTACCACCTTCTCAGACCTCCCCCTCAACCAGTACGTTGTTCAGCAGTATTTTTCTGCATTGAGCCCTGGTCTAGGAGTCCTGAGAAATAGCACCAAGATTGGGAGGATAAGGGGTCACACTATATGGTTGCTCTCCCTCTTCCTTTATCCAATATCTTTACATAGAAAAAAACATACTGAAATCAGTATTATAGGTAGTAACAAACTGAGAAGGTGGTGGAAGGGAGCTGCTCTAACAAGAAGGGAGAAATGGAATGGGAGTGCAGTACGTGTTCACACTAATTCTATTTGGTCATGGTTCTTCACTGCTTGCCACCACCTCCTCCCTACTCTGGGTTATTTAGTCTGTGTTGGATGAGAATGCCTCTGATGACCCATGAAACTCTGAAACCCTTGTCCCATGGCTATAAGTTCAGCTACACCAACTTGCCATGAAGCTCACTCCTAATCCCCAAAGTGGAGTGATCCCATACTCTCAGCACAGTATTATTGGGAGATATTGATTTCGAAGGGAAAGTTCCTGTCCTTAAGGAGTTTATAGTCTAGTTGGACACACACAACATGTACACCACAAAGATTTAAGAACATTATAAGGAAAAAAATCAATGTCTGAAAATTAGTATTTTGAATCCATAAGTGCTTGGGATACATGGTGCAAAAGTCTGATCAAAATGGGAAAAACAGGATTAATAAGCAAGTGCTTCTTGAAGGATTTTAATTTTGAATCAGGTTCTGAAAGATGGTAATGAGCAGGATGCTTAAAAAAGCATGGGGAGATCTTTCAACAAATACTGAATGAGAGCTTATACTTCGGAGAACATAAAATGAAAGTTATTTATATTTGGATTCTGTATTGCAATCTTAGTACACCTTTATTATATAAAATACACATTTCAGGGCAGTAAAACACAAGACACATACAGATGTGTGTGCACACATGTATATTTTTGTACATATATTCACATAAGCACATATATCACAGAATCATAGAACTTAATAATTAGAAAGGACTTTAGTAGCTATTAATTCATACCTAAAAGGAATTGTCATTAAAGATACATAATGACAGATCTATCCATCTAGATAAGTCTATATCTATAGCCATCTATATCTTGATAGAACAATAGATATCTATCCATCAATCTATTTATCTATATGGAAAATAGATATAGTTGTTTTAATAAGCATATATACAATCCAGCAATCTCTTCTTTTCCTAAAAATATATCCATCCCCAAATGAAGTTGCTAATAATTATGATATCCAATATAAAACTCACTTTAGCCAAGAAAAATTACTGCTTTTATATTAGAAAAAATTTATGTTATAAGCACTTTCACTTTTGAATTCCCATATATTACTATTTAAAGTTATCATCTACTTTACATAGTTGTTGTAAAGTTCAAGTGATATTGCAAATTTAATATGTACATAGCAATATTATTACTATTGGTTATATATGTATATAAATATGTATATATGTAGGCATACATGTATGTATATGCATATAAATATCTATAAATTTAGAGGTCAATGAGATCAGTCATAAAATAGCAATATGAAGTATGCTTTGGATGGATTTTCCCCTTACTAACTACAATCTTTGATACAATAAATTTTTCTAAGGTCTATCCTGGTGAGAATCTCTTATGAGCAGTGAATACAGGAATGCATAGTATAAAAGCTTGATAAAACACTACAAGGCAGTGTTAGTCAAAAATCCATTTATATTAAATTATAAAAGTAGAGGAAGTATGGTATAATAGCTACAGTGTTGGGCTCTGAGTCAGGATGACTTTGGCTTCGATTTTGTCACTGACACTTAGTAGCCATGTGACCCTGGTTTAAGTCACTTAACTCATATGCCTAGGATTTACCTCCTTAGTCACAGATCCCTTGCAATCTGCTTCAGTGGGGTGGGGGTGCCTCCCTGGGACTTTCTTATGATGACAAAAAGCACAGATACATTTTTTTAAGAGTTTTTAGAAGTTGGTTAGCAATTCAAAGGCAGAAAAAAGGAACCGTACCACTAATCAACAATGTTACAATAACTTTAAACTACTAAATTAAATAATGCCATCCTAAATCCAAATAATTATCCCCAAATATACACATTTGTACCATATCCAGATGAACAATTCTAAAAGCATAAGAAACATGTATAATATGTTCTGGCCTCAATTTCAATGTGTTTAGAATAAACAGTTCTATAGGTTTTTCCAGTGTTTCTCCAATTTGCTCATCACCACAAGGCACCATAAAAAGTAGCCCACACATATTGACTTTTAACATGAGGGCTTTGGCAGAGTGGAACTAAATGCTCACTGTTCACAAAGGGGGTTGATGGGCCTGCTAGAGTTAGTAGAGCTGCTATATATTTTTGTAAATTTTCTTACATGGATACAGCTATGTATAGATTTCAATCTAATTTAGGCACCAAAAGGAAGAAACAGAATTTATGAGACAATTATGGCAGGCAGGCATAGAAAGATAAAAAAAAAACAAAAAACCAAACCCTTCAAACCTCGAACATCTCTATTTTAACACTTCCCCTTTTCCCACCAGACTGCCAAAACAGGTCGGATTCATGGGCCATTGCCAATGTTCACAGTATGCGCTGGTGCTGCTGGTTCCTAACATGCTGAATGATGGCTCTTGGAAGCAAGCAAGACCTCTGGACTTATAATAAATGGATCTCATAAGATTCAGTAGTTATTCAAACATCCAGAAGTTCAGATGCAAAGCTAAGCTTCTTGGATCCCTTTATACCTAATTCAAATAATAGAATAATCCCATAAGGTTTCCAAGTGGGAGGAAATATATAACAGAGAATTAAAATTCCTCTCCAACCCCATAGCTGCTTTAGGAATCTTTAGGTGGCTGCTGAACAGCAATTAGGATTTTGGGAAAATAATGGTGAGCTACTCTCAATTTATTGAACTGGAAGTTCAATGAAGGCAAGACCTTCTTTTTACTCTTTTGTATTTCTACTTTTGAATTTATATTTTTGTTTTACTCTTTGTATCATCCAGAGCCCTTAACTGAGGGCCTTACACACAGTAAGCACTCAATAAATATCTGCCAGGTTAATTAACTGATGAGTGAAAAAATTTAGTACAGACTATAAAGGTAGTAAAAGAAAAAACAAAAATGTTCTTATATTTAAAGGATTATAAATTTAAGTTGCAAAAACTGCTATATATTGGACCACAAGAAAACAAATGGAAGGCAAAGTCTTTGAAGGCTTTTCATTTCTGCGAGGGAACAGAAAAAACAAAAACAAAACCCTGTAAGAATTCCTTTCCCAAGGGGTAGAGGAAAAGCAAAAATTCATGCCGGCAGAACTTCAGTTTATAAAGGAAAGAATTTTCCAGTGCAAACCTTGAATTACTTTTAATAATAAGAAACTCAATGACGAAGATGTTTCAAACTGTACTACTGTTGTTCAAATGGCTGATGAAACTACAGGGACAAGAATAGTGTTCAACAAATCCCTGGTCTGTAGCTAGAGGAGCAGACATGAGGAAGCCTGACAAATGGAAGCAATATCTAGAGACAACCCTAACCTTTCCCATGGAGAATGCGTGTGTCACCCAGAGAGTGATGGTTTATAAAAAAGGGCTAAGAAAAAACAAAGGTCTGAAACGGCAAGGCTGACCTTGAGTTATCAGAGTCAAGTATGCTAGAGGGAGGAAATCCCATCTCCTCCATGAAGCCTTCTTACCTGTTTTTTATCCATTCTGACCTTCCATATTAACACATTATTATCTATAATACTCATTTTGGCAATTATCTTAGACTGCCTTGCCATGCTACTTAACTATTTCACGTGTATAAATCTTGCCTCTTTAACAAATGTACATGCTCCTCAAGAAAAGAACCCAACAGAATATAAGCTCCTTATTTCCTCTTCAAGAAACGACTGGCCCTCCACACTTGTCAATTCTTATTCAGTATGGGATGGACTAAATGACCTCTGAACTTCCTCTCAGTCCTGGTTTCTGTGATAATTCATTTTGGTTTTATCTTTGTATTCAAAGCGTGTAGGATTGTGCCTTACACAGAGGAGGCACCTAATAAATGTTTATTAAATTACTGAATAAGAGATTACATTCTCTATTTCTTTTGAAGAATAACATACTATGGAAGAGTAAAAATAAGTGATGGAAGGAGTCAACAACCTACTTAACATCTATTATTTTGTGTCTCATTTATGTGCGTATGTGTGATATTCCCCTACTAGAATGGAGACAATACAGAACCCCGGGAGACTTTTTAAGAGAAAAGAAATGAGCAAATCTATGAATAAGTAAGATGAATTTGTCCTAGGAGAAAGATCATAGGATCAAAGGATGCAGAGTGGGAAAGGATTGTAGAAATGTTCAAGTCCAAATGCCTTATTTTGCAGAGAAGGGGAGTGTCTTAGAAAGTTCACTCTGGTCACAGGTAAACCTTGGATCAAAATGAGGATCTGGGGCACAGGAAAAAAATGTCAGGCCTGGAGATGAGACTTGAGAAATACCTGTTTAGAAGTGATGGTTGCGGCTGTGGGAGAAATGACCTTGCCAAGGGAAAGAATGTAGAGAGGAAAGAGGAGAAAGTTGACCGTAGTCTTGGAAAGGTTTGGAAAAAAGAGTCAGAAGAGAAAACACAGAAAGATCAGTTATAAAGGGAGGAAGAAAATCAGGATTATTTTTTGGTATCTTTGAAGCTAAGACAAAAATGAATATTCAAAAGGAAGGGTAGCTAAAAGTGTTCTATTCAAAAAAATTCAATTCAACAAATAATTGCAAAAGAACTACTATGTAAGAGGCACTGTTATAAACAACTACCACCACAACTAACATTTCTATATCACCTAATATGTGTTACGCACTTGCAAAGCATTTAACAAATATTCTCTCCTTTAATTCTCACAACAACCCTGGGAAGTATGTACAATTGTTGTCCCCATTGCACAGCTGAGGAAACAGGTAGGCAGAGATTAAGTGACTTGCTCAAGGTCACACAGCTAGTAAATGTCTGAGGCCAGATGTAAATTCTGGTCTTTTGGACTCCAGGCCCGGCCCTCTAGTGCAGTTAAAAAGCTATACACAAGGTAGTTTGGGAAGGAGGGCACAAACACTTAGATGATCTAAGAATCTAGAAGGCAGTGCTTGAGCTGAAGGAAGAGAGAGATTCTGTGAGTCAGGGAAAAGGGAGTGCCTGTTAGGCACATAGGCAAAGGGACAGGGTGGTGAGCTGTATGTATGGAAAATAAAGGAGGCCAGCAACAGTAACTTCAAAAGTTACTGTTAAATTGGCCAGCAGTCTTTGAAAGGTTAATAGTAGCAAATGGAAAGACTACATGGTTTTCTCCAGAGACTCCCTAAAATGATGAAAACTATGACCTTGAAAGTTAAATATTTTGAAGGAAAGGCAAATAGGTGGAAGCAGGAAATATAAGCCCTATACAAGGGCTTGAAAAAGTCATAAAGTTAATTACTGAACAGATTTCTAACCCTTTAACTAATATGCGATGTAATTGCTTTTTCAGATACTCTTGGGTGAAGGGAACTTCGTTCCCATCCTCTTCTATCTCTATGCCTGAAAATGACCCTGAAAGGTCATGGGATCTAATGAACTGCTTTAGGTTGGTTTTACCCATCTAACAATGGCATGGTCAAGGTCCATTTTCTAGCTTGTTAAAAGATCCTGTCAAACATTTCCCTGAAATCATGAGGTATTATGCCTATTGACAGGAAAGCAAAGTAACATAAACTCCTTCTGGCTTGGATAGAAAGGACTAGCGTTGCTGCCAGATATAACAGAAAAGATGGTATGTCTGGAGGAGAGGCTGCTTAATCAATCATCTGGAAAAGGAGGGGGTTTAAGTTAGATGGCTTCTCAAGTCCCTTCCAGTAATAAATATCCAGTGTCATGAATATGTGACTCTGAAGAGTCAGAATGGTGGTGAGGCCTGGGAAAGAGCATTTAGACCCATGAAAGGAAAGTGGAGGCAAGAGGAAACGGAGTGGTTAAGTCAAGATATTGAAGGCTCAGAGAAAACAATTCAGGTATTAATTCAGATACTAAAATATGCAGGAATATAAAAATTCCAAAGATAAAGTATAATACCTGGTAAAGCCAAGTTGCTTAAGAATAGACACAGGCGTTTTTATTCTGAACAACAGAACTAAGTGGAATTAATAGGGAATATCTGGCATCTCTTTTATCCTGTACTCATACTTGTTTTACTTTTCAGAGATCATCTTGTGAAATGTTTTGGACCCCAATTAGATTTTACCTCATAAAATAGTGGAGTGAGAAAGAACAATAAAGTCATATGACAGAATTAAGGAAAAAATGCAGGGAAGTCAAAACTCCTAATCCATAAAGGGACTTTGGAAGGGCAGGGGCAACAAGCAGGGTACCCATCAATCTCAGAAATCAGACACTGGAGAATGAACTTGGTTCTTTCACATCCCAGCCCAAGTCTGCTCCTTACCTCTATTTCTTGTTCCACTTAGCACTTTAAACTCAATGATGAATGTTGACCTAGTAGGCTGCAAAAGGATGGGGCAGGAGTGTGAATTGATGGGTTTGATGAATATGTGCTATAACAGGGTTCATGTACTTACAGAGCAAAATGATATAGCCAGAATGATGCTATCTTCTGAAAACTGACTTTTTCTACATCGAATCTAGAGAATCATCGCAGCCTTCTCTTTACAAGTAACTATCCTTATTTGCACATTCACGATTCTAAATATTGTGCACCTAACCAACCCTTCTTGCCAATATAGATCAACAATTTATAACTTAATTGTGAGCATTTGGCAGTATGGTTCTGGATTGAAGGCTTTTCTCCATCTACCACAGGAATCTTTCTGGCACATTCTCTGTGAACACAGTTGTTGTAATCTTAAAAAACAAACTAAAACAAAAAGTCATCCCAGGATAGCCAAGCAGTTCTCTTCATCAGTAGTCCAAACAAGTTACCTACTTGCTCACACTAACTGAGCAAGTTTAACTTATAAGTCTGATTCAAAGCTGAGAGATTGTTTCGGAATGCCTTTTAGATACATCAACAAATGAGCCTGAAGTTCTTGAGAAGGAAGATTATGAAATCATGAAGAACCTTAAATTTGCCTAAAATGCTTTCTCTGAGAATGAAATACTTTACTTTTAACAATTTACTTACTTAGAAGCCTTGCCCAATCCTTACTTTGGACTGAAGGCCATTCAGATATAATTTCTAGCATGTTCTACAACACTAGAAGGATTTCAATAACTGGTCTAGCAAAGCTGTCCACTGTCTCTGGCTAGTCTAGCTAGTTCAGAGATGTTCATCAAAACGTCAGCTGTCAGGCATTGAAATTTGTAGGCACAGTGACCGATGAAGTTGATAAAAATACAAAATGGACCCTAGTCCTACAAAGTCCCTTTCTGCTTCCATGGTAACAGTGGCAAAAATAGAGTCAAGGGGTGCTAAAAAAATCTCATAGTTCTTACAGAGGATGTTTATAGAAGCAATAATTTAACTGTTAGCACTAAATTTGAAATCTTTGTCTGAGAAAGACAATGATAAACTGGAGGGTTTCCAGAGGGGAGCAACCAGAGTGACAAAAGGCCTTGGGTGCATATAAAGATCATATGAGGACCAGTTGCAAAAACTGAGTATATTTAGTCCAGAGAAGAGAGGGCATGGGGAGATATGAAAGCTGTGCTAAAGTACTGAAGGCCTGTCATTTAGGGGAAGGAAGGTGCAGAGAAAATCTAGGCCTGGTATAAAGAAAAATTTCCTAATAATCCGAACTGTCCACGAAAGGAAGGTATTGCCTCAGAAGGTGGTAGGTTCCCCTTTTTTGGAGATATTCAAAGCAAAGGCTTGTCAAGTATGTTATAGTGGAGATTCCTGTACGTATGAGTTTGCTTAGATGGTTGGTAAGGTCTCTTACAACTCTCAAATTTTAATATTTTTTCTATAATTTAAATTTATTTATTTTTAGTTTTCAACATTCATTTCCACAAGATTTTGAGTTCCAAATTTTCTCCCTATCTTTCCCCTTCCCCGCAGATGGCATGCATTCTCATTATCACTTCCCCCAGCCTACCCTCCCTTTTATCATTCCGCCTTCTTATCCCCTTTACTTTCTTGAAGGGCCAGATTTCTATACCCCATTGCCTGTATATCTTATTGCCCAGTTGCACATAAAAACAATTTTTTAACATTTGTTTTTAAAACTTTGAGTTCCAAATTCTCTCCCTTTTTCCCTCCCCACCCACCCTCATTGAGAAGGCAAACAATTCGATATAGGTTATACATGTGGAGTTATGCAAAACACTACATAATAGTCATGTTGTGAAAGACTAACTGTATTTCCCTCCATCCTATCCCACCCCCCAGTTATTCTATTTTCTCCTTTGACCCTCTCCCTTTTCTAAAGTGTTTGCTTCTGACCACCCCCCCCCCCAACTTATTCCCCTTTTTATCTCCTTTCCCCCTACTTTCCTGTAGGGTAAGATACCCAATAGAATGTGTATATTATTCTCTCTTTAAGTCAAATCCAGTGAGAGTAAGGTTCACTCCTTCCTTCTCACCTCTCCTCTCCATTGTAAAATCTTTTTCTTGCCTCTTTTATGTGAGATAATTTATCCCATTCTATCTCTCCCTCTCTCCTTCTTCCAATATATTCTTCTCTCACTCCTTAATTTTATTTTTTAGATATCATCCCTTCATATTCAACTCACCCTATGCCATCTCCTATCTATCTATTTATCTGTCTGTCTGTCTCTTCCAACTACCCTAATACTGACAAAGGTCTCATGAAGTAGAAGTGTCATCTTGTTAAGCCTTTCTAGCTATAACCTTAAGAAATTCTCAATCTCTCTGAGCCCCAATTTCCAAATCTGTAAAATGGGGATAACACTTTTACTATCTACTTCACAGTGTTGTGAGAAAAGTTTCATAATGCTATATAAATGTGAGGTCCTATTACTATAATGAAGGATTTACATGCAGAAGAATCCAAAGGATTAGCAGGTAAGGAAGATTTTTCTTCTAACCTGGAGGAGAAAAGATCAAAGATCCTTTTAGATGCTTGTCTAAGTGGTAAATTCATGTTCAAATATGTATCACACAATTTCTACCACAGCTTCCTAGATGGTCTTAGTAGATTTGAGATAAAAGCAACTAAGGATGTAACAGTCACATGCCAACTACATTACTCCAGAAAACTAAAAGTTGCTTCAGTGCTGGAAGCGAAATCTACACCTCCTTTCCTCAGTCTCACAATTTTTTCTAAGTAACAGGATTCACTTAAGCTTCATACTTTATTATTGATGTGAGGGAATCTGCTTGGGCTACACTTAAAGTACAAGAGATTAATCCTCTAAGGCTAGTTTCAGAATATCATAAACACAATTTATAAACTTGCAAATATTTTAATCCAAGACTAGCCCTGGTTAGTGAATATCGGTTGCCTATAAAGAGTATTGGTTGGAGGGGCCATCATCATTTATAAAAACAGGATTACAAAGACAAAAATTATTTCAAAATTTTTATACAATATTTTCCCAAATAAAAGTTAAAAGGATTTATGTTTTTCTACATAATAAGATCCTTTTTATAGTGGGTAAAAATGATGATATAAATTAAGGGCACTAAATATTTGTTGTTTTGTCAATTTCAATTAAATATATTAAACTAATTCAATTTAAAGCTAATTAAGCATTCACTAACTGTTCTATATAGCAAGTGCAGTGAATTGCTAAATTCTGAAAACTTATTCTGATATTATGCCACATTACTTTTCTCATAAATATTCAAGACGATACTCTCAATCACGGCATTACATTTAGTTGTGGGTTTTTGATAATTTTCGGTATCAATACTGTATTATCCTCAACACTGAGATCTTAATTATGCATAAGCAATGGTACTTTTCCCACATGGTACTGGGTTCTTTTTTTTTTCCTTTTTATTCAGAGATGATTTATTTTGCCTTTTTGATAGACCCACAATCAAAGTATCATGTTTGGGGAGGGAAGTTAATTTTATAGTATCTTCCACTAGCTATGAAATTTTCAATAATTAACAAACATTTATTAAGCATGAATATGCCCCATACTGTGTTAAGTGCTGGGGAAGACAGAAAGCTAGTTAAGAAATAGTCCCCGAGTTTAATGAGCTTTCAGTCTAATAAGGAGATATGACATGTATGGTAATAACTGATACAAAATGTAACATGAGAAGCATACATATAGAAGAGGTGCAAGCCAAGTGTTTTCAAGGTCCAAAATCAGTTTCCTTCTTTTTTTTTTTTTTGGTCAGAAGTATTTTTAAAAAATTAATTAACCCTTTCCATTCCTTCTTCCCCTTCAATTAAATTCTATACACATTTATTAAGTGCCTGCAATGTGGAAGGCACTGTGCTGGACCCTAGCTTGTTTAAATTGTAAGGTTTATCCTATTATCCCTGTTTTTGAGACAAGTGACAGCCTCAAGCAGAAACAAAGAGCTATACCTTCCTCAAAAGAACGATGAATTAACTTCTGAGGTGATCATCTACATTCATCCAGTTACTCCAAGACCTGGTTCTCCAGTATATATAGGAGCTGATGTCTGGAAAAGTTTTTGTGTTTCTCTCTTTGAACAAAATACTGAAACCTAAATGGCAAGAGCCTAATCAAAGAATTAATACTTTCTCTACAGGCTTTTACTGAAATCCACTTTTATCTGTGTGGATTTTTGCCATCCCATTTAATACATATCTTGGCAGTGATTTATGGTACTGACTTTTTAAACTAGTTATTCTCACAGAACTCATCAACACCAATTTCAAACTAAAAATCTATTTGTCCTAAATCATCTTAACAAAGCTGAATGTGTGAAATATTAGTTACACTTGAAAATCCCATTTGAGTACAAAATGATGCCTGGGACTATAATGTCAAGCACTTTGATGAAAAGAGTCCACTGAATGTCATTCTCTACAATTCTAGTTCCCAGAGCTCACATTTCCAGGGGCTAAGCTGACCACAGAGGTAATCGGCAAAAGTTCCCCATTCAGAGGAATTAACCTTGTCTAAAACACTTAACTTCTCAATGATGAAAATGCATTCCTTCACAATTAGTATCAAGAAATCATTTCCAAGTTGATACTATTAATCGAAACCAGATGTTTACTTTTTTATTGATTGAAGTATTCATATTCTTACTTTGTGACTCCTTATTTCTAGAACATTTTACACTCCCATCTCTAGAGTTATGAAGCAAATCCCTCTACAAATCCATCAGTACCTAATAGGAAGAGAGTTCTTGCTGTTTCATTACTTAAAGATGTAAAAACAGGTCACTTCTGCAGTTTTACTAAATCTCCAACACTGGGAAACTGATTTTAAAAAAAGCCCAACTGATGTAGAAATAAGAACTTCTTTCTAGACTGAATATCAAATTTTCAGTCGGTTACCTGAATTCTAGCTATAACTTAGGAAGTAAGTTGTAGTGGAAAAAGCACTGAATTAAGAGTCTGTAAAATGAAGATAGCACCCTACCTACCATAAGGGTTGCTGAGAGGATAATACTGATATCATGCCTAGGAAAGTGCTTTAAAAAGATAAGGTACTATAATATATTATAGTTAGCCTTTATATAGGGCTTTAAGGATTGCAAAGCACCTTATTATATCATTGGAGCCTTATGAGGCAGGTACTATTACTATTACTGTCCTTATACGATGAGAAAATTGAGAATACTAAGGGACTTGATGAGGGGCTACAAAGCTAATAAATTATTAACATTAATTATTAAAAATATTAGTGACAACTAAGCATTTAGAAAACTGAATGTCCTTTTTAGCTAATTTGTACACTAGTAAAATGTCTAAAAAGAAGACTTTGAAACTTTTCATCTTGTTGAGTCCTAGCTATGGTCCTTACAGCACAATGCAAATACCAACAACTCCAAGAAGCATTCCCTGATTATCTTGGTTTTTAGTGGGCTTTCCCCACTGTGGTCCTCATAACACAGAACTTTGTCTTATATGCTTTTATACTACTTCACATTATTGTTAATGTCATCTTTTTTGACTTGATTCTAAGCTTCACTGGAGCAAAGATTATGCTTCATCTAAAACCTGTATCTCTCTTGCACCTGACACTGATCTGTACACAACAGACGCTAACTGTTGAATAGAAAGCCAGTCTTTTACCAAGCCACACAGCAGGTATGAAGAGTGTAGTGCAGAGTATAACAAAGATGGGATATCATAAACTGAGGAGAGGCTAAACAAGTTATGTATATAAATGAGATGGAAGACTACTGTGCTGAAAGAAATGATGGTTGCAGAAAAAACCTGGGAACACTTATGTGAACTGATGCAGAGTAAAGTGACACAAACAAGGAAAACAACTTGTACAGTAACAGCAATTATTGAGAAATAATCAATTTGTAAAGACTCAGTAACTCTGATCAATGTAAGGACCAACCACAATTCCTAAACTCATGATGAAACATACTATACCTCCAAAATGAGAATTAATGGAGACTAAAACATATTTTCTTTTATTTCTTTCTTTTTTTTGCTTTTTTTTTTTTTGAGAACATGGTGAATGCAGAAATTTATAGTGCACAATTATACATATTTGTAATGGCTTCTGTTTTCTTCTCAATGGGTGGGTATGGGGAGGGAATTTAGAACTAAAAATAAAATAAAACTGAATTAAAAGAAAACCCAAACCAAACCTTCCAATCACCGCCCCCCCCGCCCTCCCCCCACCACATGACAAAGGTGGGGGGAGGTGGGGGACAACTTGTAGTTTACCTCACTTGATTGTTCTTCCCATCTATCACAAAGACACTTTGTCTTGTTTTTGAGGGCAAAGAGAGTAACCAGTATCTGGGGTGAAAAGCCTAATTTGTTTAGGCAAAATAGGGGGCTAATGAATAAGCCATTTTATCCCCCAAGGCCACTTGACCTTTTTTGTATAAAGGATCTCTTTAGCAGGGTAGGGGGAGCAGTGGAGTCAGGTATATGGGAATTCAAATACGACTTCAGACATTTACTAGCTGGCAAGTCACTTAACTTCTGTCTGCCTCAGTTTCCTCAACTAAAAATGGGGATAACAGTACCTATTTCTTGGGGTTGTTGTGAGGATTCAACTGAGATAACAACTGTAAAGTTTATTCTAGAACATAATTGTTGTTGTGTTCATCCTTCGTTGCCGAAGAAGACCATGACATCAGAGAAATAGTGACATGATTTGCACTTGACTTTGTTTTGAGTGAGGGAGGGCTGCCCAGGTCACCAGCCTCACTTCTCCTCCAGAGCCATCTGAATCTGGTGACCAGACATTCATCAGGATGACTGGAGATGACCCAGGATGCACTAGGAGACCTTGGCCTAAAGGGGCCCCTTTAGGCTAAGATCTATGCAAGTACTCATTTAGGGTGAGGTAAAGCCCATTCATTGAATAGGCCTATTTAAAAGAAGTAGTCAAGGCATGGCCCCTTTAGAACCTAGTAGGTACAATATAAATGTTTATTCCATAACCTCTTCCCATCCCCCATTTCCCATCCCCAGTCTGTAAAACCTATCAAGCTCTTTATAGAATGATGTTTTCAAATGAATAAAATACACAGAATTGCCAAAGAAATGCCTGGAGTTAGGAGATGGAAAATCTTGTTTGAGTAACAAGAAGTAAGCCAGTATCACTGGATTGTAGACTATACGGGGGGGGGGGGGGGGGGGGGGGGGGGGGGGGGGGGGGGGATGGAAGGTGTGAAAAACTGGAAAAGTGGGGAAGGGGCCAGTTTATGGAGGGCTTTGATGGCCAAACAGAGGATTTTATATTTGACTTTGGATGTAACAGGAAGCCACTGGAATGACTGAATACATGGGGTGATATGGTCAGATTTGTACTTTAGAAAGATTTCACAGGTGATTACAAATTATATTGAAATATTGCTATCAAAATACTTCAAAAATGAGTTCAGAGACTCTAGCTAAAGAACCTTTGTCCTAGTTGTCAAACTAGTCATTTCTACCTTTGTAACATTTTTCATATATGCCCCCTTCTCTCTGTCGTTGCTACCACTTTGGGTTAAGCCATCATCGCACACCTGGACTATTTGGTTGTTCACCTTGCTTCAAGTCTTTTTTTTATTTTAATTTTTTTTTAATTTTAAATTTATTTAAGTTTTCAACATTCATTTCCACAAAATATTGGGTTCCAAATTTTCTCCCCATTTCTCCCCTCCCCCCACCCCAAAACACCAACCATTCTAACTACCCCTATCACCAATCTGCTCTCCCTTCCCTTATCCCCCACCTTCTCTTTTGTCCTGTAGGGCAAGATAACTTTCTATACTCCATTACCTGTATCTCTCATTTCCTCATTGTATACAAGAACAGTACTGGACAGTTGTTCCTAAAACTTTGAGTTCCAATTTCTCTTCCTCCCTCCCTCTCCACCTATACCCTTTGGGAAGGCAAGCAATTCAATATAGGCCATATCTGTGAAGTTTTGCAAATGATTAACATAATAGTCACTTTGTGTAAGACTAACTATATTTCCCTCCATCCTATCCTGCCCCCCTTTCTGTTCTCTCTTTTGATCCTGTCTCTCCCCAAGAGTGTTGACTTCTAATTGCTCCCTCCTCCCACTGCCCTCCCTTCCATCATCCCCCCCACTCGGCTGATCCCCTTCTCCCCGACTTTCCTGTGTTGTAAGATAGCTTTTCATATTAAAATGAGTGTGCATTTTATTCCTTCCTTGAGTCGAATGTGATGAGAGTAAGCTTCATGTTTTTTCTCTCAGCTCCCTTCCTTTTCCCTCCATTGAAAAATCTTTTACTTGCCTCTTTTATGAGAGATAATTTGCCCCATTCCATTTCTCCCTTTCTCCTCCCAATATATTTTCTCTCACCCCTTAATTTCATTTTTTTTAAAGATATGATCCCATCCTATTCAACTCACCCTGTGCTGTATGTGTGTGAAAAAGTTTCAAGAGTCACAAATATTGTCTTTCCATGTAGGAATGTAAAGAGTTCAACTTTAGTAAGTCCCTTATGACTTCTCTTTGCTGTTTACCTTTTCATGCTTCTCTTGATTCTTGTGTTGGAAAGTCATATTTTCTTTTCATCTCTGGTCTTTTCATCAAGAATGCTTGAAAGTCCTCTATTTCATTCAAAGACGATTTTTTCCTGAAGTATTATACTCAGTTTTGCTGGGTAGGTGATTCTTGGTTTTAGTTCTAATTCCTTTGACTTCTGGAATATGCTATTCCACAGCCTTCGATCCCTTAATGTAGAAGTTGCTAGATCTTGTGTTATCCTGATTGTATTTCCACAATATTTGAATTGTTTCTTTGTAGCTGCTTGCAATATTTTCTCCTTGAACAGGGAACTCTGGAATTTGGCCACAATGTTCCTAGGAGTTTCTCTTTTTGGATCTCTTTCAGGAGGTGATCGGTGGATTCTTTCAATATTTATTTTTGCCCTCTGGTTCTAGAATATCAGGGCAGTTTTCCTTGATAATTTCATGAAAGATGATGTCCAGGCTCTTTTTGTGATCATGGCTTTCAGGTAGTCCCATAATTTTTAAGTTGTCTCTCCTGGATCTATTCTCCAGGTCAGTTGTTTTTCCCATGAGATATTTCACATTCTCTTCCATTTTTCATTCTTTTGGTTTTGTTTGGTGATTTCTTGGTTTCTCGTAAAGTCATTAGACTCCATCTGTTCCATTCTAATTTTGAGAGAACTATTATCTTCAGTGAGCTTTTGAACCTCTTTTTCCATTTGGCTAATTCTGTTTTTGAAAGCATTCTTCTCCTCATTGGCTTTTTGAACCTCTTTTGCCAATTGAGTGAGCTTATTTTTCAAGGTGTTATTTTCTTCAGCATTTTTTTGGGTCTCCTTTACCAAGGTGTTGACCTGCTTTTCATGCTTTTCTTGCATCTCTCTCATTTCTCTTCCCACTTTTCCTCCACCTCTCTAACTTGATTTTCAAAATCCTTTTTGAGCTCTTCCATGGCCTGATCCCACTGAATATTTATTCTGCATGTTTGGGATACAGAAGCCTTGACTTCTATGTCTTTCCCTGATGGTAAGCATTGCTCTTCCTCATCTGAAAGGATGGGAGGAGATATCTGTTCACCAAGAAAGTAACCTTCTATGGTCTTATTTTTTCCCTTTTTTGGGCATTTTCCCAACCAGTTACTTGACTTTTGGATTCTTTGTCAATAGTAGGGTATACTCTGGGGATCTGTAAGATCTCAGTTCCTCCAAGGTGACACAATCAATCATGTATACTGGTCTGGGATGAGATGAGATTTTTTGTGCCCAGAATCTTAGCAGTTTCCTCTCCACAGCCACCTGGCCTCCAGTTCTACCAAGCCAGCATTGGGGGCTGATTTTCAGATAAGCTGTGGGGGCAGGGCCACCATTCAGTGTGAGATAAAGATCTGCTCCCTCAGGGCCTCTACACAGGGCTGAGGTAAGACTCAGCTCCTCAGTGCCCCCAGGAGTTTTATGATCCAACAATGGATGTAGGCTGCTGTAATGGCTGCAGTGGGAACTGCTGCTGCCTTCCAGATGTGGCCTCTGAGGATGCTGCCTGAGGCAGGAGCTGTGGGAAAGTCCTTCTTCCTTCCCAGCTGGCTGAAAAAACCTGTCACTGACCTTTGGCACTTATGGGTTGAGGGATCTTCCAATGTTGCTGCTGCTGCTGCTGGGACTGGTATCGACTGGAGATTCAGCCCCTGGGGTGTCCTCTTCCCACAGCTGCCTGGTCAAGGCTGGGCTGGGCTCCAGTCCGAGTCCAGTGCAACAGATGTTTCCCGTGGGTCTTTCAGGTCACCCTGGGCTGGAAATCTCCTCCACTCTGCTGTTCTCCATTTCTGCTGCTCCAAAATTTGTTGAGAGTCCATCTCTACATGTATTTTATGGGCTGTGTGGGGAGAGCCTGCATATGTGTGTCTTTCTACTCCACCATCTTGGCTCCTCCCCCTACTTCATTCTCTATTCACCTGTCAAATTACTGACTCTTTCCAATTCATCCTGTATATAACTTGCATGTACATAGTTGCTTTCATGTTGTCTTCCCAACAGATAATGAGCTCCTTGAAGGCAGGGACTGGTTTTTGCCTTTTAGCACAGTGCCTGACACATATTAAGCAATTAATAAAGGCTTACTGACTGACTAACTGCCCCAGTAGAACAGGATAAGCAAAGAGGACAATTGTGAAAAGAAAAAAAACTGGCTTTTTTCTGCTACCAAAATTTTCAAGAAGAAGGATACACATGGAAGATGATTGAATTAGAGGGTATGTTCAAGTGGTTATCTTGTCCAATAGATGTTTCACAATCTGTGGAGCCTGTGGCTCCAGAGTTTGCTACAAAGATCCTCACATAAATTAAAGACAGTATAATCCAGACCAGGCAGAACATTAGGGAATGAATCATTCTGGAGAGCAAAGTTTTCTAGGTAGCTGAGGATTTACTCCCTTCGATCACAAACTTTAAACATTTTTAAATTAGAAAGAAAATTCTCTTTTTCAAGTCATCAATTAAGAAAATGTTATTACTGGAAGACATCCTTTACAACCAATATCGATTAACCAATAATTGAACAAACATGCCATTAATTTCCAATGTAAATTCCCAATTTTAAATCATCTACATCTAAATATGAAGAAGGAACAAAATTATGCTACATTTTAAGGAAATAAAAAGCTAGCATTTATGCAGTGGTTTAAGGTTTACACAGCACTTTTACAAATTTGCAAATTACCTAATTTTTAAAAAACAGAACAAAAATGGGGCAACTAGGTGGTGCAGCGGCACTGGCCCTGGAGTCAGGAGGACCTGGGTTCAAATCTGACCTCAGACACTTGACACTTACTAGCTGTTGGACCTTGGGCAAGTCACTTAATCCCAACTGCCTGGCCTTCCCCCATCCAAAGAAACCAAAAAAACAACCCACCTCATTTACAAATGTGTCTATGTACCCATAAAGTACCACGTACTTGTAAAGCTTTGTTAAGCTTTGATTTTGTTTTCATGTCTATCTACATATAATGTATATATACATGTTACATACATATAGATATTGTTGTGGTTAGCTTTGTTTGCATTCCTTCATATGCAGGGCAGGGCGGCCTGGTATGGCGGGACTAGGGAGTCTGGAGGAACTGGGTTTCAATCCTTCCCAGGACACTTACTAGCTATGTTATCCTAAGTAAGTCACTTAACTTCTCCTAGCCTCAGCTTCCTCATCTGTAAAAGCAGAGAGTGGAGTAGAGGCCTGTGATAGCTCTACAACTAGGACCCTATGACAAGAGATGTCACATGCTTCTTTGGCTTGAAGGGGAGACTCAATATATTTAGCCTTTTTTTGAAAATTCAAGGTCAGCATTAGGAAAATCAAATAAGAGAATTATAGAACATTAGGGTTAAAAGGAATCTTACAGATTATATAGTCAAAGCCCCTCATTTTCTAGAGGGCACTGTGCTATCAACAGCACATTGATGCCCTTGGGACCTATTAAGGAGTGACTATAGGACTGTTTGACTTTACATTCAATGGACCCAGGCTGCTATGTCTGTTTAGTCTTCCTGACTGCTCCTTTGCTGACAGATTCTAAGCTATTATTTCTTGCTACTGTCAAATGCGTATGTAGCAAGAGTACTAGATTTGGAGTTGAAAGAACTTCGATTAGAATTGTGCATTAAAAAAAGCCCAAGGTCGTGTGTGTGTGTGTGTGTGTGTGTGTGCATGTGTGTATGCATTTTATTTGTGGCAGCTTTTCCAACTGCCCAGGGCAGCCTTTGATTTCTTTCTTGATTCTTAGCTTACATCTCAGACTGGCAAAGTAGAATCAAGTCAGGATAGATTGGATGTTGTTCTACTAGCAAAGACAGTTTTTTACCCATTAATACACTAGTTCATTTTCACTGTGTTACCTTTGGTCATCAGCTCCATTTTGGTTGCTATTCAGGACAATTCTCCAAAGATCTGAGGCTACCAATTTCTTCTGGTCATTCACAAGGTTGATGTCAGGCAACTGCAGCTCGTAAACTTTACTTTCAGAAAGACTGAATTCTCGAAAAGCAACAAAAGTTTTCTGGAGTTCATCCCAGTATTCCAAACTACAAGGAACCTAAATTAAGATGAAAAAAATGTTTTTAAATTACAAATTTTTTATTACCTAATTTTTAAAAATCAAACAAAAATCTACCTCTTTTACTTTGTGTCTTTCTGCAAATGTGTCTCTGTACTTATAAAGTGCTATGTACTTGTAAAACTTCATTAACTTTTTGTTTTCATATCTATCTACGTATAACTTGTGCTAAGAAATTAACATTCAAATCACCAAGCATTTATTCAATACCTTCTAAAGGCACTCTGAGGAAAACATGGTCTCTTTCCTCAAACAGGTTACAGTCTAGTATGAAAGATAAGATGTACATAAATAATGGCATCACAAAATAGAATATAGTATGTAAAAATAGTGGTTGAGAATTTGGAGGAAGGATAGTCATTTCTCAGGCAATCAATAAATATTTATTAAATGCCTTCTATATGCTAGGCACTATACCAAACATGGAGGATACAAAAGAAGCAAAAGTTAGTCTCTAAAGAGAAGAAAAGTTTGAAGGAGATAAAGGTGACTGACAGTGTCAAAGACTGCAGAGAAGTCAAGAAGAATGAGGACTGGGAAAGGGTCATTAGCTTTGTTAATTGAGAGATTATAAACTTTGAATGAAGAGGCTGGAAGCCAGACTACAGAAAGTTAAGAAGACAGTGAGAGGAAAGGAAGTGGAAGCATTGATTCTAAAAGGTTTTCTCAAGGAGTTGAGCCACAAAAGGGAGGAGAGAATACCTAACGAGAATGGATGCATAGAAGGAGGGTTTTTTGAGGATGGGAAAGACTTGGGCATTTTTCAGGGAGTAGAGAAGTTGTCAGGAAAGAAGAGATCAAAGGTAAGTAAAAAAGTGAGGATGAAAGAGGGGGTAATCTGCTAGAGAAGATGGGATGGAATGGATTTATTTGTGCACATAGAGGGCTTAGCCCTTAGGAGAAGGGCTATTTTATTACATGAGACAGGGGTGAAGATGTAGGAAACTCAAGAAATAATGGCAGAAGGCATAAAGGTAATGTGAAATGAGGAACAGGAGGTGAGAAGAAAGGGCTCTTGGAAAGTGGCCTCAATTGTTTTTTTCAATAAAACACGAGGCTCGGTTCTCAGCTGAGAGGGTGGGGAAAGGGGAGTCATGGAAGGTGTGAAGGGGGAAGAAAAGGTTTGGAAGAGCTGTTGTGGTGAGTGGATAGAGTTCGGTTTGCCTAGGAGCATTAAGGGCCAAATTGAGGTTATGTACCATAACTTTGTAGTCGACCCAGATGCCACAGTTTTCTGATTTTCTCTGGCTTCATTTTGCAGCACATATGTAGGAGTGAAGGCAGTGAATGGTGTGAGCGATTCAAATTGGAGGCTTGGCAGGTCAAGACAGCCAGTATGATAAGTATGCAAAGGGATCAAGAGAAGAGAAGGAATCTGGAAGTCTTCACGAGCTAGGTAGCATCAAGACTACATTTTGAAGTGCGGGCAGGAATAGCAATAGCTACAGGTGGTAGAAAAGGTATTCAAGGTACAGAAAACATGAGCAAAAGCATGGAGCAAAAACAGGAATTCACAAGACCAATATGAGGAACATAAATTAATCCAGTTAGTGATAGTATATAGGAAGGAAAGCAGTATGGGATAAAGTTAAAAATAGAGGCTACACATAAGGACTTAACGTCAGGTTAGGTGTTTGGATTTTAGAAACTTTAGATATATATTACACTGATTAAAAGTGACCCAGTTAGAGACTAAAGACACATAGTCATAATATGACATAAACAAATTAACTTCTAAGTATTGATGCTAACACTTTACAAAAAACAGAAAGTACTAACAGTTTGAAACTGAGGAATATCATATCCCCACAAAAAGGACAATGCAACGATCCTATATTATCTTCATTTTTGAAGTTTATTAACACAGTCCATATTTCTTAATTTAATCCAGAATATACTTACTGAATATTTATTATGTGCCTATTACTGAGAAATACAAAAGTTACATGATACTAATCCTTGTTCTCAAGGATTTCATATTTTCACTGGGGAGATAACTTACACTCAATAAATGGAAAACAAGCTAATATGACTGATAACATATACATATTCATGGCACTGATATAGTCAGTATTGCTACATGTTGTGGAAGGTAAAGATTAGTTTAGGTTTGCAGAGCTTGCTCTGCCTAAAACAGAGAGGTAGGACTAGATAGAGTGAGAGGAAAAGAGACCACACTCCAAGTTAGAAAATAGCATGAATAAAGGTGCAAAAGCGGGAATGACAAATTTTACGCATAATGTCAAAGTGCTGGCAATCAGGAAAAATTCAGGGCAAGCTAAGGTAGGAGGCTGCCATTGAGCAGTAAGGACAGTGAGCATTCACGACACAAAAGTTGGGGCAGGCAGGGAGAAGTTCAGTTAAAAAAGACATAGGAGATGTTGAAGACAAGCTTCATTGGGTTCATGATTTGGCATACAGGCTGGCCCTTTGGCTATATGTTCATTGTGGAAATTCCAGGCTACTCAGGAAATTTGTAAAACAATAGAAAATGAATTACTGCAAAAATACGTATAAAAATATGTGGCTTATGTGTTTGTCAGCATTTTTCTCTACACACCCTATTTTCCTTGGTTAATCAAGAGGCATAAGCAAATTCACTCTAAATGGAAACCACTGAAAAACTTTGAAATGCTTGTTTTATTTGTCTGACTAGGAGTACTTACCCCAAATTTGTACATTTAATTTGGTTTTTTTCCCACATATTTAAAAACCCCCAACACCCTTATACTAAAAAAAAATTGATGAAAAAAATTAATGATTAAATTAAAGTACAAAGAAAACCTAGTAAATTACTATTGGGCAGAATCTGGCATTTTAAAGATCCTTCACAATGAAGCAGTTGCAAATTTGCTAGAAATGCATGCACATATATGATTCACTGGTTCCATCAACTTTCCATCTCAAAAGAATTTTCTTTTTTATTCTGGAGACATCACTTTCTTCTTTTCTCTAAAGAATTCTATAGACATATATTGTGAATATCTCCCTCACCCTTTGGCAACAATCAACCTTCCATTCCAATAAAGTCTGTTTTATAACACTCCTCATCTTTTAAATTATAACCACTTAAAACAATTTTTAGAAAAAATTATGGTCCTGTGTTTATTGTTCTTTATTTCTGTTATGAGTAGGAATGGAGGACTAGAAGGTTTCTCTTTCTGTCAAGGTCTAATCCACAAGGTTATTAAAAAGTGGGTATGTGACCCTCCCAGGTAAAGCAGGAGAGGGTTGCCAATAGATCAATGTAGAAGACGATTCAAAGTCCAAAGAAAGAGAGTTCACAAAGCAGAGAGAGAAATATAGGGGCTAGGGAAGAAAGCATAGTTATATTTCATTAACCAAGGAATTTACAAGCTGAAAATGAAAATAGAAAAGAAACAACAGAAGAGGCTGCTGGCATATAGATGAAGGTTAACTTTACTTAGGGATCAGCATGAGATTGAGTCATTTGATGGCCTAGAGCCTACTTCTTTGTTGAGTTGTTTTTCAGTCATGTCCAAATCTTTATGAGTTTTGGGGTCTTTTTGGAAATGATACTGCAGTGGTTTGCCATTTCCTTCTCCAGTTCATTTTACAGATGAGGAAACTGAGGCAAACAGGGTTAAGTGACTTGACCACTGTCAGAGCTAGTGTCTGAGGCTGAATTTGAACTTAGGTCTTCTTCACTACAAGGCCAGGCACTCTATCCACTGCTCCACCTGGCTGCCCCTGTGGGCCTACTAGTCTTCCTCCAAATGCTTAGCTAAAGGAAATACAGCTGTAAGCTCTGACAGTTTTCCATTAAATGTTGACATTACCCAGCTAATCTCAGTTTTAGGTGCAACATATTGAAACTACATATCTAGCACTCTAATGTTATCTTTATAGCTCCATATGTTAGAATTCTCTTAAGAACTCCAAGATCTACTTTATGTGCTCTTTTAAAAAGAATTGTATCATATTCTTTTATGTTTGGAATTGGTTATTTAGTATAGAATGTTCTATGTTTAAAAATCTATAGTTATCCTTCCTGGAGGATTTATTATTAATTCCTGTACTGAATAACTGTGAGGAAAGATGGTAGCTTTGGTTGCCAAGAGGTAGTTTAGAAATGTTGGATATCCAGAACTGAGTCAGGGGAAGTAGAAACCAGTAAACTGATTTCACTGGAAAATATTCTACATATAACACATGGTATACTTCAAATGACTGTCAAAAACATGTATATTTTTATTACACTTTGTTTTCCTATCCATTATTTGACAGAATTAAAAAAAAATCAGTCAGCCATATAAAATGAACCGTACCCTAAGAACATGTGAACTTTGACCTGAACTTATTTAGTCTGTATAGGACCACCTGTATAACCACATTTAAAATGTTATTTCATAATGTTTTTCCATTCAATGGTTAATATGGGAAGGTTTGTATATATACAGTGTCATTTAAAAAGTTTTACTGCAAAAAGTATCTGAGGAACTTCTTATTTAGTAAACATTAAAAAAAAAATACCAGAATTGTGGAGCCCATCCACCTTCATTGATAGCTTTATGTTCTCTGGTAGAGGTAGGAAAGGGGATGCATATATGGGAGCTATTATTATCACCAACAACTTCCCAAGGACAAATTCTGATACATTCTCAGTTAATTGATTTTCCTAGTTTTTAAACACTCTGGCTATTAAAAAATTTGAAACTGCATTTAACTAATCTCTTTGCCCCCATTCCAAAGCATGGTCTGACTGGGTGGGCCAGAGATAAAGACAGAGGGCAGTATTTTAGAATATGAAGATTTTGTCCACAAACTAAATAGGTATTCAGACTAGATACTAACTACTGGAGAGTCACAGGAGCTTTATAGTTTGCACAGTTGAAAACAAAGGTTACATTGGTTTCATCCAAGTAACAAGCTTCATTTCTGGGCAAGATATTCAAACCCTTGTGTATCATAAGATGTCATAGCCACCTCTCACTTGGATTATTACAATAGTTTTCTGGGCTATAGGGTGTGTTAAGGGAGGATCAGTACCTTTGGCGTGATGGTTGCTGAGCCCTTTTCAGGGCTGCCTTCCACCTTTGGTGTCCACCTGTTCCACCCAACTCTCACCTGTGGTTCTAAGAAGCTGCAGCATATGCAGCGGCCACATCCCAGTAATTATAAGTTTTCTAGTTGATAAGCTTTTGCCATATGGGGCCTGGGCCACCAAAACATTCCCAGTCATCTCCTAGCAATAGCTCTACTCTCTTACCTCCTCCATCCCGTCTTGAAACTTGGATTTTATTTTACCCTGTGTCTGACAACTTCTCTCACTTGGAAGCAGCCCTTCATGACATTTCCCACTTGTCTCTTCACCTCTCTCCCCTGTTCCCACAGCTACCCTCATCCACCCTGCCTCTCTCCATCCTCCCATGGAAGCATGAAGCACTAAGTGGTTAAACAGACATGTTTAAAGAAGATTTGACTGTATGAGAAAACTGAGGATTAATCTAAAGCTAATTAATGACCATAAGTCAAAAGCAATGTTTGAAAATGTGGAAACTTGTAAATAAGATTGATTTGGTAAATTATATGTACTCATTTTTCACAGAATGCAAGGAAGACATTACAATGTACTGCTTTACCATTGTCATTTTATAGGTAAGACAAACAAAACATAGAGAGAGTAAATTATATGGTAACTTCTATATTATGGTACAAATGGAATTGTTCTACCCACATAATGATTCTCCATAAAAGATCAAGAATAAAAATCCCTGGATGAAGGAGATTGGAAATTCTGGAAATGATCTTTATTTCTGAGGCTCTTAAGCACTAACTGTGGCCAACCAAAGGTCACCTGGAAATACCACCTATTGTAGTCCTAATCAGTTACTGAACTTGACCAATCCACAATAAAACTATTAGAATTACCTCAGGAGCCTTGTGGCTCTAGAACTGTCCTGGCCTGTGTGAAGACAGGAGATAAACATCTGACTTCTGGAACACAAAAAACTCTGTCTTTCTTTGGGGGATGCACTGATGTCAAATTAGCATTAAGGTCATAATTTCCCACCCTAAAGTAAGTGGCAGTTCACCAGAGATTAGGATCCAAGGAAAGTCATTTTCTCTTCCTTTATTCTAAATGAAATTAAACCGTTCAGGAGATGAACAGAACAAGGAGAAACAGTCTTCCAACATCACCAAGAAAAAAGCTCTTCTTATATCTTACCGTAAGGAACCAAAGTAAAATGCCAAGCACAAACACAAAGACAGACATGGTGTGGAATCAGTTGTTCAATACATCCAGTTTCCACCACCTGCTACAAGGTTGAGGAGAACAGGATGCTTCCAGACAAAATGTAAGAAAGACAAAGGCACGAACAGCTGGAGTGAAGTGTGATGTGTTCAGGGCTGCCCCCAGAGCTACATTTTTGTTTTCTTAGTTCTGTGTTTTATTTAATTTTAGTTTGGGAAGGAAAAAAACAACACAAAAAGCCTTTTTGAGATGCAACATGGAATTCCTGAAGCTCCTTTTCTCACATGGTGGGCGCTTCCCCTTGGAGATCAAGTCACTCCTGTTCCAGAAACAACTACCTACACCTCCCTGCACTCAGAATCAGGAAACACGTGTCTTTTATCATCTCTTAACAAGGCCACCTAAGTGAAAGAAAGGCAGAATACAATACAATCTCATATTGTGTATCAGACGCCAACCCATGCTGGGAATCTTAAATTTAGCTTCCTGAGTGTGAATAAACTATTGGCTTCATGATTATACCCTCTTGGTATGGGGGTAATTTTCTGTTCTGGAGCCCATTCTCTTAGAATGTGATTTTCCTTGTAGGTGAACTAGGAAGAATATTGTATTTAGACCTGAAAGTTCTGGCATATTGTACTAAAAATCTACAAAGCATTTAATTTTTAACACTGATTTTTAAAATCTTCAAACATTTACTTTATTCATGCTGTTATTTTATTGGAAATCTCTTTACTTTTTTATTCATTATTTTTTTTAATAAATTTATTTATTTAACTTTTTACATTAATTTTCACAAAATTTTGGGTTCCAAATTTTCACCCCATTTGTCCTCTCCCCCATCCCAATACCAATACAATGAGCATTCTAATTTCCCCTATCACCTATCTTCCCTCCCTTCCCTTGTCCCCATCTTCTCTTTTGTCCTGTAGGGCCAGATAACTTTCTATTCCCCATTACCTGTATTTCTTATTTCCTAGTAGCAAGAACAATACTCAACAGTTGTTCCTAAAGCTTTGAGTTCCAACTTCTCTCCATCCCTCCCTCCCTACCCATTCCCTTTGGGAAGGCAGGCAATTCAATATAGGCCATATCTGTGTAGTTTTGCAAATGATTAACATAACAGTCGTGTTGTGTAAGACTAAATATATTTCCCTCCATCCTATCCTGCCCCTCATTGCTTCTATCCTCTCTTTTGATCCTGTCCCTCCCCAAGAGTGTTGGTTTCAAATTGCTCCCCCCTCCTATTGCCCTCCCTTCCATCATCCCCCCCACCCTGCTGATCCACTTCTCCCCCACTTTCCTGTATTGTAAGATAGGTTTTCATACCAAAATAAGTGTGCATTTTACTCTTTGCTTTAGTCGAATGTGATGAAAGTAAACTTCATGTTTTTCTCTCAGCTCTCCTCTTTTTCCCTCCACTAAAAAGTCTCCTGCCTGCCTCTTCTATGAGAGATAATTTGCCCCATTCCATTTCACCCTCTTTCCTCCCAATACATTTCTCTCACCGTTTACCTTAATTTTTTTAAGATATGATCCCATCCTATTCAATTCACTCTGTGCTCTTTGTCTGTGTGTGTGTGTGCGTGTGCATGTGTAATCCCACCAACTACTCAGATACTGAAAAGTTTCAAGAGTTACAAATATTGTCTTTCCATGTAGGAATGTAAACAGTTGCTGTCTACTTTTTCATGCTTCTTCTCATTCTTGTGTTTGAAAGTCAAATTTTCTTTTCAGCTCTGGTTTTTTCATCAAGAATGCTTGAAAGTCATTGATTTCATTGAAAGACCATTTTTTCCCCTGAAGTATTATACTCAGTTTTGCTGGGCAGGTGATTTCTTTACTTTTTTACAGATAAAGTAAATGAAAATTAAATACTTTTGCTTACAATTTATCATTTGATACAAACTGATTTTATGGAACCTGTCAGGCTATGACTTATATCATTCACAAGTCTCAATGATATATAACTGCCAAGCAGGATTCATAAGAAAAAGCTGAATATAAGTGACACAGATCAATTCCATCTGCAGAAATTTTAAATTTCCCTTTTCCAGGGGCAAAGATAATCTCTTCATATAAATTTGGAAAATGTGTCTCTTGTGGCACTTTTAGAATTTAGAAAATAATTCTGAATAGTCTTTGATAATAATCAGTCACCAGGTCAAAGTCAGTGTTGTAATGACTCTCAGTACCTCTGATAACTTTTTTTAAGACTGTAAATTGCAAAGCAAGAGGCAAGCTCTACTGATGGAAGTTTTCTGTTTGGGAGTGAATTCCTGATACCAATGATATGTTAGGAAAGGTTTAAAATAAGTACTTAAGAATTATGTCAATATGCCAAGAATCTGTAAAGTATAGCAACTTTAGCAGGAAACAATTCATCTATAACTTATAAGACAGTTACTTGAGTTTCAGAGAGGTTAGGACCCTTACTTGCCAGGGTCATTGGGCTAGTATGAGTCATAGGTGGGACCCAAACCCAGGTCTTTCTGACTCTGAGGCTAGCTCTCCATCTATCTCATGATCTTGGGCAAATTACAAGTTGATGATAAATAATTATGTAATATGGTAGAGTGGTGAGAACACCGGCTCTGAGTGAAAGGATCTCGGTTCAGATCCTGCTTTGGATGCTCATTATCCGGGTGATGTTGTGGCAAACCCCTTCATCTCTCAGTGACTCACTTTCCTTGTCTGTAAAACAAAGGACTTCAACAAGAGGTCTTGTGAGATCCCTTCCAATTCTAGACCTAGGATCCAATAATTAGGATCACAGAATAGGATGGGTAGATGGGGGAGAGTTTTTGAACATGAAGAAAAAAATGAGGTGATTAAAAAGTGGAGCCTGAAGAGGAGACATGGGAATAGTGTGTGGCTGACCAAGAAGGAAAGGAGGACATAGGAGAAAAGATCAGTTACCAAAAATATAGATACCAGAAAAATGTAATGTATATTTTAGAAAAAGATGGTAAAGATGATCACATAGCCCCTTCTTAGATAGGAGTTTCCTAATAATGATTTGATAGGTTTTTTTTTTTTAAAGCTTGAAATAAATTTTCTCAAAATTGTTCATAAGTACACACACATCTGCATATAGACTAATGCATATTTGGCAGCAACACACGCCAAGATCTAACATTTATACATATGATATATTCATGGCTTACTCCGACTTGCACGTCCCCCTCAGTGTAAAAACCAATTACTAAACAATAAAACAAAGGGCAAACATGCTTGAAATCAGAACGTTTTCTTTTAAAATCTTTTCTTTTTATATGCATCTGCCGTTCAGTTGATTTTGTGAGAGGAAAAAAAAAGAAGGCTTCTATACATCTTCAACTAATAGAAGTCATAAAAAACCCCTTTGTAATATTGGAACCAGTGGAGAAACCACAAGTATTCAAATGCAGGAAATCATGATTTTATAACATTTTAATGTGATCTACTCTTGGGAAACAAAGTTAACCAAACCCTATTTCTGTACAGGAAATATTCCAGTGTACAGTTGTACGACATTGTGGTAAAGGGGTACAGCTGCAGAGTTTTTCACCTGTAATGCCCCACTGGTGTTGTGGCTTACTGCATTGCATCAAGATTGCCTTCCTGTCCGGAAAGCCCTTTAAGTACAAACAAGACTCTGAGTCCAGGTTTTATTTTCCCTTGGTATCAGAATATGGTAATTTAAGAGCCCTGAGAAATACTTTTTAACCTTTTAAAGGAAATACATAACATTCTTTTATAAGGACTTATATTTTGGGTTTTCTTTTAAACATGTGACCAAGTTATCTTATCAATTTATCAAGCTACCAGGGTTTAGAGCAAATGCAGGTGGGTAATGGGAAATCTTTAAAGAGATTTTTCCCCATTAAAAGAAATAATCTAAACACACAAAGAACTTTTTGGTCAAAATTAAAGTGAAGAAAAGGAAAACTTTTGTAAAATACATTTCTAAAAAACTATAAGCTCCAAAATCGGCTGGCACTGTTTGTGTTATTCCTGCTTGCAAGGGTTTTACCAAGCTGTGGTAAAGACAATCAAATACACAACATGTAGTAGAAAGAACTCTGGGCTGGGTTTTAGGAGACATAATTCTCTCTGTGAATACAGGCAAATCACTTAAGTGCTCCGAGTCTGTTTCTACAACTGCTAAAATAAGAGGGTTGGGTTACAAGATGATTTCTAGAGGCTTTTATCATTAAAGTTTATCAGTTATGATATATGTTACCAGGTTTATTTGTTGAAAATTTTAAAAAATTTAGCTAATGGGATTTATGGTGCTTCAGCCACAGACTGGATTTGGGATTAGAGATCCAATACTCAGACCTTCGCCTCTGACACAGACTAGCTGTGAGACTGTGGGGAAATCACCGAACCACCTGGGTCTCAGCTTCTTCAGCTGCAAAATGACAGGCCAGGTGACCTCTGAGGTCTCTCCTAGCTCTAGCACTGTGACTTTGAACTTGTAAGGTCATTTTCAGCTCTGAATTTGGGATCATCTGATTATCTGGTAAACAGGGAAAAAAAAAAACACATACCTCAGATTCCTTGGACTGCGGTAATTTATATCACAGATACAGCGAACCTCACTCATCTGGACTTAAATTTAAACTCAGTACAAATTAAGGTCAGAATCACAGAATATTTTAAAAGATGAATAAATAAGTTTAATACTTTAAAGAACACACAGAACTTGGAACAAAATGGCCAAATATTTCTGCATGGATGTCTTTTACGGAGCTTGCTTTCCTAACACTGGTCCCCTTTGTGAGTGCCAGGCCTGCATTTCAACTGCCAGCCATCTGCATCTCTACCAGGATGTTTAGGAAGACTTATTCTAAAAATAATTGATATGCTCACTATTAAATTGTTCTTATGCATAGTTTCTCAATTCAGCTAATATTTGTCAAGTGCCTACTATAGTCTACCAATGCAAATAAATATCTCTCATATTCAGTCCCTCTTTTTTATTTCCAACCTGGTTACAGCCCTTTATTATCACCCGCTTGAGTACTGAAATACATTATCCTGCCTTTGCTCTATTATCCATACTACATCTTTCAAAACATCCTTCAGAATGCAGCCAGACTGACCTTCCTTATGTGTATAGGCACTCAGCTTTCATCTGTTCAAAAATCCTCGGTGGCTCTCTATTTGTTTCTAAGTAAAGTTCAAATTCCTTTGCCTGCCATTCAAAGCTTTACACAAATGTGAAAAATTTGGTTTAACTCTACTCCCAATCTTAGTCTCTTATATTTTCCCACCTTTTTAAGTTTTCTTTTTTATTATGAGCTTAACTATCATCAACAAATGTAACTATTTTGGTCGATAAAAAGTAATAAAAAGGAGGATTTGTATAGGAAACTGATGTTATATGCAGTCTAAAAAAATTTATATTACATTTAACATGACCTTCATGCCAGTGCTCACACAAGGTACAGAACTAACCCTAACTTCAGTCGTTGAATTCTTATCTATTTGTTAAAGCTCAATTCAAATGCGACCTCCTCCATGAAGCACTCCCTAATTTTTGATGTTAGTAACCACAAGACTTTACACACACTGTGTACGCAGCATACATACATGAGGCCACTGGGGGAATAGCGGACTTGGCGTCGGAAAGACCTGGATTCAAATCCAGCTTCAGAAACTGAACAGTTGTGTGATGATGGGAAAGTCATTTGACCTCTGCTTGCCTCAATTTCTCAGCTGTAAAATGGGAATAACACTGTCTACCTTGCAGGGTTGTTATGAGGTAATATTTATAAAGCACCCAGCCCAGTACCTGGAACATAGCTGGCATAACGTAGATCCTTACTCCCTCCCCTACGCATTATTTTGAATCAGAGATATTTGTTTCTTTACCCTGATAGACTGCAAGTTCCATAGAGGCAAAAGATTCTCTCTTTAGTGACAAACACTATGCTTAGCACACAGCATAGAGTAGGCACTTAATAAATGTTGGTTGAATTGAATAACTACGTATAAGAACAATTTATGGTGAGCATATCAATTATTTTTAGAATAAGTCTTCCATCCTTGAGGATGTCTTAAACAATTTTTCTCAGCAACTTTATTTACATTATTAATTTGATTCACATGCCATTTCCTTCAAAGAAAATGCAAAAACTAACTTCAACCCTCCAGATAATAAAGATTTTCAAATTAGTCTGAATGTGGCTCTATTATAAATTGAGGACATAAATTCATAAGACAATATTTTAACCTCTTATTTTACTGAATCTTTTATTGGAGCTACTACACTAAAGTAATTTTAACTTGAAGATATTGAGAAGAAAAGTGGTTAGTAGGCACACTAAGGAAGAGGAAATGGTAAAGTGTATGAAAAATTTTTTGAATAAACCTGTATAATTACAACTTGATTAAGTGAATTGACTAGATGGTGTAAAGTTTTCAAAACAGTAACCTGAGTTAGACTCTGTCAATCTAGGTAATTAAATGTATTAAATTTCCGCGTGGGAAAAGTGAAATTGTTTGCAATTTCCACTGAGGACTCTAAGGAATTATGTCCAAGTTCTGGCCCCAATCCCATTTCTCTTTCCTTATTTTTTAGTACTCCCTTATTGGGACCTTCTGCTCAGGTCTCCCGAGTCTATTCCCAAATACACCTTTGCTTTTTCTCTCTGTTAAACCATTTCCTCTGCTAGGGAACAAACATTTCTGCCAACTCCTGCGAGAATGCTTCCCACATCACTTTTGTTGCCCTTGTCCTCTGAAGAACTAGGGCACTTCAAGATGGAATTGCTCATTTGGGTTAAAATGTCATGCAGACATTTTTTTATTGTGGCTTGTCTTCCCTACTAGGGCATAAATCCCCAAAGGGCACAGAGTATAACTTGAACAGAGAAAAAGGATACAACAATGGAAAAGACACTAGGCTGGCCACTTAGAGTTGTGTGATCTTAGGAAAATGGGCCTCAGTTTCCATATATGTAAAATGAAGATAGATGAGGTTTCTAAAGTCCCTTCCAGTTCTAACATTCCATGATATCTTCTTATCTGTATCTCCTAAAAAGCCTAGAATGGTGTGGGTGCTCAATAATTATTTGTTAAATAAAATGTGATCTTTCAACATGCAAATCAAAATACAATAAATGACACATTACAAAAGCAAAGTCTAGAAGGGAGATGTTATATTTGAGGAATGTTCAATGACAAGAACTAGCATATTTCTCTTTGTTTTTTTTCTTAATGCATTCTAAATGGCAAACACCTTTGGCAAATATATACCTACCTATTTTACCATTGGCTTGATGTTAATAATCAGAGGGTTATATAACAAACTTATGTCTATTATTGTCAATTTAAAGGAATCATGTATCAATGACACTTGGCTAGAAGAGTGACTTTAAGTCAATATTTGATTCTAAGGAATCAACTTTTATAAGTAAAAAAAGCACAGTAGCATTATATTGTTCATTCAACTGTATAATGGCAAAGATATGATTGCTACAGAATATTCTTCCTTTTTTATTTGGTTAAATTTATTTATTTAACTTTTTACATTAATTTTCACAAAATTTTAGGTTCCAAATTTTCTCCCCACTTGTCCCCTCCCCCCACCCCAATACCAATACACTGAGCATTCTAATTTCCCCTATCACCAATCTGCCCTCTCTTCTATCATCACTCCCTTCCCTTGTCCCCATCTTCTCTTTTGTCCTGTAGGGCCAGATAACTTTCTATTCCCCATTACCTGTATTTCTTATTTCCTAGTAGCAAGAACAATACTCAACAGTTGTTCCTAAAGGTTTGAGTCCCAACTTCTCCCCATCCCTCCCCTCCCTACCCATTCCCTTTGGGAAGGCAGGCAATTCAATATAGGCCATATCTGTGTAGTTTTGCAAATGACTTTGATAATAGTTGTGTTGTGTAAGACTAAATATATTTCCCTCCATCCTATCCTGCCCCTCATTGCTTCTATTCTCTCTTTTGATCCTGTCCCTCCCCAAGAGTGCTGATTTCAAATTCCTCCCCCTTCCCATTGCCCTCCCTTCCATCATCCCCCCCACCCTGCTGATCCACTTCTCCCCCACTTTCCTGTGTTGTAAGATAGCTTTTCACACCAAAATGAGTGTGCATTTTATTCCTTCCTTTAGTCGAATGTGATGAGAGTAAGCTTCATGTTTTTCTCTCAGCTCCCTTCCTTTTCCCTCCACTGAAAAATCTTTTACTTGTCTCTTTTATGAGAGATAATTTGCCCCATTCCATTTCTCCCTTTCTCCTCCCAATATATTTCTCTCACCCCTTAATTTCATTTTTTTTAAAGATATGATCCCATCCTATTCAACTCACCCTGTGCTGTATGTGTGTGTGTGTGTGTGTGTGTGTGTGTGTGTGTGTGTGTGTGTGTGTAATCCCACCAACTATCCAGATACTGAAAAAAGTTTCAAGAGTCACAAATATTGTCTTTCCATGTAGGAATGTAAAGAGTTCAACTTTAGTAAGTCCCTTATGACTTCTCTTTGCTGTTTACCTTTTCATGCTTCTCTTGATTCTTGTGTTGGAAAGTCATATTTTCTTTTCATCTCTGGTCTTTTCATCAAGAATGCTTGAAAGTCCTCTATTTCATTCAAAGACCATTTTTTCCCTGAAGTATTATACTCAGTTTTGCTGGGTAGGTGATTCTTGGTTTTAGTTCTAATTCCTTTGACTTCTGGAATATGCTATTCCACAGCCTTCGATCCCTTAATGTAGAAGTTGCTAGATCTTGTGTTATCCTGATTGTATTTCCACAATATTTGAATTGTTTCTTTGTAGCTGCTTGCAATATTTTCTCCTTGAACAGGGAACTCTGGAATTTGGCCACAATGTTCCTAGGAGTTTCTCTTTTTGGATCTCTTTCAGGAGGTGATCGGTGGATTCTTTCAATATTTATTTTGCCCTCTGGTTCTAGAATATCAGGGCAGTTTTCCTTGATAATTTCATGAAAGATGATGTCCAGGCTCTTTTTGTGATCATGGCTTTCAGGTAGTCCCATAATTTTTAAGTTGTCTCTCCTGGATCTTTTTTCCAGGTCAGTTGTTTTTCCCATGAGATATTTCACATTCTCTTCCATTTTTTTCATTCTTTTGGTTTTGTTTGGTGATTTCTTGGTTTCTCGTAAAGTCATTAGACTCCATCTGTTCCATTCTAATTTTGAGAGAACTATTATCTTCAGTGAGCTTTTGAACCTCTTTTTCCATTTGGCTAATTCTGATTTTGAAAGCATTCTTCTCCTCATTGGCTTTTTGAACCTCTTTTGCCAACTGAGTTAGCCTCTTTTTCAAGGTGTTATTTTCTTCAGTATTTTTTAGGGTCTCCTTTACCAAGGTGTTGACCTGCTTTTCATGCTTTTCTTGCATCTCTCTCATTTCTCTTCCCACTTTTCCTCCACCTCTCTAACTTGATTTTCAAAATCCTTTTTGAGCTCTTCCATGGCCTGATCCCACTGAATATTTATTCTGGATGTTTGGGATACAGAAGTCTTGACTTCTATGTCTTTCCCTGATGGTAAGCATTGCTCTTCCTCATTTGAAAGGATGGGAGGAGATATCTGTTCACCAAGAAAGTAACCTTCTATGGTCTTATTTTTTTTTCCCTTTTCTGGGCATTTTCCCAGCCAGTTACTTGACTTCTGAGATTCCTTTCCACCCTGACCTTGCCTCCAGATCAGCCCAGCTAGTGCTTGGGGTCTGAGATTCAAATGCTGCTTCCCAGCCTCAGGGCTTTCAGTGGGGGTGGGGCTGCTATTCAGTGTGAGATTAAATTCAGGTGCTCAAGTGGGGCAAGGCTGCTATTCAGTGTGAGATTAAGTTCAGGTGCTCAGGTGGGGGCAGTGCCACCACACAGGGCTCAGTTCTCTCAGGGGGTTTATGCAGAGACCTTCAACAATGGATCCAAGCTCCTGTCTGCTTTGGGAGTCCCTGTCTGCTGCTGCCTCCTGAGGGGGCCTGAGTTATGGAGACACTCCGCTCCCCTCTTGGCCAGCCAACCAGGCTCTCTCACTGACCTGTAGTGCCTGTGGGTGGAGGGACCTGCGTGGTTGCTGGAGATTCCGTCCCTGAAGCCTGCTTGGATCTGCTCCTCTAGGTGCTGCATGGCCAAGGCAGGGCTGGACTCTGCTCCAGGTCCAGTGTGAGATGGACCTTTGGTGTCGGTTTTTCAGGGCTCTCTGGAACAGAAATCTCCACTCCATTGTTGTGTGACTTCTGCTGCTCCAGAATTTGTTGGGAGTTCTTCTTTACAGGTATTTTATGGGCTGTGGGTTCAGAGCTAGCATATGTGAATCTTTCTGCCATCTTGGTTCCTCCCTGCCCAGAATATTCTTTATAATAGTCTGCCTTTTTCTAAAGGCACTTGACATTGGCATAGAGACCAAAAGGAAGAAGAGGTCCCTATGAATGGTAAAGTCCTATAAATGCTTCTATTTGTGGATGCCTTGGTCTGACTGTATAACTGTAGAACACTACAGACCTTCCTAAGTGAGATTACTCAGAAGAATTTGGCTTGATAATCCATGCAGGAAAAACAAGTAAATGAAGATTTCCTATTGTTGAGCCTATGATATGAAGTTGGATAGAAAAATCATAGTTGCTCTGTCAATACTTATATCTTGCATAGATAATGAAGATGAGCCAAGAAATGAACACAAGAAGAACAGGGCAAATTGTCTTTGGGAAAATCAGTTGTGCTTTCAATGACCCCAACCATCTCTTAACAAAGATCTATTCTGTAACAACAGTATTCTTTGGGAGAGGCTGCATGACTACAAATCATAAAAACACCATTTCCAAAAACTAAAGTTGTAGGTCACCAAAAGATCAATGGAGCAGTACACTATCAAAGAAAAACTATACAGGAAAAGTGGCATAATAGTAATCAACTGGAGGTAAGCAACCAGGAAAGGAGGTGTACTGGTTGTATGATAATCCCTCATTCAACAAAGACATTAAGTGTCTATTAACCAGAACATAAGTATTTCATTGATAACTATGCAATATCACAAAATCTAGAGGAATTCTGTCTGCCTCAATCCTTTTGGGGAAATTTTGCTGATTCTTGTGCTGATGGTATCCAATGAGAGACACTGTGGTATGGACAGAGGCCTTAGGCACTGCTCCCTGGGAAGCCCCATGGTCCCTGATCAATGATCCTTGCTTGTTCATTTACCTTCTAGGGGAAGGGAGTGCAGTTTTTGGCCTTGGGAGCTCTACAGAAATCTGGGACAGAGAATCTAGATTGGATTTTGAAAACAGTGCATCATTATAACTTGAAGAACACAGAGTGATTTTTGGGAGTGACCATCAGGACCCCAGATCAGCAGATGGACTCATCTGTTAGGCTACATTAAGACAGGAACTTGATAGGAGCACTGCTCCTTAATGCACTGCTATTTGAGGAATTTGAGCCTCCTCTGCTAGAAACTGAAGTGGCATAGAGGGGAATATATGCCTTGAGTTGTTGGAGAGGAAGGAAATTATATGTGTTTGTTCTTGCAAAAAAAAAAAAAAAGAAGAAGAAGAAGAAGAAGCCTGGAGGAAGGCCTACAGCATACAGTTATGCAGCCATTGCATGGAACCTACATGAAGGATATTAACTGTACAGGAATAGCAACTGTGGTTATTTACTCCTTCATGTCTATGTCTACTTGTCAAATATAAGGAATCTCTATTTTTTTCTGCTTTTCCTTTCTATTTTTCTCTTCACTGATGCTGCACAATAAAGAACTATGGGAGGGAGGGGTAAATTAAAATGGCCATTTGTCCCCATAAGTCCTCCAAAACAATTTTCAATTACAAACTGCATTATAAATAATGAGAGGAGGGAAGTGCTAAGAGATTTACAAATATTATCTCATTTGATATCATAATGATTTGTCATTGGAGATAGCCCCTTGTAGTTATTTGGCTTTACTTGCTCTTAATATCTTCCTAGAAACTGTGGCTCACTTGATGCTGCCTCCAACTAGTTATTCTACAATTTTCAGTTAAGTCTCAATTTCAGAAGAAATTGAGAGTACGCACATAGTTGGGCTTCGGTAAATGAACAAGTCAGAATTTCATTTCAACTTACTGCAATGTGTTTTAAGATGTGTTCACCAGAAATGCATTACACTGAAAAGCAGGACCACTCAGATAACTTCATTTGACTTAATTTTAAAATTTCATATATTTTAGCTAATATTAATATCATTTTTGCCATTTTAGCAATAAAGATATTAACACCAACCTCAACTTATATTGCAAAGCGCTACATTATTAGGTATCAAACTGGGTCAGATATAACTCAGATACCATATTTGAATCCAGAGTGTAAGAAAGCAAACATTTACTTTTTTGGTTGCTATGAACATGTCAGACAAGTAATAACCTAAACCTAGTTCACAAAACTTCACAAATGACTTGGATATTTAAAACACTTACTTCTGAAACATGAGAAATAAATCTGAACATGAGCAAAAATTGTGGTTTCTCCAAAAGACCATTTCTCCAATTCTCAAATGCCTAATTCAACACTATAGCCCCAAAGGAGAATGCAAAACAGAGAGGAGACAGTCAGCCAAACATGAGATATTCACCATTAAAAGGAAAAAATGAATGCCTTTGACATTGATCATAATTCTTTTCCTGTTGACTGTCAGATCAAATCTTTCCTGAAATAATGAGCTGTAGTAGTTTAATATGAATGATTCCAAACTTATATTTCCTGAGCACCACTGAAAAGCCAACAAGGTGCTAGAAAATACATCTGTTTATATACTCAACAATTCAACAGACATTAAGTGCCTACTATGTGAAACATCATAAAAATATCAAACTTAAACTTATTTCTCTCCAAGTGGTTCATTTTCTATTTTATAGTCACTAAGGTAACCCAGGATGATTCCCACAGATATCAAACTTATTAAAAACACCTGTAAACAACTCTAATTGCTTCAAGAAACTTTAAATAAAATAGAGTGACATAATCTAAGCAACCCAGAAATGAGTACTGCAGCAAAGTTGACCTAGCTGAAAATGACCTCATCAAACATGTCTCACACCTTCACTATATAAGTAGCCTGATCCAGGGAACAGACAGACATTTGTTTGCCTGCTTGCCTCCTCCTTTTTTACCTCTTTGTCAGGGGCAGATAATCAAAAGAATGCTATTCTTGTTACTGTGAAGAACATCAAAATCGACTGCCTTCTCTGTAAGACTCTACTCAGAACCCCTGGGATTTTGCTTAGCTTGAAGCCCTGCTCACTCATTTCCATCCAAGTTAACCCTATGTCTCTGCTGTCCCTGATGTTAACAAATTACCCTTCATATCACACCTGTGGCCTCTCCTTGGAACTTACTTTGTATATATTACACACAAACACACAGGCATGCACACACCCCTCCCCAAAATGAATGTAAACTTCTAGAGGGAAGAGACCTTTGCTTGTTGAATTGAAATGAATTGTTAAGAAATTTACTTAAAAATTTCCAAGTTCTTTATCTTTATTTAATGAATGAAGTGAATACTGGCACTTTCCAAGAGCATTAGAGTTTTATTCACTTCTGAAGTATGGGATATGTCTCCAATTCTGAAAAACTTAGAGCTAGGTTCCTGTTCCCTTGAATATAATAAATTTTGATTTTCTGAACTATGTATATCCTCATTCACCACAGGACCTTCCTTCACCTTCACTAAATGCTATGAATTAAGAGTTTCATCCAAGTCTTTAAAAGTCATTTTCTTCTGGTTAAGAGCCAGTTATGTTTAAATTTTTTTTTCATTTACTAATATATCAATTTTTTTTTTACTCTTGCCTCTTTTTTCCCTTTGGAGCCCATGCCTGACAGACATCTGTATTTTGTAACTTTCCCTGTATTTTGGCCATAAAGAAGTCACACACATACATATTCCCATATTGTTTTCCTATTTGATTTCATTAAAGCAAGAATCATGAGACAAGAAAGGACCATGCCGTGTAGTTTGGTAATCACTCTCTCTTTTACATAGCTCTCTCACATCCATTACCTCATTTGATTCTTCCTATAATTCTGTTAAGTAGGCAGGATATACAATATCTCCATCTTACAAATAAGGAAACTAAAGCTCACAGAAGGTACAGTGACTAGCCCAAGGTCTGTAATTCATCATTATTGTCATCACTGACATTTATAGTTTGCAAAGTGCTTTACATACACAATTCTCATTTGAACTTCTTGGCAATCTTGTGAGGTCATTACTTTAGGCATTATATTCATTTTACAATTGATGAAACTGAGATTAAGAAGTGGTGGGTTTGCATGATAATATTCAGTTGGTGACACAAACACAGCTTGATATTCAGTACATTTTTGGAACTTCCATACTGGAATAATCCACACTTCATTGACTAGATAAACATCTGGCTTTGGTAGTCCTGTAGTTCAGATTTGGACCATGGTCTGCCCACTGGTGAGGTCTATTATAAGGCAGGTCATATCCGCCTTACACTTACTAACTTTTAATAGGTTTTGTTGAATAACATAGTATCACTGTTTTTTCCATTATAGAAATTTTGTGTTTTAGACTACCCATTTACTTTCCCATATAAACAAGGGATAATATTTATAGAGCCAATTTTGCCCTCATTTATGCATGAACAATTTTTACTAAAATTAATGAGAGTATATGCCTCTGCCTTAGGGTACTATGTAACTTATGGCATTGGATTTACTTCTATGGTTTAGGGAAATTACTGCTAAAATATCACATTAAACTCTTTTTCCACAAGTGATAAACTTAATTTCTTTCCTTTTAAGGAATATTTAGGGTCCTTAAAAAGAGAGGCTGCTTGTGTTTTACTCAAAAGTATTTTTTTTAGGAAAGAAGATAGCTTTAAAAAATTTGGCTTACTCATATGATGTGCAAATTACTCAATGATATGCAAAAAGATAGGTAGCTAGGTGGCACAGTGGATAGACTGACTGGCCTGGAGTCATGAAGACCTGAGTTCAAATCAGATCTCAGACACTTACTAGCTATTTGACCTGGCTAAATCATTTAATCCCGTTTGCCTCGGCTTCCTCATCTTTAAAATGAGCTGGAGAAGGAAATGGGAAACTACTCCAGTATCTTTATGCAGAAAACCCCAAATGGGGTCACAAAGGGCTAGACATTACTAAAAATGACTGGACAATGCAAAAAGATTTTGAACAAAGAATCTATGGCGTAGCTTTTCTGCCTATTAGACAAGAATAAGACAGTCTTTGCATTTTGACATGCCCTACCCTGTACAGTCAAGAAAAGCCACTGGTAGCCTATAGTTCAAACTGGCAGTCTGAGGCTCTTCTGTTCACATATGTCGTCCACTTCAGCTCTGCACTGCAGTTACCTACCTCTGGCACTACCTCTCTTTATTAACACTTAACTGAATATATTGATGCTTTCTTCAGCCTCTCTCCTTTCAAACCCTTATTATCCTTCTTCTGAATGACTTAAAAATCCATGAGGACAACACTAAGGATATTTTTGACAACTTATTCCTCATCTTCTTAAATTCCTTGATTCATTCAACTCTAAAATTCTTTGATTGTATAAAAACAGATGGGTGAGATACTGATAACTGACGATATTGGGGAAAGATATTTTAGGTGCAGGGAATGGAATAAACAATAGCACAGAAATTACAAAGTACAGAGCATAATTCAGGGAACAATGAATACTGCAGTTTGATTTGAGTGAAACTGAAAGAGCAAATTAGAGCAAAATGCATTAGCTCAATTGGTTATAGCATGAGCTTAATATTGTTAATAAAACAGCTAAGCGTTGCAGTGGATAGAGTGCTAGCACTGGAGTTAGGAAGACTCCTCTTCCTGAGTTCAAATCTGACCTCAGGAACATACTAGCAAGTTAGTTACCTCTGCTGCCTTAGTTTCCTCATCTGTAAAATGAGCTGGAAAAGGAAATGACAAACCACTCCAATATCTGCCAAGAAAACCTCAAATGGGGTCATGAAGAGTTAGACATGACTGTAAAACAAACATCTGAACAACAACAAATAATAATGTTAATATTTGGAGTTTAATCCCTATATGAGCCAATTTTTATTGAGAGGTAGCACGGTATAGGGATGTAAATACAAAGAAGAAACAAATCTATTCACAAGGAGCTTATATTCTAACAGAAGAGGGAGCAAATACATATAAAATACACATGGCATAAAGACATATATATGTCATTCATACATATGTGTATATATAAAACAGTTAAATATAAATACAAGGTAGTTTAGGTAGGAGGGCAGTAGTGGTTGTGAGAATCAGGAAAGGTTTCTGGAAGATAGTGTCTGAGATTCATCTTAAAAGAATAGAGGGACTCTGTGTAACAGGGGTAAAGAAGCAGTACATTCTAGGCATGGTATTCCATGACTAGGATAAAGGCACAGAGATGGGAGACAGAGTGTTCATTTGGTTGAGTTGCAGAATACGGAAAGTAGAGTAATGAGATTGGAAAGATAGACTGAGGCAAGGTTGTACAGAGTTTTAAGAGTTTAAACAAGATACTATTTCATCTAAGAGGTGGCAGGAATCCACTAGTACTGACTAAATAAGGGGATTAAAGGTCAGATTTACATTTAAAGAATACTACTTTGGTAGCAGTTGTGGAATGGACTAGAGAGGGAAGAAAATGGAAACAGACCTATGAGAATCTGGGCTTAAGCTTTTTTTGTGGCATGGACACCCCTCAAAGTCTGGACTTAGGGACTTTTGAAAATATTTTTATTTACATTATACCCAAGGAATGTTAGTTTCTAGAGGCGAAGACAACATTTTTTGTTTTGCCTTTTTATTTCTAACGTATAACACAGCATATTGCAGATTTAATGCACTTAACAAGTGCTTGTTGAGGCAAGATCTTGCTTGCATGTTGCTTTATTCTTTTGGTCAATATATGGTTGACCCTAAGGTGAAGAGTCTCTTAAGTTAGACTGACTTAGATGACAGGCATGGCTTAAAACTGGGCCCATTCTGGTTGCTTTTACAGTTACGTGGATATGTCAGAGCTCATAGCCTAGGTCTACTAGCACTGATTTGGAGAACCCAGGATAACTACTCTGCCAGCATGAGATCTTGCTTCCAGGGTCCTGTTAAACTTTTGTTCTATTTCTCACTTTCTGGAATCATCCACCCCATTTCTTTCACTATTTCCTCAATGTGCCTGTTCCCTAAAGCTTTCTTTTGGGTTCTCTATTCATCTCTCCCTAAGTCTAATCCTGCTTTTTACATTTATGCCTGTTAAATTTCATCCTGCTGGCGTGGCCTTATGGAAGAGGAAGAGTATCTTATTTCTCCCCTAGCAGTAACCAGCACAGAGTTTTGCACATAGTAAGTGCATAATAAATGGTTGTTGAATTGCTGAATGAATCCTAATTCTGTCATCTGATACATTAGTTATTCTTCCCAGCTTTACTCCACCTTAAAATTGTATAAGTAAGCTTTCTATGTCTTCATTCTGCATGCAAGTTACTGATAAAAATGTTGACCCAAACAGAGTAGAGAAGCTTCCCTGCTGGCTGAACTCAATCCATTAATCAATATTTTTTTGGTGCAGTTGTTTAACAAATCCATCTGGCAATACTCTTTTCTTGTTCATATCTCTGCATTTTTCTACATGTGCAGAATGAGAGATTTAGTAAAATGAACAGTTGAAATCCAAATAGACTCTGTCTATGTCACTTCCCTCATCTGCCAGTCCAGTTGACATTCTGATATCTGCAATTTCATTGGAATGGGAACTCTGTCCACTAATGGAGAACAAAGTCTATCTAGATATAAACAGAGAACTGCATAAAGCTCAGAGGTCAGCACTGCTAAGCAAGTGTCAAAGTCAAGATTTAAACTTATTTTTCTGACTTTAGGTTCAGCACTAGGTAGTCATGCTTCCTTTAGTGTAACAGCCCTATAAAAGTGAAATAATGTTAGAATGGCATGATTTGTTCTTCAGAGATGAATGTTGTTTCTTGGATATCATGACTTTGTCTTCCATTAACAATACTTCATTGGATACATGATCTCATCTCAACTAGAGCAGATGAGAAACCATCCACACATTTTTTGTGCTAAGAAACCTTTTGCTTAATAATCAATTCTGAAAATGTTAAGGAGATAAATGTCTCTAGTTTTCAGAATCCACAACCAACTTATTTTTGAAAATAAGGTCATAATTTAACAAAAGGGTTACATGTAAGTACTATGAGTGTAGAAAGAAAGAGCTAAAAGTGTTGCTGTTGATAGTCTAATGTCAACATGGCAGGAGGTCGGCAGTGGAATGCCTCAAGAATCTATGCTTAGCTGGGTTATTTAATATTTAATTGACACAGAGGCATGCTCATAAAATTTGCAGATGACACAAAGTTGGGAGAGACACTGGATGACAAAGTCAGGATTCAAAGAGATCATGATAGGCTTGAGCACTGGACTTAATTTAATAAAATGAATTTAATAAATAAAATTCAATAAAATGAAATAAAATTTAATAAAATAAAATGAAAATAAAATAAAAAATTTAATAAAATTTAATAAAATAAAAATAAAATGAATAAAATCAACAAGGATAGATATAAAGTACTACACACTTGTGTATAAAAACTCAGCTTTATAAGTAAGTACAATATAGGGAAGGCATAGTTATGATGTAATTGTTCTGAAAAAAGATTTGGGAATTTTAGGAGATCAAAAGCTCAAAATGAATCAGGAGGGTATATGGTAGCCAAAAAAGCTAATGCAATATTGGGCTGCATTAAAAATGGCTTCTAAGAATACAGAAGTGATAGTACATTGTAATCAGCCTTCATAAGACCTCCCCTGAAGTACTGTGTTCAGTTCTGGCCAGCACATCTTAAGAAGGACATTTTGCCTGAGAGCATCCAGAGAAAGGTAACCAGAATGGTGAAGAGTCTTCAGTTTGTATCATATGACAACAGGCTGAAGGAACTTAGGGATGTTCAAGTTAGAGGGAAGACTCAGGGAAGACCTGATAGCTATCTTCTCTTACAGTATCTGAAGAGGTGTCATATGAAGAAGGAATTAGACTTGTTCTGCTTAGGCACAGAGGACAGAACACAAAGCAATGAGTAAAAGTTGAAAAGAAGACAATGTAGGCTTGATGCCAGGAAAAACTTCCCAACCACTGGAGCTATTCAAAAAGGAGAACGTGCTGCCTTGAGAGGTGAAGGACGAGCTTCCTCTCTTTGAGGGCTTCAAGCACAGGCAGGATGACCACGTGTTAGGATTGCTACAGTGGAGATTACTTTCTTATGTAAGTTGGGTTAGGTGGCTGCTGAGGTCCCTTTCAGCTCTGAAATTCAGTGACTGTGTGACATCACTACAGTGTGGAAAGGCTTAACAAAGCTTTATATAGAAGGATAAACATGAATTGGAGTCAGGGAATCCGGTCAGTCATCTATGTGTGAAGTAATAAAGGCTTAAGTTAGAGGATAACAGTGATAGCGGGAAGGAAATGATACATGAGAAAGATTTTGAAGGAAGAACTACAGAACTCTGTGACTTATTAGATTTGGTAAATGAAGGAGAAGAGAAGTTCTTTAAAGGAGTTTTTTACGGGAAAGAATGTAGGGAGAAAAAAGTCGAGGCCAAAGACTGATCTGAGGAAAAGTCTACATTTATGGGCAAGAGAAAAAGGAACTGGTGAAGAAGATTGAGGAGGAATAGTCAATGAACAATAATGAAGATAGCATATTCTCTTTCTCCATCTCTTACCTTTGTTTCTCTAACTAGCATCCATCACTGGGTACAGATGCCTTCTGTAGTCTGCCAGCTCAGTAAGTCAAGTCACAGCTCAGTCCTAAGCTCAATAAGTCAAAGAGGTTATCTTCTACTTAAAAGTAAACGACGCATCTCTGTGGGCAGGGCCACCATTTTACTTGTCTTTCACTGTAATCTTCCATACATTTTTGGTTTTTTGATCCTAATAATTTCTCAAGTTTGGTGGCTTAATTTACAATAATATATGGATATAGCCTTTCTGGTATATGCGGCTCCATAGCCATTATGTAGATCTTGGCTGGTTCATGTCAAGGCTACTGTAACCTTCTTACTGGACTTTCTGCCTCTAGATTTCCTGTTAACTGAATAGTTGCGTAATTTCACTCACTACCAACACACTCCCATAGCCTTTTAAAATCAAAGGTGAACTTGTAAATGGGACCAGCTACATAATCATCTCATCTTTCATTAAGAGTTTAGCCACATTTTATAAGACAGATGCACTCTTGGAAAATGCTTGTGCACCAAATTTCTATAGATTGAACCATGTTTTCCATTTAACTGACACAATTTCTAAGATGCATGCCCAAGAGAGCGTTTGGTCCCCAGATGTAACAACAACAAAATCACCACTAAGAATGCAGCAAATCATATCCCTGAAGTAGTGAAAAGAACTCTGGATTTGGAATTAGAGGAATTACAAACCTAGTCAAATGACTGGAATTCTTAATGCCTATGTAGCCTTGGGCAGGTCCCTTATTCTCCTCTCTGGGCCTCATTTTCCTTATGTGTAGAATGAAGGAGTCGGACTAATGGATCTCTAAGGTCCTGTCCGGCTCCAAATCATGGATTCTGTGATCCTTGTGCAAGCATATATTGATAGGAGAAATGATAACTTCCTAATGATTTGAAATATTTTAAAAAGTGAATTAGAATAAGATCATAGACTTGTGTACTTGGATGGCCTACAGAGGTTATCTGGTTTACAAAGTAGGAAATTGAGTTCTGAAGAAGAAAAGTAGCCGAATAGTGTAGGAACAGACACAGAGTCTCTCAGTCTTGACTCTGCATTCAGGGAGTGGCCTTTTTATGACACCATTACAAAGGAGAAGTTATCTGAAAAACTTAAGGGACCTACCTTTTTTGCTTCAGTATTCATCATTTTGTAAAGGGGGAAACAGCATATCATAAACCATCCACAGTCATTAAAAAAGGGCTATGTTTTTCATTTCAGTTTGTAGTCATCTTGAATATTCATGACTTAAACACTTTTCCTAAAACTTCTTAGGTGTAGTGTATTCTTTATAGAATAGACTGAAATAATTCTGTAAAATGATCTCCATTCATCTGAATGATAAAAGTTTTCCTATGTGATAAGTGGATGAAAAGAACTGCTTAAAACTAGAGATCTCAAGTATTTGTCATCTGAAATTTGAGATGAATGCAATTCTTATTTATTTGATTCCAGGGTTAATCCTTTGGTGGTTTCCTTAAGTCTGTAAACAGAAAGGAACCCAGAAATGCATTATTTTAATTTCTAGTTAATCATTAAATGGCATTAGTTCCCAAACAATATAATTTTATGGATCTCTAGACATCAAACAGTCCTGTCAAGATGATAACTTAATGGAGATGGAACTCAATTTTTAAAGGAACCTTAGGATGAATTCTTGTACAAATCTAAGAATCCTGAAAATAATTTGCCTTCTAATTTATTTCCTATTTATGTTCCATATAGTTAATGATCTCCAATGAAGGAAGAATCTGGTAGGAGAGTTTAATAAGTTTTGTCATCTGTGAAATGGGAATAAAAACAGTGTCAATTTTACAGGGTTGTTGTGACACTTAAGTGGGATAACATAAGGAGCTTTGCAAAGCTTAAAGTTATATAATTATGTAAGGTAGTATTACTATCAATATATTAGTAGTATAATACTATTAACATAATATACTATTAGTGACAATTACTACATAATTATGTCAGGCATTGTTACTATTAATTATACAAAAAAGATAATACTGTGGGAATGTGGTATGGTCAAAGTTACCAAGTGTTATGAAAATTCAGAGGAAGGAGATCACTTCTAGTTGAGAAGAATCAGGGAAAGTTTCAAGGAGAAAGTAACATTTGAACCATGAAAGACATGTCGGATTTTAAAGGGTAGGAAGGGACATGGTAAAGAAGAGGATTCATAAACAATTTCAAATCCTGGAGGTCAAAAGCTAATGAGAACAGCAACAGAAGCACTGAACTTGCTGGCTGCGTAAGTTGGCGGTGATCTTTGAGAACAACTTCAAGGAGTTGTATGTAGGGCTGGAAACCACTTTGCAAGGAGCTGAGGAGCATGTGGATGGGGATAAAGGAGAAACAGTGAGTGTGAATTGGGTGATGAAGGTGAAGAGGGTAATGGGAATAATAAGGATATTACCTTAAAGGGAAAGTTGAACTTTTTTTTTTTTTTTTGGTGGATAGGGGAGGTCTGAGAATACCTGTAGGCAGAAAGGAAGGGTCTAGTCAGAAAACAGTCAACAAGTATTATTAAGCACCTACTATGTGCCAGGCACTGTGCTAAGTGTTGCGGATATAAAGAAAGGCAAAATAAAGTTCTTGCCCTGGAGGAACTCACAGCTTAAAAGGGGAGGTAACCAGCAAACAGATAGGTACAAACAAGCTACATACAGGATAAGAAGGAAACAATAAAGGGAAGGCAGTAGAATTAAGAGGGATTGAGAAAAGCTTCCCATGGAAGGTGAGATTTTAGTTGGGACTTGAAGGAAGCCAGAGAAGCCAGGAGGTGTGGATGAGGATGATTGATGGGTTAATCACAAGGGCGCAGGTAGAAGGGGGTTAGCCCTGGCAGGAAAAAAACTACTGGTTTTTCTGAGAGCATGGAGAAAGAAAAGAATGTATGGAAAAGGGTTACTGGAGGATGCCTTCTTTTTTCTTCCACATTATCAAGTTCTTTCCATTTTATAGGACAAAGCTATTGTTTGTTTGGCAGCTCTTTGAGCTGCCAAAAGATATGCTTCTACTCAGGAAAACAGAAAATTAATCCAATACTAGATAATCAATTCCTATTTATCATCCCTTTAAAAAATATTTTCTGAACTAAGCAGCAGATATTAATGTAGTCTTTAGCACCCTTAAGTCAGATACTGACCTAAGTCCTTCATTAAAAGATGAAACGGATGTTTTATGCAAGAGTATTTAGTAGGAAAACAGAAATAAGGTAATAAAATATCTGCCACCAAATAAAGCCACAGGATAAAAATGACTTCAGGATTCTTTCAGTTAGCAAAAGTTTTTCATTTATTTTAAAAGCACATCTTATTGACAGATTCCTTCCCTGCCTCCTTCTTTTTTGCAAGACAAGGAATGCTAGCAGTTCAATCTATTTATTGGTTTTTGATTTGAAAAATCTCATTTGCTATGTAAGCCTTCTCCTGCCCCGCCCCCTGCCCAAAATGAACAATGCCACCCCATTCCCAACTACACACATCAATATATTTCCCATGAAGGAAACCAAACTTCACATATCACAGACTAAACTGTCAAAGAATACAAGTCTAGAAAAGAAGCAGGGTGAGGATGTCACAGCAGTGGCTACTGAACACAGGCCCACAGGGTCTAATTCTGACATTGAACAACACCTATGATGCGCCTTGGGGTTGAGGAAATGGAAGGACCCACCCTCCTTACCTCTGACAGGCCCTGGTCTAAACTTCTGAGAACCTGCACACAACCATTTTCAATCTAAGGTAATGGTACACAAGACAAATCAGCACAGTCCCACCTCTCAAGAACTTTACGTTCTAGTGGAGGAAGGCAACATATAAAAGATAAGCAGACAAGGAGAAGGTGGGGGACAAGTGTGTGGTGGCTAAATTTAGAGAATGAAGAATAGCTGATCTAGGGTCTTTATGAAAATGGAGGTTCCAGGTAGAACTTACCAACGAGTATAAGTGGTGGAAAAGAGATAGTGGTGGTGGCAAGGCCTAAAAATTCAACTTAACAAATAGTATCTGTCTTCTTTTATCTTAATTTCCATCAGCTGCTCTGCTTGGTTTTCATTGCACAAACACTATCCCTCCTCACCAAGTTTTGTTAACCCCCTTTTGCTTACTGTCTTCCTGTATTTCATTGCTAGCTCCTTGAGGGCTGGGACTGCTTTTGTATCCCTAGCTTTTACCACAGTGACTCATAGAAGGTGTTTAATAAATGTTTATTGATTATGTTCGAAGTACTATGAATTCAAAGACAAAAAAAACCAAAACCAAAATAGTTCCTGTCCTTAAGGATCTCACATTTCACTGGAGGACCGGGCATGTAAACAGAGGAGTAACACAAGATTAATTTGAAGGATAGGACATTAATAATTAGGAAGATGAGGAAAGACTTCATATAGGAAGTGGGACATAGATTGATCCTTAAGGGAAACTAAAAATCCTAAGGGATTAAGCTGAGGAGGAAGGACATTTCCTATATGGAGCACAGAACGCAAAACCATGGAGGCAAAAGATACAATAATGAATTTGGAGAAGAATAAATAGGTTGATTTAGTGGGAATATAATGTATGATGGAGAATAATGTGAAATTAGTCTGAAAAAATAAGTTAACACTACATTACAAAAGCTCTGAGTGCTAAACTGAGGAGTTTATATTTTATCCTAGAGGCAAAAGGGAACCAGTAAAGCTTCTTAAGCAGGGCAATAACCTATTCTTTTTAAAATTTAAATAGTATTTTATTTTTTCCCCCAATTATACATCAAGAAAATTTTTGGCATTCACTTTTACAAGATCTTCAGTTCCAAATTTTTCTCCTTCCCTCTCTCCTCTTCCCACTTCTGAAAATAGTAGGCAGTTTATACGTGTACTGTCAGATTAAACATATTTCCATATTTGTTATAGTTGTGAAAGAAGAAACAGATCAAAAGGAAATAAAACCATGACAAAGAATAAAGTAAGAAAAAAAATATGGTTCAACCTGCATTCAGAATCCACCAATTTTTTATCTGGATATGAATAGCATTTTCCTTCCTGAGTCCTTTGTACCTGTCTTGGATCTTTGTGTTGCTGAGAAGAGCTGTCATTCATAGCTGATCATCCCACAGTGCTGCTGCTACTGTGTACAGTGTTTTCCTGGATCTGCTCATTTCACTGCAATAACCTATTCTTTAGGAGGATTCCTTTGGCAATCATGGATAATGAATTGAAAAAAGAGGAGGCCAGGAGCAAAGAAGCCAACAGCGAGGACGTGACAAAAATCCAGATGAAAAATGATAAGGGTCAGAACCAGGGTGATTAAATGATGAGGTTCAGGGGCACCCCAAAATGTTGGGGAGCAAGGTAGGCTAGAAAGAATTTGCTCAGGCAGTTTTCAAATTGAATAAAGGCACTTATTTTGGGTAACAACACAACCAAGCAGGCTCTTTGCCCCTTAAGGGAGATGCACCTAAAGGAAGACCCCAGCTTAAGGCGGGGGTCTGGCAGTCCCTTAAGGGAGAGGGAGTAACCCCCCCAAAGGAGGCCCCTCTCAGGGAAATGGCCACTTAAGGAGGACACCTCCTGCTAAAGGGAGATGGATACTTAAGGGAGACACCCTCTACTTAAGAAAGACACCTATTAGCCAGGAGAGACTAGTGATTCTTATAGAGTTAAAACCTGCCCTGGGAGGGGAGATGAGGTGACCAGGACAGTAGTTCAGAGTTTCATGGACATGTAGGCACCACAATTTTTCCACTGTTCCACCCAGGGTGGAGGGGCAGAGGGGCCTGGGTTCAGGTATTTCATTGACCAGCCTACTTGAATCTCATTGTCTCCTAAAGTGGCTTAAAGTGGTCATTTGAGATAATGGATTTCTCACTCTATCTGAATCTCTTCCACAAGTTTATAAACGGATAGAAAGGACTGGATCTAAGAGATGTGGAGTTAGAAGTTACAAAACTTGGCAACTAAATAGCTAGGGGAGTGAGGGAAAGTGAAATGAGTCAAATATGAGAACTAGGTTATAAGCACTGGAGCCTGGAAAGTGGGCAGTATCTTAAGAGAAAAAGGCAAATTTGGAGAAGGAATAGAGAAGGCATAGGGAAAGATTGCTTTTAAGTAATGAGTTTAAGTCTGAGATGCTGATAGGATAAATAAAGAAAGATATGCAAGGAGGTGTGGTTGAAATGGGACTTGAATTTGATGGAGTTGAGTAGGACTGTATATATAGATCTGGCAGTCCTCTGTATAAGGAGGCTATAGGAAGCCGTGAGATCTGATGAAATCACTGAAGGAGGGTATAGAGAATAAAGAGAATAGTGCCTAAATAAGAGCCTTGGGGCTCATATATAGTTGAAGGAAGGAGAAGAATGATCCAGCAGAGTATACCGTGAAGACACAGTCTGGACAGCAGAAGAAACAGGGAAGAGTTATGTCACAGAAACCAAAACAGTGTCCAGAAGTGATTAACAGTGTCCAATTTGCAGAGATGTCAAGAGGGACGACCGAAAAAATGTCACTGGATTTAGCAATTAAGAGATCACTTGGGGTAACTTTAGACAGAAGAGTTTTACTTGTCAGGTGAGATCCATGGCTAGACTGCAAAAGGCTGAAGAAGTAAGATATGAGGAAGAATAGGAAAGGTGTATAATTAGCTTTCTCTAAAAGTTTAACTATGAAAGGGGCAAGAGATACCTTGAGATTTTTTAAGGATGAGTGAGAACAGTACATATTTGTAGTATGGAATAATTTTTAAAATCTCATTTATATAACCCTGAAAATGTTGAGATATAATATATTTGTTTAAAGCCTCTCCTAGACTGAAGGAAAAGCCTTTTATAAAGGTGGGTAAGAAGTCAGGAAAAAGAAAAAAAAAAGGTATTTCTTAAATAAATGGACTAAGGGCAGCAACAAAGCTTTGAACAAAGCATAACCAAACTAGAAGAGTTCATTATTTACATTACTGCCTTCTCCTACCTACCAGATTTGAAGGGTGAATTAACACTGGGATCCAGATATCAATGCTAGGGGCGAAAGGAAGTTATTAATGAGCTCATTTATGGTTTTCTTGGCAAAGACACTGGAGTATCTGGAGTGGTTTACCATTTCCTTCTTCAACTCATTTTACAGATGAGGAAACTGGGGCAAACAGGGTTAAGTGACTTGCCCAGGGCTGCACAGCTAGTAACTGTCTGAGGCCACATTTGAATTCAGTGCTACTTAGCTGCCCCTGGGTGGAGGAAGACCTTTTGTTTAACTCCCGAGGAAGGGTTAGTGACATTGGCCCCTTTCTGGTAGTATCAGAAGCCTCTCACCCCATGACATCTTTCCATCATGCTGGCTTCCTTCTTCTATTGGGTGATTTCTTTCTGGGGGGGCCTTCATGTTGGGAAGGGGTCCAGGCTAGCCACATTTCATTTCCCTCCTACTTGTGCTTCTGACTCTCTTTACTTCAAAACCATTCCCCTTTCCTACCTCTCATGGGTACCTTGCCTCCCTTCTCCTTGCTTTTCGGTCCCTTTTACACACTCCATGTGTGATCTTCCCTAATTAGAATGTCAGCTTCTTGAGGGTCCTCTTTCTTTTCGCTTGCATTTATATCTCCAGCACTTAACACAGTGCTAGACACATAGGAAGTGCTTATTAAATGTTTGTTCCTTGCTTGCCTGCCAGCGTATCCCCTGTACCTATCACAATGCCTGGTCCATAGTAGCAATTAAATAAATATCTGCTGATTGACTGATATGGGGAGCAGAATATGGCTAAAACAAGGATCTACATATAAAGAGTTTAGGTAATGAATGATAGGTAAGAGGTTGCAACATGAGTATAATGGAAGAACCAGGGTAAAAGCAGCTGTAGAGTGACCATGTGTCACAAGTACCTAAATTTCAAATTTGGAAAGATCTGTGACTTTCAGTGTCTTAAGTAAGTTACTTAACTTGCACCCCATTCTCCCTACCAAAATACAAAGTACATGGTTGTCTACTGTTAGTTACCACTATACACAAATGAATATTCATAGAAACCTACAATAATAGAAAAATGGACTCAGAGCTGGAAGGACCTCAAAAATCACCTAGATCAACCACTTCATTTTAAAATGAGAGAAGTCAGTCGATCAGAAGTCAAATTTCCATCTTATAGTCCAGGGCTTTTCCTGCTACTCTATGGAAACATTATTGGGAAAGACTCTTATTGCACATTTTCAGATGTTTTTTATTTTCTATGAAGATGGGAATCATCTAGGGAATAGTTTATTTTATATTTTTTCTTGAATGTCCAAAGAGGAGATGGCTTCTGGATTGAAAAGACTTAGAAGTAGATCTAGTTGTGCTCCCCAACACCAGAAGATTTTTTATGGTGTTTATTCGTTAGAAGTACTTTACAAAGCATTATAGAGGCTTTACTAGCCCCCATTCCCATCTTCAGTTCCTAAGAGTCTGTCTCTATTGCTTGCTTCCCTAAGGCCCCTAGGACTATTTCCTTTTTCTTTCTGTTTTGCTTTTCAACAACAATGAATCTCATATCTGGCTTTAAGTACCACTCCTAAATATGATGGATAGGAACAAAGCCCTCTGAGACACATTAGTACAACTGCCAGTGGGCAGGAGGTGCACATAAAATAAATAGACTTGGTAATTCTGGGAACATATGTGGAACGATAAGTAAACAGCCAGACCCAGCTGAAAAGAAACACCCAAGAATTCTTCCTCTTACTCTTTTTAGGCTCTACATGGTTCAGTCATGTTAGTAGTCTGAGCAGCTCTTTCAAGGATTCTCCTTTTGTGTCTACAGCATCTGTCTAATGCAATGTCATCTTTTCTCTCATATGTGCCTTTACCATGCACTCACTATGTGCCAGGCACTGGAGACACAATCCCTACCCTCAAGGAGCTTGCAGTATGATGGGGGAGACAACAAAGGTCTAAAAGACACATTCAGAGTAGATGGAAGGCAAACTGAGAGGGGAAGACATGAGCAGCTGGATGGAACAGGAAAGGCCTTGCGCAGAAAACTGGAACTGAGCTAGAAGAGCATTCGAGGTGTGGTGAACAGTCAGTGCAAAAGCCCAGTAATGGAAGATGATGGTCCTGTCTGAGGAATTGCTAGGAGAAAGTTCTGGGAACATAGAATGAAAAGGGTGGAGTAAAGTATAAGAAGATGGGAAAGACAGAAGGGGGAAGGTTATGCAGAGCTTGTGATATTGAGCCAATGGAGCTTATTAAGCAGAGGAGGCGCAACATGGTCAGACCTCTGCTTCAGGAAAGTCATTTGGGCAGCTGAATAGAGGACATAACTTGAGGCTGGAAGGATGCTATTATATATAGTAGTCCAGGAGAGAGAGGATGAAGGCCTGAACTCAGTTTATGGCTATGTGAGTAGAGAGAAAGGGACATATATGAGAAAACTTTTGCAGGTAGAAACAATAGACTTTGGCAATGAATTGGATACATAGGATGAATGTAAGAAAGGAATTAAGGATGACAACTAAGATTGTGAGATTGGGTAACTAGGATTTGTGGTGCCTTAGTCAGCAATTAGGAAGTTTGGAAGAGAAGAAGATACTTTGGGAAAAGAAAATGCCTTTCCCCAACTGATAAATGGTCAAAGGTTATGAACAGGGAATTTTCAGAGGAAGAAATTAAAGGTATCTATAATCATATGAAAAAAATGCTCTGTCACTTTTGATTAGAGAGATGCAAATCAAAACAACTCTGAGGTACCACATCATACCTATAAGATTGGCAAACATGATAGAACAAGAAAATGATAAATGTTGGAGAGGGCATGGGAGAGTTGGAAACACTAATTCATTGTTGGTGGAGCTGTGAGCTCATCCAACCATGCTGGAGAGAAGTTTGGAACTCTGCCCAAAGGGCTACAAAAATGTGCATACCCTTTGACCCAGCAATATCGCTACTAGGACTGTATCCCCAAGAGATCATAAAAATGGGAAAGGGTCCCACACGTACAAAAAATATTTATAGCAGCACTCTTTGTAGCTGCCAAAAACTGGAAGTCAAGGGGATGCCCATCAACTGGGGAATGGCTGAAGAAATTATGGTATATGAATGTAATGGAGTACTATTGCGCCATAAGAAATGATGAACAAGAAGACTTCAGGGAGGCCTGGAAGGACTTATATGATCTGATGCTGAGAGAAAGGAGCAGAACCAGGAGAACTTTGTGCACAGCAATGACCACAGTGTGCGAGAGTTTTTTTCTGGTAGACTTGGAACTTTGTAATAACACAAGAACTTACTGAGAAAAAAAAAAATCCCATTGTCGGTCTTCTAAGGCAAAATGCCTTCCACACTCAGAGAAAGAAATATGGAAGTCATTCGCAGAATGTAGCGGATCGTGTTTGTGTGTGTGTGTGTGTGTGTGTGTGTGTGTGTGTGTGTGCGTGCATTATGTTTTGATTTGTTATATGATTTCTTCCATTTATTTTAGTTCGACTACATAGCATGACTATAGTGAAAATGTGCTCAATAGGAAAGTATATGTAGATCCTATATAGACTTGTATGTCATCTTGGGGAGGGAGCGGGGAGGAGGAGGGTTGGTGTGTGGGGCGGTTAAAATATAAGTTTTACGGTAGTGATTGTAGAACATTAAAAAAAAAATTAAATTAAATTTTTTAAAAAAGATAATGCCTTCTGTTTTGTATATGTTGAATTTGAGATGCTTTTGGGAGATACAGTTTAAGATGCTCAAGAAGCAGTTTGTGATGTGAGACTGGAACTCAGGAGAGAGGTTGGAGATGGATACTTTGATCTAGGAATAATCTACCTAATGAGATAGTTAGACCCCAATCTATAAACTCCAGTGGCTCTCTAATTATCTGCACGATCAAATATAAAATCCTCTATTTGGCTTTCAAAGATGTTCATAATCTTGCTCCCTCCTAGCTTTCCAATATTCTTGCAACTTACCCCTTTCTACATACTGGGATTTGTGACCTTGGTATATTTGCTGTCTCTCACCCAGGAAACATTGTACAAAGCTGATCTTGGCTTGAGCTCACCTGAACTGATTCATTCTTGAATTGTCTAACTAATCTTTTAAGGGCTACCTAGGGGAGTGGCCAATCCTTTTTCTGGGCTAATGACTAGACTCCCTTTCTACTTCAATCAAGGAACTTTGTTTATAAGTCCTAAATGGGTGTGTTTAGTCAATCAATCAATATTTATTAAATGCTTACTAAGTGCCAGGCACAGTGCTAAGAGCTGGGGAAGCCAAAGAGAGTTCCTGCCCTCAAGAAGCTTACAATCTAATGGGGGAAAAGATAGGCAAACAAATATATACAGAATAAATAATAGATAATTAATACTTTGTTATTTGTCCTTTAATTTTTATGACTGCATTCTGGCCTTCAGAGCTAGGGAGTGGAGGTGGGGGTGAGGTGTTAGTCAAAATCAACTCACTCATACACAAACCTTTCCTTTAATAATATATTTCAAATTTTTTTCCCATGAATAGAAATCAAGTTCATAAATCAGAACTCACAATCTCTTTTCTCTTCACTTTTTTGGAAAACTGAGATATTTATTTAATTCCTAGAAAGCTGGCCACTAACAGGTAACAGGTAACAGATTTGGAAGGCAACTAATGAATGTTACTCACATGCACTGGTAGAGAATTAAGTTAAACTAAATGGAAGATTCTTAAAACAGTGGTGTAATGATAGAATATTGGATGCTTATAATACCAATGTTAATAAAGTAACATATGCAGTCCTAAATTTCTTGGATAATGTGAAGCATTTGAATCTGATTCATAATTATGACAGAAAAAGAAAAAAAGTTTATCAATTTAAAAGGTATGATAAGGATGCAGTTTAATTTACAGATAAATGTGAAGATTAACTAATTCTGGGAAAGAAACATTCTAGAATCATTATAGACATACTAATTATCATAATGTAAATTCATCATTAATTGTAGAAAGTTTCATCATATGTAAATCTCTCATAAAGTCTAAGAACTGAGACAACAGCTATGGAAGCAAAGACATTTCCAATGTAATATGTAGTCATATCACTGAAAAGGATATATGTTCCCAAAAGAAAGGCCTTGATTATAAAATTATTGACTATTTTCCACTGTGTCTTTCAAATAATAGAAACTCACTAGATATGTGATGAGTGAATGAATTAGATAAATAGGAATGAAGGAAAAAATAATAGCTGAAGAAACAAAATAATTTAATCAAAGGTCTCAGTGTATTAAATGCAAAAACGTCATGAACGCACCTTGGAACAAAGACTCCAGCACGAGGACCCCCATGGGCTTTATGCAATAAATATTTAATATTTATTATATATTTATATTTAGAATATATTTATATTTAGAATATATAATATTTATATTTTATATTTATAATAATTTATTGCATAAATATTGCAAAAATATTTATTGCATAAATATTGCAAAAATAAATAAGTATGCAAGTCCTTTTTTTGTTCTTTGTTCTTCCACATTAGTTTTGTGGTGCTTTTATAATTATACTACTATTACTTTAAAAAGTCATTTCTCTGACTTAAATGTGATAAACAAAAGTGAATTGTGCACAAATGCACTGATTTCTTTGGCTTACAGCACTGCCTCTTTCCACTAGAAATAAACAAATTACACAGCTTGCTTTTGTATCCTCTCTTCCTGTTACCCTTGTGAACACTTCTTTTAAGGATTCCAGTTCTTATTTTTCCCATTTTGAAATTCTGTACTAAATTCTGAAGCCAAGAAACTGCCTTTTCAATAAAGGAAGTCTATGAAATCATGCACCACCAAAATAAATCTCCTTCCTCTTTCACCCATTAAGTCCACTTTCCCCTTTAGAATTCTGAACTTTTAAACATCTACATGAACCTCTGTAGCTACATGTATGATTTTAAGTGGAAGTATAGCTACATGTGCTTTGTGTCATATTTATCTGTTTACCTGTATCTCTTTTCTCCCTCACTACATTACAAACCTTTAGGGGTAAGACTACACCATACCTCTTTGTACCCCAGTACCGCCACATGGATATGTTTGTTTATGAAATTTGATATGTGGTAGCAATCATAATAATATTTAAAAACTAAAAGAACCTATGATTTCATAAGTACGGGTATACCTTCCACCAGAAAAGATCTCTCAATCTTTCTGTGTCTTTAGTAGATGATAATAATAAGAATGATGATGAAAATCGACATTTCTATAGCAGTTTGAAATTTGAAAATGCTTTTTATACATTATCTCAGTTAATTCTCACTCTAACTCTGTAAGGTAAGGTTAACCCAGTTTTACAGGTGAAGAACCTGAGGTGCAAAGAAGCTGAAGTGACTCACCAAGCTAGGAAGTCTCAGAGGTGGAATGTAAACTCAGGTCTTCCTGACTCTGGCTCTAGCACTCTATTATGCCACGATTAGGAAAAAAACCAAACAACCCTTTATCATTAGATGACAGACAATCTACCACCGGGTCTAAACTCAGAATCTATTCAACCTAGGAGGAATGCAGCAAGCAATGACAGCCTCTGACCCCAGTGTACATCATAAGGAGGAATCAGGATAGGACTTCGGTGGAAGAATACAAATAATAAAGGCTCATATAATTAATTTTCACTACATTTGGAAAGTTGCTATCATTTTCATGGTGAGGCACACTTTCATTCTCAGAGTGCTTTATAATTCCTTTTCTAAAATCTAGTAAATTTACATGCTGGTTTTCCCTATAATATTTTAAAAATACTTTTCATCTCTTTTGGCTCTAATGGCAGGAATCTCATATATAAGTCTGGTTATGTCCTACCTCAAAAATTGTCCTCTTGCTCATAGGTCTTTCTTTGAATTCATACAATATACTTATCTTCCTTCACACTCCTTCACTGGACTTCCTACCTGCTTAATCTCTGCAGTGACCTCAATCCCCTTAGTGTTTGTCTTCAATTGTGCTGCTGCTCCTTTATATTCTGAGATCCTTGGGAAAGGATTTAGTTTGGTCTATTGTCACAAAATGGAGCCACAAACAAGTGTAGTGTACCATATCAATGAAAATAAATATAGGTTCAGGGAAATATACTGCTGAGGAAAGAAAAACACAGCTTTAACCATGTAGAAAGCTAGCTTTTACACATTTTGAAGAAAGGAGAGCACAACCTTGACCTCTGTAATAAATTGAAACTCATTTGACTACAAATGATAGGTTAAGAAAAGGAAATTCTGTCCAAAGTCAGCGTTTCCTAATAGGATGTTCAACAGGAGGAGCACATGACTCTGGTACATAAAGCATGCCATAACACAGTAGCCCTCGAGAAGCAATCACGAATGAAGATAAATTATTAGTCTCAGAAATCAGTAATTACAGGTGGAGAGGCTAAGTTGTTAAATGAACATGAAAATGTTTAATGAAAAGAATAAAATAGTGAACAAAATAAAGTGCTGAGTATGAGGCTTGTGTTAATGTCAGTGTTATCACTGAAGAGAAATATGATCTTGAACAATGACATAATTTGCCTGTGTCTTAATTTCTCTAATAGAGAAAACAATACAATAGAACTTCAAGATAACATGGCTCATTGCTATATACATTTTAGATATAACAACAGCTAACATTTGGATAAATCAGTCTTCAAAACATGATTATTCAAGGTGAATGACTGACGTCACGTGTTAAGATATGACATGCCTACGTATTTTTTTCCCCTGACATTTCCTTCAGCTAGAAGGCTCTTCTTCCTTCTATCCGAATCTAACAAGATTCTGGACATCCTCTAAATCTGACCTTCTTGATGAAGTCTTCCCTGATCACCCCAGTCAGATGTAATATCTCCATCCACTGAATTACCGTAACATTAGTTCCTGTACCACTCTCGAGGGGTATTTACACAGACCTGCTGGTATTACAATAATTGGTCTATGCTTCTTGTCTCTCCAATTAGATGGTAAGTTCCTGGAGTGTAGGGATATAAATATATAGATGACTTAATCCACAGATGAACCTGAATAAATGAAGTTTTGCCTCACGCCAACCAGAATGTGTTCATAACTTTAAATAAAAATATGATATGCTCACAAGACTCCTTTGATTTGCTAGTATAGATTACTGTTTCCTCATTTATTTTCATTCATATTGTAAAATAAATGTAAATATCTCCATTTTGTAAGTTACAGTGAACTGAAATAAAGGATCAAATAACTACCATTTGTAAAGTTAACCTGAAAAGCTTTTGGATTTATTATTCTAAGATCACCTTCAACTTTAAAATTCTATGACTCTGCAACCTGATGAAATTCAGTATCTGATCACTGCCATTTCTTTAGCATGAAAAGTATCTTTCTTTACAAAATTTAAGTTTTGCCCAAGTTCTGTCATGTTTAAAATTATATATTTTGTTTTTTTAAATGATGCGCTTAACTGTGCTTGAAGAAATTTCCTATTTTGTTGATTACAGCTAAATCTATCATACTATATTTAATATGAAAAAATTAAAACGTAAGGAAAATGGCAGAGTTCCCAATATAAGCTTCCCCCCGCTCTGCTTTCTTGGGGACAAACCCAAGTTATATTTGTTAAAGTTATATTTTTCAAATTTTTCCACATTACTTTACAACTTAATTTTTAAAGTAACATGGAGTTTCTCCCACAAATTCTATTAATAAATTCTGAGGCTGACAGTAATTTATGCAGATAAATTTTGGTTCATTGGTGCTGTGAGGAAGCTGATCTAATCACAGAAAAGGAGTCAGATGAAAAGAGATGTTTAACTGTAAAAATGTGGTCCATGCCAGGTGATTCCTTTATGAAGTGCAAATGAGTCTCTAGAGTTAATCAAAGAGAAAGTAACACCACAAGATGAATAATGACAGGCCATACCTTTGGGTGACTTTATGGAACTGAGTAAGAGAAAGCTATAAGAAGCCATGTTGACCATGCTGATATGGGAAAGTAGAAGTGTGGGTAGAGGCAACTACCACAAACAATTGGGCCCAGACTCTGGGATCAAAACTGCTTGGGCCAACTGGGCACGAGGAGCATCTAAACAGACACTGTGGGGGTGGAGCCAAGATGGCGGAGTAGAAGGACCCAGGTTTACGAGCTGCGAAACCACAGCCCATAGATTTAATATAAAAAGAGGCCCCCATAACTTCTGGACCACTGAAAGGTGTACAGAAACAGAGTGGAAGAGATTTCCGTTCCAGAGAGCCCTGGAGAGCCGTCCCCAGGGTCCGTCACGCCCCGGAAAGCGGACCCCACCCCAGCGCTGCCCTGGCTGCGGCCCCAGAGAAGCTGATCCGAGCAGGCTTCAGGGACGGAAGCTCCGGTGGCCAGGAAGGTCCCTCCGCCCACAGAAGCTACAGGTCAGTGAGAGAGACGACTGGCTGGCCAAGGGGAGCGAGGTGTCTCCGTGACTCGGGCCCCTTTGGGAGGAAGCGGCGGTGGCAGAGACAGGGGCAGGAAACAGCGGAGGCAGAGGCGTGGGCGGCAGCGGAGGCAGCAGTGGCAGCTGCCTGGCCTCCCTCAGCAGCAGGCAGGATCTTCATTACGGAAGGTCTCTGCATAAACAACCTGAGGGAGCTGAGCCTGGGAGACGGCCCTGCCCCACCCCGCTCTATTACTGAAGGCCTCTGCATAAAGCCCCTGAGGGAACTGAGCCTGGGAGGTAGCCCCCCCCCTCCGTTCCTGAAAGTCAATGCATAAAGCCCCTGAGGAAGCTGAGCCTGGGAGGCGGCCCCACCCCCACCCCAGCACCAGAACTAAAGCTCACATTGATTAGCTCGGAGAGCACATTTGAATCTCAGACCCCAAGCACTAGCTGGGTGGATCTAGGCGGGGGTAGAAAGGAATCTCAGAAGTCAAGTAACTGGCTGGGAAAATGCCTAGAAAAGGGAAGAAAAATAAGACTATAGAGAGTTTTTTCCAACAAATGCAAATGATCCCGACTTTCGGATTTGACGAGGAGGAGGACATATTCGTGCCATCAGGGAAAGATGTGGAGGGCGGGGCTTCGGTACCCCAGACATCCCAGGGGGATGTCGGGTGGGCTCAGGCCTTGGAGGAGCTCAAAAAGGATTTTGAAAGGCAAGTTGGACAGGTGGAGGAAAAACTGGGAAGAGAAATGAGAGAGATGCAAGAAAAGTATGAAAAACGGGTCAATACCTTGGTAAAGGAGACCCCAAAAAATGCTGAAGAAAATAACACCTTCAAGAATAGGCTCACTCAATTGGCAAAAGAGGTTCAAAAAGCCAATGAGGAGAAGAATGCTTTCAAAAGCAGAATGAGCCAAATGGAAAAAGAGGTTCAAAAGCTCACTGAATTTAATAGTTCTCTCAAAATTAGAATGGAACAGATGGAGTCTAATGACTTTACGAGAAACCAAGAAATCACTAAACAAAACCAAAAGAATGAAAAAATGGAAGAGAATGTGAAATATCTCATGGGAAAAACAACTGACCTGGAAAATAGATCCAGGAGAGACAATTTAAAAATTATGGGACTACCTAAAAGTCATGATCAAAAAAAGAGCCTAGATACCATCTTCCATGAAATTATCAAGGAAAACTGCCCTGACATTCTACAACCAGAGGGCAAAATAAGTATTGAAAGAATCCATCAATCAGCACCTGAAAGAGATCCAAAAATAGAAACTCCTAGGAACATTGTGGCCAAATTCCAGAACTCCCAGCTCAAGGAGAAAATCTTACAAGCAGCTAGAAAGAAACAATTCCAGTACTGTGGAAATAAAATCAGAATAACTCAAGATCTAGCAGCTTCTACATTAAGGGATCGAAGGGCGTGGAACAGAATATTCCAGAAGTCAAAGGAAGTAGGATTCAAACCAAGAATCACCTACCCAGCTAAACTGAGTATAATACTTCAGGGGAAAATATGGTCTTTCAATGAAACAGAGGACTTTCAAGCATTCTTGATGAAAAGACCAGAGCTGAAAAGAAAATTTGACTTTCCAACACAAGAATGAAAAGAAGCATGAAAAAGGAAACAGCAAAGAGAAGTCTTAAGGGACTTACCAGAAGTGAACTGTTTACATTCCTACATGGAAAGACAATATTTGTAACTCTTAAAACTTTTCAGTATCGGGGTAGTTGGTGGGAACACACACACACGTACACGCATGCACGAACACACACATACACACATGCACACACATACAGAGACAGTGAGCACAGAGTCAATTGAATAGGATGGGACCATATCTTAAAAGAAATTAAGGTAAATGCTGAGAGAGAAATGTAGAGGGAGGAAAGAGGGTGAAATGGAATGGGGTAATTATATGTCATTTAAGAGGCAAGTAGGAGACTTTTTAGTGGAGGGAAAAAGAGGAGAGCTGAGGAAAAAAACAAACCAAGAAGTTTACCCTCATCACATTTGACTAAAGGAAGGAATAAAATGCACACTCATTTTGATATGAAAACCTATCTTACAGTATAGGAAAGTGGGGGAGAATTAGATAAGCAAGGGGGGGGATGATGGAAGGAAGGGCAAAGGGAGGAGGGAGCAATTTGAAGTCAACACTCGGGGAGGGACAGGATCAAAAGACAGATGAGAAACAATGAGGGGCAGGTTAGGATGGAGGGTAATTCAGTTAGTCTTACACAACATGACTATCAGGGAAGTCATTTGCAAAATTACACAGATATGGCCTATATTGAATTGCCCGCCTTCCCAAAGGGAATGGGTGGGGAGGGAGGGATGGGGAGAATTTGGAACTCAAAGTTTTAGGAACAACTGTTTAGTATTGTTGTTGCTACTAGGAAAGAAGACATATAGTTAATGAGGAATAGAAAGTCATCTGGCCCTACAGGAGAAAAGAGAAGATGGAGACAAGAGAAGGGAGGGATGACAGAAGAGAGGGCAGATTGGAGATAGGGAAAAATTAGATTGCTTGGGGTATTGGGGTGGGGGGGAGGGGATAAAAGGGGAGAAAATTTGGAACCCAAAATTTTGTGAAAATGAATGTAAAAAGTTAAATAAATAAATTAATTTAAAAAATTGAAAAAAAAAATTGAAAAAAAAAAAATAAACAGACACTGTGTTGTTAAACCCCTTCAGATTCTAGACCCAGTAGTTTTACTCCTTTATTTTCTCCCCTTTGCTCTCTTATGGAAGCCTGAAACCTTTCAATTTTTTCTTCTTCTTCTTATTGTGTGTTTCAGACAAGATTTGCTTTAGCTTTATAATGTGTTAACCATAAGCCTTTTCTGATCTGGGGTACTTGCAGCAAATCCAACTGAGAGGTAGAAACCATGGTAGAAACATTCTCAGAGAAGAGATATGGATAAATCCAACATGGATGTATCTTTTGTCAAAAATATCTGACTAGGGGCTCAAAGTTAAAAAAAAAAGGGCAAAGAGAACTACAGATTTTTTTATTCTAATTTCCAGAGTGGAGGAGTAATTTTTATACTGGGAAACTCACCTGGGGCAGTAAGTTAGTAGGGCAAATAAGAGGAATACCCTGATCACTACTCCTCCCCACCACTGCTATGCTATGCATCAACTGCTATTTCCTCCAGGAGCTGGTCCACCAATCACTGACTCTTTCTCTTATCTTTAATTTCTCCTTATCCAAAGTTCCTGATACACAGTAGCAGCCTAATAAATTACTGAATGCTTTGTCTACTGGCTCCTTCCTTGACACATACAAATATGCCCAGGTCTCCTTAATTCTCAAACAGCCCTTACTCTATCCTACCATATTTTTACAGTCCTTTGTCTCTTCTCCCTTTCATAGCTAAATACCTAGAAAATGTCCTGTGCTATCATTTCATTACTTCCCATTCACTTTTCAATCCCTTGCAAGACTTCTGATCCCCTCACTTAACTACAATTAATTCCAGACTAGCTTTTTTTATCCTAATGATGCCCTGATTGCAGTTTTTTACCTTCTTGCTTACCATTCCCTCCTCATAGATATTCTTCTCCTTGGATCTCTTCTGACTCACTCTGAATCATCTCATTTTCTGTTCCATAAACCTGAGTATGCCTACAAGGCTCTGTCAAAAGCCCTTTTATTTTCTCTATCTAAGACTTCTTCCATAGTGACCTCATTAACTACCATACAGACATAATACATCCATATGTGTGTTCATCCTTTGTTGCCGAAGAAGACCATGCCATCAGAGAAATAATGACACAACTTGCATTGACTCTGTTTTGGGTGAGGGAGGGCTATGCAAGTCACCAGCCTCACTTCTCCTCCAGAGCCATCTGAATCCAGTGACCAGATATTCATCAGGATGACTGGAGATGACCCAGGATGAGGCAAGTGGGACTAAGTGACTTGTCCAAGGTCACACATCTAGTGAATGTCAAATATCTGAGGTAACATTTGAACTCAAGTCCTCCTGACTCCTGCACTGGTGCTCTATCTACTGCACCATCTAGCTGCCCAAGATATCCATATGTAGACATGCTCAGATCTCTATATATGGTCTTCATCTCTCTCATGAACTCCAGTACTGCAGTGTCATATGCTTGCTGAATATGGATACCCAATGACTATCCCACTGGTATCTCAAATTAAATATGTGCAAAAGAGATTCATTACATTTTCCTTCAAACCTAACTATCCTCTAAATCTCCCACTTTCTATTGAGAGTGCTATCATTTTTTTCCATCTTATAGATTCATAATGGCAGATTCATTTTTGACTCTTTTCTCACCTTCCATGATCATATTCAGTCAGTTGCCTGGTCTTGCTAATTTTACCTCCAGAATATTTTTCATGTCTTCCCCCTCTCCACTCATGCAGCCTTTATTCCAGTTTAACATTTCATCATCACTCGCCCAGGTTACTGTAATAGCCTTCTAACTGGTCTCATACTTCTCTAGTCCACCTTCTACACAGCTACTAAATTGACATTTTTAAAGCACCGAGTTGACTATTTTCATTTCCTTATTTGAACATATTCAAGGGCTTCTACCATATCCAGTATGAAGAATAAAATCCTTAGACTAGATTTGAAGTTTCCCATAATCTGGCTCCCACCTACCTTGCCAATATGATTTTGTACCATCTCCTGTTCACACAATTTGTTCCAGGCAAACTGGCCTGCTGGTTATTTACTGCACATGACAATTCATCTCCTGCACTTGTGCCTTTGCACAAGTGATCCCCTAGGTTTGGATGCAACACTGCTTTCTTGTTGCCTCCTAGAATCATTTGCTTCAAAGAAGTCAAGATGAGACCTTTCCTGATTTCTCTAATCATCTATGGATCCTGCCTGTTGGAATTACTTTTATACACACACACACACACACACACACACCCCTTGTATTTACTAATAAGGGTAACTGTTGCTTCCCCCTGGAGAATACAAGCTTCTTAAGCACAGGGACTCTTGATTTTAGTGTTGCATTCCAGTGCCTAGCACATGGCTTCTGTTTAATGAATGCTTGTTGAATTGAATTACAAGTGAAACCTGTGAGGTCTGCATTGACTGGTTTTCATGTGAAATTACTGTATATATGCAAGAGAAAAGCATCCTAGCATAATTCTGATTTCCAATGCAGGATGAAAGCCAAAGGCATTTCTGCATCTCTGTACTTAATTCTTAGGCTTCATGTAACTGAAGGGAGCTGAAATAGTTCTGTCTAGAGGATAGGGAACTTGGACGCACACTTTTACCATGTGAAATGTCATAGTATTAGACTATCCTTCTCTGGAAGATTATCCCCCTGACACAAAACAATGCATACTGATCCTTCAAATTCAAATAACTGAAGATATTCATCAGAGTTATAAGAATAGTGGCGCAAAGTGCCATGCTGTTTACTAATACAAAAATCAGAATATGATACTTTTTACACATATTCAACATAATATTTATGGAGTACCCACTCTGGGAAACACTGGGCAAATATGCAAATGAATGATTCAAAGTCTTTGCCCTGAAGGAGCTTAAGATTAAAAGGAGAGATAAGACAGGTGTGATAAGGTTTCCTAAGTATTTCACTTATGATACAATATAGAATGACACAGTTTTGACATATCCTTTGACTATGTTTCGCTCATTTTTACTGTCATTTAATCAAAACAATAGTCTAGCCACTGTCTTCATTACTTTATTCTTTTTGTAAACTCTGACAATATGGTATACGCCTCAAACACTCTTTCCTAGAGGAAAAGAAGGAAACAAGCACTGATTAAGTGCCTACCATGTGCCAAGCATGTGTTCCACATATTATCTCATTTTGTATCCACAAGAACCCAGAAAAGTAGGTGCTGTTATTTCCCCCACTTTACAAATAAGAAAACAGAGGCCTCTCCAGATTGACACTGTTAGCGTTGGAGGCCAGATTTGAACTTAGGTCTGCAGGCCCATTACCGTAGCTGTCTCAAGAATGAGACAAAAATTCTATCGCAATGACTTCACAGGAGGAGGGAGCAAAGGAACATTATCTGGGATATTCAAGGAAAAATGGAGAGGACAGCATTTGATCAGGATTTCAGAACTGCTCTAAAGAATGAAAGGTAAGAATTTGACAGGAATTCCAGGGTGAAGTAATGGAACAAGCAAAGGTAGAAGATTCAGGGAACCAGAAGTGACAGAGTTTGGAGCACAGGATAGGTATATAGGGGAGTAATGGGAAGATTGGACTTTATTCCACAGCCAATGAAGAATCATTGAAAGCTCTGAGTAAGGGAATGACATAACTGAAGTGGTGCTTAAAGAAAATCATTCTGAAGAGCATGCACAGTATGGATAAACAGAAGAGAGGGGAAAACGAGTGAGCAAATTACTGTGACAGTTCAGAAGGGAGATGACAAGGGCCTGAACTAGGGTGATGGCAGTGCCTGTGGAAAGAAGGTGACGGAAGTAAAAGACATCATGAAGGACGAATAAATAGGAATGGTAAATGGGTATGAGGAATGAAAGGGAAAGTGTCAAAGGTAACTTCAAAATCTTGAGCCTAGAAATATGGAAAAATGAGGATATTGCTGATAGAAGTAAGAATTGGAAAGAGAAGAAACTGGATTTAGGAAACAGATGATGAAACTACTCAAGTATGATTAATTATTCAAGTTACTTAGCATTCAGTAATGCTGACTAGCCTTTAAAGTGTATAGAAAGTAAACAGTTGGGATGTGTTGGCTTTTCTCAATAAACCTGCCATAAACTCCATTTACTTACCAAAATATGAAGGAAGAGAGATGTATAATAAAGGTATAAAAATCAAGTATTATAAACAAATAGAATAAGACATCCAAAATAATCATTAAGTACCAGAAATAATGTTAAGCAATGAAACTATATGTTATATCTGTGCTTTAATTGAGTAGGATTATTTTTAAAAATGAAATGATAGAAGAGATTAGGGCACAGAATCATTGAGTTTAAAAACTGGAAGGGGCCTCATCAACCCTCTTGTCCAAATGGTATGCAAAAGAATCTCCACTATAACATAGCCCAAGCAGACATCATCCAGACTCAGTTTGAAGACCTTCAATGGGCAGGAGCCCACCACTCTCCAGACAGCTCATTCTCCTTCTGAAGAGCCCAAACTGTGAGCAAGTTTTCCCCCGACATTATCCCTAACCAGGCCTCTGTGCAGTTTCTACCCCCTTGTCCTTGGTCCTGTCCTCTGGCACCAAACAGCATAAAGTTAGTCACTGATTCATAACAGCCCTTCAAATAACTGAAGATAGCTGCTATGCCTCACCCTGCTCCAGGCTAAACTTCAATCTATCCTCACACAACACAGAATTGAGGCCCTTCTCCATCCTGGTTGTACTTCCCTGGACGCTATCCAACTTATCAAGATTTTCTTCAATTGTGCATGCAGAATTGAACAAAATATTCCAGATGTAGTTTCACTAAGGTAAGAACAGAGGATTAGCACTTCCCTATTCTGGAAGCTCTGTAGATCAAGATTACTTTTTTTTTTTTAGTGCTACATCACACTGCTGAGTCATATTAGCACTGTGGTCCACTCTTACCCCAAGATCTTTTTTCACAACAACTGCTTTTCATGTTCCCTCTTCCTATACTTAATTTGATTTTTAAATCCCAGTGTAAGACTTTATAAATATTTGTTCTGAATTTTATTTTTTTCAGATTTAGCCAAACACTCTATTCTGTCAAGATCTTTTTGGATCCTAACGCTGTCATCTGCTATCCATCATATCTAGCCATCCATCATAGTTTTGGGTCATTAGCAAATTTAAAAATCTGGCTAGGTATGTCTTTATCTAAGTTACTGATAAAATGTTAAAACAGAAGAGGGCCAAGAACAGACCTCTGGGGTATTCTATTGTAGATCTTCTTCCAGGTTGACAATGAACCATTAAGGATTATTCCTTGGATTCTGACCATCCAAACAAAAGTCTCTCCATCTTTTTTTGGTGCCCTACTCTTAGCCTTGAAATATGCCTAAATGTTCCTCATCCTAAAAAAAAAAAAAAAAAAAGAAAAAAAGTCCTTTTGATTCTAGTTCACCTTCCCAAACACTTTCTCCCTCTTTACTGCCAAACTTCCAGCAAGTCTTATGTTCACTGTGCTCCCTTTTATACTACCTCTTTACTCCTTAACCCTTTGAAATCTGACTTGTCCTACCATGAAAAATCTGCTACACAGTAACTAAAAAGTTGTTAATTGCTAACTACAATGGGTTCTTTACAGTTCTCATTTTCCTGGAGCTTTGTAAAGCAATAGAAACTGTGAATCCACCCCATCTTTGTGATACATTGTGCCCCTTGGGGGGGAGGAGCCAAGATGGCCGAGTAGAAAGACGCACGTATGCTAGCTCTGAACCCGCAACCCATAAATTTCCTGTAAAAAGAACTCCCCACAAATTCTGGAGCAGTGGAAGCCGTGCAGCAATGCAGTGAAGGAGATGTCCATTCCAGAGAGCCCTCAAAAACCGGCACCAAAGGTCCATCGTGCACCAGACAGCGGAGCCCAGCCCTGCCCAAGCGGCCCGAGAGGAGAAGATCTGAGCAGGTTTCAGGGACGGAATCTCCAACTGCCATGAAGGTCCCTCCACCCACAGGCACTACAGGTCAGTGAGAGAGACTTCTGGGCTGGCCGAGAGGGGAGCGGGGTGTCTCCATAACTCAGGCCCCCTTGGGAGGCAGTGGCGGAGACAGGGACAGCAGCAGACCTGGGCTCCCTAAGCAGGCAGGAGCTCCGCTCCACTACTGAAGATCTCTGCATAAATGCCCTGAGGGAACTGAGCCTGGGAGGTGACCCTGCCCCGACCTGAGAACCTGAATTTAATCTTACCCTGAATAGCAGCCAGGCCTGCCCCTGAAAGTCCTGAGGCTGGGGAGCAGCATTTGAATCTCAGACCCCAAGCACTAGCTGGGTGGATCTAGGCGGGGGTGGAGAGTAATCTCAGAAGTCAAGAAACTGCCTGGGAAAATGCCCAGAAAACGGAAAAAAAATAAGACCATAGAAGGTTACTTTCTTGGTGAACAGATGTTTCCTCCTTTTCTTTCTGATGAGGAAGAACAATGCTTACCATCAGGGAAACACATAGAAGCCAAGGTCTCTGTATCCCGAACATCTGAAATAGATATCCAATGGGCTCAGGCCATGGAAGAGCTCAAAAAGGATTTTGAAAAACATTGTGCCCCTTGGTTTCTGTGACACTGTACTTTCCAACGAAATCAGTGCATGTTAAATTCCCCCTTTTCTTTTTTTTTAAATTCCTCCTTTTCTTCTTGACCTCTCTCATCTCTGTACCATTGGCTCATATATTCTCCCATGCCATATATATATTTGTGATCAGCAAAAATCTGCCTTTTCTCCCTCTCACTCCAGTGAGGTTTCCAACCACCTACCCTGATTGAGAGTGAAAAAAAAAAATAAAAGCCCTTGTACAGACATGTATAGTCAAACAAAACAATTTTCTGTATTGACCATATACAAAGAAATACATTTATCATTCTGCACTTTCCTTCTCCAAGTTAAGGAGGTAAGCAGCACATTTTATCGTTAGTCTTTTGGAATTACGGTCGGTCATAATGCCGACCAGATTTCCTAATTCTTTCAAAGTTGTTGTCTTTGCCACATTGCTGTCGCTGTGTAAATTGTCCTTCTGGTTCTGTTTCCACTTCTTCCTGCTGCTCGACATCTTGGCTCCACGTCCAGCTCTTTCAGTTTACAAATGAGTGCACTGCCCTGACTCAGACTGCATCTAGCAGCCATAGCACACCGTAGGAGCTCCACTAAAACCAAAACAAACCAACAACAAAGCCGCGCACGAGCTGAAGGCTGCACAAGAGGGGGTGATTCTGTGAATCGAGAGATCCAGTCTCCCCAGCTCAATGTTTCTGCTGCCAGCATAGGCCCCAATTGTAAAGCACATTTGCTATCAGTAACTCTATTCCTCCCAGCTTACAAAGTTAAAGGACTACTTTTATAGAAAGCTGGGAGTGGATAACCCATAAAAACTGATCAGTAAGATGAGATACAGTTTTATTTCCATACAATTTGGGAAGAAGAGTAGAATGATCAGCTTGGCAAAGCTCAAGGAATTACAATTATGTTTGGCTTATGGCTGAAACAAGCATTTCTCACTGGCACAGTCATTGTTAGCAACTGTGGCAGATAACAATCTTGGCATGGAGATCAATCAATCAATCAGCTCACAAGCATTTACTGTCTACCATGTGCCAGGCATTACACTAGGTACTGTGGACACAGATATAAAACAGTCTCCCAGTTTTAAAAGGACACTTATGATACTGTGGAGAGGGCTGAGGGGAGGGCAGTCAGGACGGTGAAAAGACTAGAGTCTATGTCATATGATGATAAGTTAAACAAACTGGGTACATTGAGCCTGGGGAAGAGGAGGTTCATCTCAAGTTTTTAAATAGTTATCATGGGGAAGGGGGATAACACTTGTTCCATTTGGCCCCAGAGTGTAAAACCAAGAGAAACAGGTGAGAGTTGCAGAGAGAAAAATTTTGGCTTACTGTAAGGAAAACAAACTTTCTAATAATTATCATTGTGTTAGATTGGAATAGGCTGTCTCTAGAGGAGGCAGGCTCCCTGCCTTGCCTTCCAAACTCCCTTGTCACTCATATTAGAGATTTCTTTGGTGTGGAGATGGCATAAGATGGTCCCTAAGATCTCTTTTCAAAAACAATGGGGATGCAAGATGAATAAATTCTAGTGAGAAACTGAGATATTCTCCTTTGAAGTAGGTCTAATAAAACAGTAGAACTCCAATACTTCAGAATAATCATAATTTCAAGTAAGTTAAGGAGCAGTAAGGAAAGATGTCGTCTCATGTTACTAATAATGGGTATAATGTGAAAAATAGCAAACATATTTGGAAAACGAGGTGGGCTAATCATGCATCAAGGAATGATAGTCAACTGTGGCTAGCTCACATAGTATACTGGTAGTCTCCAGATATTACTGGAGAAAGAGGAAAACCTTTAGGGTCGATACTTTATGGAAATTTTATTTAAAAACATAAAGATAAGAGTCATATGGAATGAGAAATATGGAAGGAAAGCAGCTTGCACTGGAGGAGGGAGTGCTACATTATCAAAACTACAGATTCACAAAAGTATCAATAATGATACCATTGTCTCACTATATAGAAATATCCCAAAAATATTAGCAGAGATGATAAATAAGTATGCAGACTCTGATGTGTGGTAAGAAAGAAAACAAATTTGGGGTTAGAGGGTACTGAAGTAGAGACTGCTAAATTTATAGCCAGTGGGATAATTCTGTACATTTTCATTAGCACAACTTAAGAAACTGGTGATTCACTATAAAGTGGCATTAATTTGGAAGGTGTAACTTAGGGCTATCTCTTATGATATTATTATTCAATATTAACAACAGCTCTCATCAAACTAATTTTAAAATAAAGAATTTTATTAGGAATGATGATAATAAGTACTTCTGTGTGAACAATAAATGTCACAAAGAGCTCAGAGAGTTCAATAGGTTCAGGAGCCTATATTTTGTCTGTAAACATGAGGTGTATAATGTATACTCAGCAAATAATTTCTCTATCATACTCTAAACATGGAGTTATTTTTACACGCAAGAAAGAGAGCCTTTTGGTTGTCCACAGTAAGAAAGGCAGAGATTAAATATGTAAAATTGCAGGATGGAAATAATACTCAACCATTTTCACCTCAATTCTGAACACCTCGATTCAAGTTTCAGGGTCACTCCTAATTAGCTTTGTGATCCTGATTAAGTCATTTGCACTTAACCTCAACTTGAAGGTGAGACCAATACTTGTGCTACTCTTTTCAAAAGCCTGGCATTTGGGTCTGAGGATGATAATGATATCTGGAAAGTGCTTCATAATCATAAAAATACAACAATAATACATCTAAATGTCAATTTCATTCTAGCCAGAGACTGAACAACCTGTTTATGACATAGCAAAGCAAGAAATAAAGGCTCTTGAAAGAAAAGTCATGTATTGTATATTTGGAATAATAATATTACTCTGAAAAATAACCTTGTAAAAAAACCCCACCCTTCTTCTTCTATTACAATAATGAAAATATTGACTGGCTTTGATCTCACTAAATTTTTATTTTGTCTATCTAGCAATACCTACCTGCAGAACATCCCCAAGGTCAGCTGTACTAATGTCAGGATCTTCTGTGGTATTGAAAGGAACAGGGGTTATTCGAACAAGGGTAAGCACTCTAGGTTCTGGATATCTCCATAACATCATGCCTGGACTGTCCTCGGTTTCATTATAAAATACAACTTCATAGACACCAGGCAGTTTTAAGGACTCTGTCAAAAGAAAATAAGCTCTAATTAGCTCTATCTTTTTAAAGGGGTACATGCTGGTTTATTAGATGAAAAACAACTTAGAAGGATAAAAAAACATAAAGGAGTAATTTGATCAATTTTATATGATTTCAGAAGAAATAAATCAAGAAATTCTTCCTTGCTGAAAAATTAATGGTGATGTTTTATTTTAGTACTGGAAATATAGGTACACTTCTGAAATGATGTTTTGTATGTATCTAATTGATTCATTTTGCATTTAAAAAAATACAACCAGCAACTATCTAGCAACCCCAAAGGATAGTGTAAGTTACATTTTCTTACCAGCATCCTGTATGTACTGAAATAGGCCTGTTCTCAGGTCATCAGAACTTTGTTCAGTTTTAAAGGTCTGGTTCTTTTCAATAGGACATGGCATTTGCATTACTTGATCAGGAATTGGTGTCTCTGATGTGCCCTCATTGTTTAGGTATCCATAAAGTAGTTCATGTAGAAGAGCTAAACAATTCAAATGTTCTTGACCCCAAAAGACCTTTAAAAGCATATGATAAAAGTTAGAAACTAAAAAAAAATTTAAGAAAAGTTATATAAAATAATAGGACAAGAGCTTTAAATTCTATTCAATCTTAACTAGTAGTCAAGCTACATAGAATTTCTGAGAATTGGGCTATAAGGATAGAACGTTTTAAGCTTAAGACATATACACAAATGATAAAAATCATCATGCCTATTTCCTATGCTAAATGAAGTCCTAAAATGTTCAAATCAATGATGAAGTTACAAAAGTGTGATGTTATTCAAAAGCAGGACTTCTTAAACTTTTTCTATTAGTGACCCCTTCAGCACTTCTTAAACTGTGGGGCATGACCCCAAATAGGGCTGTAACCCACAGTTTAAGAAGTACTGTAAGAGAGGCAGCATGTTATGGCAGACTGGGTATTGAACCAGGAAGTCAGGAAGACCTAGGTACAAATCTCACTATCTAACCAGCTAGCAGGCCAAGTCATCTAAAAAATAAGGGGGATGGATTTGGGCTTTAATGTTCTTACAAGCTCTCATGATCTTCTGGTTGAAGCTGTATGAGGGCAGGGACCTTTAGTGTTTTACCTAAACGATGTTATTTTCCACAGCTCTTAGCACAGAGTTCTACATACTAGTAGAAACTAAAATGAAATGCTTCGCTGAATAAATGAATATACTTGCAGAAATGTTTATTTGAATTAACTAAGAAGAAAGAGAACACCTATTAAGGTAAAAAAGAAGGCAAGGAAGATCCTAACTTTAAAAGTCCTATTAAATAACCTTCCTATTTTTTTAGGAGTTTAAATAAAGACAATGTGAGTGTAGTTTTCTTCTCTTTCAAGCATAGAGGAGAGAGAAGTACTACAAATAAATCTAAAGTAAGAAAATAAAGACTCCAAATCTTAGAAGAATGGGCCCCGTTGTTGGATTTTAAAAGCCCCAAGCAAGTTGAAATCAATTCAACACAATTTTAATGAGCACCTCTTATGAAGGTGCTGTGTGCTAGGTGCTGACACCATAGTACACAGGCTACAAGAAGTCTGTGGAGTTTCAGAACAAAGGGCTTTTGGTATTTCCTATGAAGGAGAAGTGTAAATCTATTCCCTAGAGGAAAAAGAATATTTGTCCATATAAAGTTGGAGTTCAAAAGGACCTTGCAGGGTATTTGGTCCAGTTCCCTCAGTTTTACAAAAGATGGAAGAAGAAACATGAACAATGACAAGAAGTTTACTTCATAGGATTAGGGATTTCATCCTAATAAACTATTTGCAAATATACTGTGAGATACAAATGATACACTAGGGTCAATACTAAAGGAAAGATGAAAAGAATACACAGAACTGACTAAGAATATGACTCACAGTAATTGGTCGTAGCTAGTGAATTGGCCTCAAAGCCAGGAAGATCTAAGCTCAAATCCTGTCATTCATTCTGGCTTTGTGGTCCTTGGTAAGTGTCTTAACCTCTCAGTGCTCACAATGTTCCCCCACTGTGTTAGTGGGGGAAGTTTTCACACCTGGGAGTTCCCTGTACCAGTGAAACCATGGTTCTGACCCCTATCCCATAGGGGTCTACACATCTTGGACAAAAGAGGGTGGCTTTCCAAACAAGCCGTGTGCCTAATTGATTTGGACAAAATATAAGGAAACAGCAAGAAGCAAAAGGAAGGAGAGATGTGGCATTAGGTCACTTTTCGTCTCTTTCTTCTGATTTTTATTGTAAGAGAAAAAACAGAGACAGGTGAAGGGTCAAGTTGGGGAAGAGAATAGGATGCTGAGACAGCCAATGAAATGTTAAAGGGTTGTTTTTCCTTTGGTGTTGTTTCTAAGAGGAGATCTTGTCCTGGGATGAAGTTGTTGCATCTACTTAAAGGAGCAGTGATATAGAAATAGTTGTATTCTTGGGCAATCAATAGAAAACGACACAGATTACAACTAAATGTGTGGGGATTTCTCTCAGTCGTTGGCCAATGAAAATTCCCAAAGCCTCAGGGAGTATTAAAGAGACAACCTATATGCCCTAAAGTAGGACTTTATAACTTAAAAAAAATTGTATTGTTGAATAGCTGTGAAAATGCACACAGAACTTGGAGTTTCCAAGTCTTTAAAAATTACTATTAAAAACTAGAAATTTTTCCATATCTTTTATGTTTATACATTTTTAAGCCAAATATTTCAATTTCTGGGTTTAGGTTCACTTTTACATATCCCAAAGAGCTGCCCAATTTCTCCTCACGATAGATTATGCCAACACATATGTCAAATGTCTTTAAATTTTACTTACTGTGGAGTAAGACTTGTACATGTGCTAAAGAGCTGAATGTGACATTATAAGTATTAATAATCCCTTTTTAAGGTACCTAGCTATACTCGCTAATGTGAAATAGTCTTACTTTGGTTATTATTAGTTATCAATGGTAACTGTGCTTAGGACAAGTCGATAACCAAGGAATAATTTAAAATAATGGAAGAGTAATCAGATAATCCTTTTCCCCATTAAACCAAAGTTTAAAAAATTAACAGCAGTTTAAAAAAAAAACAACTAAAAACATTAACTACGAAGTTATTGGAATATGAGAACTCTGGACAACTATCACAGACCTGTATCAGCCCTCCTCTTAAATCAAGGAATACTTTTGGAATGGACTGTTCTGGGCCAGGATTACCACTGTGTTTACACCACTTAGCTTCCAGACTGGCAGTACCACAGCAGGGCCCTATTAGAACTCGACTTTTTTCCTTGAGGCTTGTTTTCAGGAGAAAGTCATTTATGTTGAGTAGCAACGATGATCCAAGAATTACACCTGCAAAACAAGAAAAAGCCATATGCATGTTAACTTTGCCCTTGGTTTGATAAAGGAATATATTCTTTTTCAAAGGCCTTTATCCTATTCCTTTCTTCATAATGTATCCTTTTTTGGCTAAACTTCCAACATACTTGGATGAAATTTATACAGAATCCTAGTTATGAAGCAGGTATACTTCTTGCACATTCCTAACAAAGTACTATTTGCCAAAACATTATGACTTTTTCCAGGTGTGATCATTTTAAGGTTTATGAGTACAGACAAGTTTTTCAAATGACTATATGAAGAATAAGAGCAGCGGTTTCATTAGACAATTATTACTCTGATAGGAAACAGTAATTTTCTGAAATTTCTTTTTTGCTTTAGTTGACTTTTCACCATACCCTAGTATGGTACATTGCCTTGTTAGGGCCCAGAGTACTTCAGTGAACATTTATGTTAAAATTCTACCATTTGAAACAACCAAAATAAATCAAAATTTGTAACATATGTTTTCTAGAAATTTCAGTTTAATCCAAACTTCACACATCATAACCACTTGGAGTTTACAAAACCTTAAAAACAGATAGTGGCAGGTTAGATTTATAGGAGCAGCGATCTTCTGTAGTTCAAAGTAAACATACTCAGAGAAGGAATACACTTAAAAATATAAGCTCTCTTTTGAACTTAAACTTAGGAGTGCAGATCAAAACCATTTCATAAAACCATTGATGCTCTTTAAGATATTTAGATGCAGAGTGGAGAGGGGGAGGGCAAGTTCTTTTCCTTCTATGGAGTTCATATTCTGAATTGTCATTGTGAATATTGAATTTCACCAGACTGAGTTTATAATGCCTATGGCTTATTTTTCTAATGAAATTTGATCCTCACAAAAGATGAAAGATTAAAAAACACCTAAGGCCCACAGCATACAGATGGTTCATGGTATTTACTACTTTGAATTTTCTAACTTGTAGTGGAATTTTATCCTGTATATGTTGAATATTCTTCAATAATGAAAAAAAAACAAGGGGGAGATATTAAAAAAACAGGTTAGGATGAACAATTTTCCCTTCTGTTATGATGGTGAAGAGGCAGCGTGACAGTGCAATGAACTTAGATGGGAGTCTAGAGGGCCTACGTTCAAATTCTACCTCTGACATTAGTATAGAAATTAGCCTCTCAGTGTCTGCTCTGTAAAATGGGGATAATAATGTCTACAGTACCTATCTTTTAGGGAAAGAGTAAGAACTAAATGAGATCATCTATGTAAAGCAGTTTGAACCCAAAAGCTCTGTGTAATTTAGTTATATATCAACTTGACTCATTAAATTATATTAATTATATTTCCATTTTCCTCTTTATAGTTTTTTTCATTCATTAAAGTTATTGCATGTTTTCTCACTAAGGCAAAAAAAAAAAGAAGAAAAAATAAGTGGAAAAGAAGGAAAATGATAAATAGAACAAAGAACAGAAGAATCAGAACTTGCCTAGGAAGTGGATCACATAGTTTGAAAATTCTGGTAGAGTATCTGCAATAGTTCCCTGATTGGCTAAAATTAATTTTCTTTAAATGTACAATGAATTAAACTCAAAAAAAATAGGCTCTAAGGGAATCTAAAAAGGATACATGTCAATTTGTTATTCTCTTCCAGAAAACCTGAATTAATACACTCCCACAAATGTGCATTAATGGGTTCCCTGATTATGTGCATTGTACCACAGCCTCAATGAGAAAGACACAAATATCAGGAGTAAAATGATAGAAGCAGTTTTAACTACTTCTACTTTCTCTTTTAACTGCTGATATCTAGTATATCTGTATAATTACAAGCTGAGAAAAGACATCCAGAGAGAACTAGAGTGACAGGTATATGTTGTAAGTTCAAAATTTTCTGTAGAAACACATATCTGAGACTATAATGAAAGTTAACGGGAAAACATGGATTGATTTATAGATGTGTGCTTTACAGTTGTCAGTTATATTTCATACAGTGAAGCACATACAGGCCAGCACATCTGGTCCATGTTCTATGCATGTCTACAGAGGTACACTTGAATTCTAAAAACCACAAAATACACAATTCTCAACAATATCCTAGAGTTAAATGTATAATGCACTTAATTTGTACATTTAGAATGGATTATAATATTATTAAAACAATGATGACATTTTTTAAACCAACCAATCAAAAATGGCCTTGCATACAGTCCTATATTAGGGGAGCTGGGGCCTAAAGGTCTACTATATATACATCTGTTGTCCGGGGACTAGTCCAGCTAAGTTTGGAGAAGTTCTTCTCTGAAGTGATGCCTTTTTTCTTCAAACACAACTCCTGAAACAGTCTATTAAAAAAGAACAGAGTATGTGATCTGCATCATTGGAGGGGGCACTCACATTGTTAAAAATCAAGTACTTATTTAATAGACAATTTCTTAAATCCTATAGTGGCAGGATCCTAATTGATCGTCTGTCCCTCCCTGTAGACAGTGGTTATTGCAAACCCTCCTTTCTCTCCTGAAACCTATGTCATCATCTCCCTAATCCCTCACACTTGAGAACCTCCACTTGTATTTTACTAAGAGAAAAAGAGGCCACTCATTGTGAGTTTCCTCTTTTTCTTTTCTCTTCATCTCAAAACCCTGTGACATCATCTCCCTTCTCTCACCCATCAATCTAGTCTCTGATGAAGAGGTGGCTCTTCTTGCTGAAGCCAAACTTTAACATTCACCCTGGATTCCATCACATCCCTATTCTCCAGCAGAATGATTCCATTTCATCCTTATTCTCATTAACCTTCAACCTCTTTTTATCAAACGATTCCTTCTTTTCTGCTTAAAGGTTTGCCTGTATCTCATCCATTCTTAAATATACCCTACCTAAAACTTACCATACACTCTCTCCTTCCTTTCTCAAATGAATTCTTTGAAAAACCTATTTATACTTGGTAGACACTCTCCTTTTGCTCTCATCTAAACTTTTTGAAATCTGCCTTCTGACCTCGTCATTCAATGGAAACTACTCACGCCAATGTTTTCAATACTCTCTTAACAGACAAATCTAATGACCTTTTCTTAATTCTTACCCTTCTTGACTTGTCCTCAGTAGCTGACACTGTGGCCACTATTACCTCCCTTCTCATCTCTCTCTGGGTTTTCGGGACTGTTCTTCCTTAGTTCTTCTATCTGTTTGTATACTATTCAGTTTATTTTGCTGGATCTTGATCCACATTTTGCCTGTGAGTATCCTTTCAAGTTCTGTCCAAGGTTCTCTTCTCTTTTCTCTCATATGGAGATTTCAACAACTCCTATAGGTTCAATTATGATTTCCATGCACATGACTCCAAGATCTATTTATCCAACTCTCGCTACTCTCTCCTGAGCTCTAGTTCAGTACTACCAATTATTCATCATTGGATACTGTGAACTGGATGTCCAACAGGCATTTCAAACTCAACATGTCCAAAACAGAAATCACTATCTTTTCTCCTAAACTCACTCCTTTTTAAAACTTCCCTTTTACTGTCAAGGGCACCACCTTCTTCAGGTCACCCTGCTTCTCAATGTCTCACTCTCACCTCATATTTCTAAACAGATGCTGAAATTTGTCATTTCTATCTTCACATTTCTCATGTAATTGCCCATTTTTCCACTCACACAGCCACCACCCTAATTCAGGTCTTAATTACTTTTCACTTGGACTATTTCTATAGCCCTGTAATTGGATTCCCTACTTCTCTCTTCTAAGGTATCCTCTGTCCAGCTGTCAAAGTGATTTTCTTAAGGTACTGTAAGGTTAATGAGATTTATGTTAATGAAAGATCTTTCCTGCCCCAATGGGTCTCAGATTAGGGGAGGCCTGTTTTGCAGGAAGGCCTACACCTTTTGTTAATTGCTAATGAGGCATTGGGTCAGGAGGATTATGCCCTCCAGCTCTGAAAAATGTATATATAATCTGAGGTGAGGTTTTGCTTTGGGGGCTTCTTTGGCAGAAGGTTTGTGTGCCAAATGAGACTCTAGGAAGCCATATCACTGCTGCTGCTACCCCTCCCCTTCAGCTTTGAAAATCTAGATGTTTGTACTTCTCTCTCTGGTGACTATGTATGTATGTATGGTCAGACAGTTGGATCTGTCTGTTGATCTGTGATACTGATGAAATTGCTTATGGTCGCCTAAATACCACTCTCTTTACAATAACTACACATTTGCCTGGGCAGCTAGGTGGTGCAGTGGATTGGGCACCAGTGCAGAAGCCAGGAGGACCTGACTTCAAATCTCACCTCAGTCCCTTGACACTCACTAGCTGTGTGACCTTGGACAAGTCACTTAACCCCAATTGCCTCACCTTGGGTCATCTCCAGTCATCCTGATGAATATTTGGTCACCGGATTGAGATGGCTCTGGAGGGCAAGTGAGGCTGGTGACCTGTATCGTCCTCCCTCACTCAAAACAAAGTCAAGTGCAAGTCATGTCATTACTTCTCTAATGGCATGGTCTTTGGCAACGAAGGACAAACACACACATATTTACTTGCAAGTCAAGATTTAAACAACATATTCAGCTCATTCAGCCATGACTGATTCATCACATCAACCTGATGGATCCAAGTTTCAGTTGTATACTGAAACTCTGAGGGCCCATACCAACTCTGAGAAGATAAGCTGCAGATGAAAGGCTATTTGTGTCAGAAGTATCCACAATGGAAAATCCCTGTACTGATGAAATTACAGATCCAGACTTAAACCTCAACCAAACTCTAAAAAACAACACCATCATCACCATCACCACTACCCATATTTCATATTTCTACCACAATAAATGTAAAAATAATGAAAATAATCCTTAAGATTCATGCTAGATTTATTAATATTTTCTTTCTCTTGAGAAGCTGAACTATGAAAATAGTTATCTTTTTCTATTAGGAAACATTTTGAATAGATTTTTCAGGAATGAAGCAAATCTCCTTATATACATCAGCATACACCAGCATATTCGTGGAATATTGGGAGCTCATCCAATTAGTGTGCCTGGGAAAGTTAGGATAAGTATCCTCCCCGTCTCCCCAGGAGAATATAAGCCCCTTTAATGCTTCATCTTTGGTTTAGCATTCCCAGTGCTTTGCTATACAGTAAGTATTTAATAAATGTTTAATGAATTTCAATATTAAAACACTTTTAGTATTTAAGAGCTCCTGGCAAAAACTGCCTACGTAGTAAAATTAAGACACAAATTCTTCTTAGATGATATAGTACTGTTATTCAAGGCAGAATATTTCTCAAGTAAGGATAATAAAAAGCTGACCTCTCTATTAGAGTTGGCCTTGGGAAAGGGTATAAAGAAATATACCTGGAAAAAAAATTTTGCACAAAAAGGTCTAACTGCAGGATTTTCAGTCACGTTGTGGAATTATAGAACATAAATACATAGTAGGAAGTTATTTTTCTGATTACCTTATGGGTCATCTCAACTGTTCAAACAACTCATTCCCCTTCACTTCTTCCCACCCACACATGCTTTTTTGGCAGATTATTTTCATTAACTTTCTTAAAAATCTGTAATAGAATTTGGAATCCAGTTTTCACAAAGTAATGATTAAATTATACCTGTTGTAGCAACATATGCAATCTATTTTCTAAATCAATGAGTGTGATAAACAAATAGTCTTGCTCTGTTTGAATTATTTCTGCATATTAACATGCTTTTCATTGAGTGCAACAATTTAGTTTGAGAACAAATAGTTTCATGACTTTTAAAATACTCCTTCAGGAGACTAATAAATGCAAACCACTTGTTTTGGACAATGTTTACAAAATGGTGCCAGTCTGTGGTTGTCAGGCTCCACTTGGAACCTTAGTGACACTCCTATTCTCTGCATGCTGCCTGAGCAAAAAGCCATTTTGATCAAACTTCTGTATATCATTAGAAAGATTATACAGTGATGACATGTGCTAGCAAGGCACATCCAGGTACCTTTTTTTATGCAGCTGGAAGTAATCTAAGATTACTAGAAAATCTTCAAGGATGTGTTAGATACTATCCAGAAGTTAATTTGCATAAGGGCTAAATATCAGAATGCCTCAAAAAGTAGAGCTATGTATCTCATAAAGAAATAGCACACTTTACAAAAAAATATATATATACAGTTCAAGTCTGTTCAACTGAAGCATGCAAGAATGAAATTTTAATACCCTAACTTGAAACAGAGAGAATTTATTGTTTTTAGGATTAGAATTGGTGGGGCAGTCCAGGTTGTACAGAGGAGAGGCCAGGAAGTAGATTTCTTTCCTTCCTGTCCATCATCACGACCAGCACTAATACGATAGAACTTGACTCTAAAAGGTGCAACAACAACCAAAACGGTGGGGGCCTCTAGAGTGCTGAGTCTACCAGAGAATCACACGATCACATGGAAAGACCTCCAGAAACCTTTCTCCTCAGGGCTCCGGTAACACGCGGCTGTTGTTGTTCAGTTGTACATGATCCATTGTGGCCCCATTTGGGGTTTTCTTGGCAAAGATACTGCAGGACTTGCCCATTTCCTCACTTTATAGATGAGGAAACTGAGGCAAACATGTCATTTAGTGTCTGAGGTCACTAAGCTACCAAAAACTTTAATTATGTCTTTTTCCAAAAAATATATCAAATGCCATATGCTCTTAACAGTTATTTATGTATATACGCCTTGTGAAGTCAGGTCCACTGCTTTATTAACTTTTGTATCTCCTTCAGATATTTGGTCAACATGGAGTCAGCAAATTTTCATCAAGAACATGTCAGACTAACCAAATTTCCCTTTTTTCGACAGTTACTAAGCTGGTAAGTGAGTGTAATGGTATAACTATAAATTGTCTGAATTTTAACTAAGTGGTTAAAATTTCATATGCTAATTCTTACAAGAAATAAAGAAACATTAATTAAACCAGAAGCTTTCAAACTTTTTGATCTCAAGATTTCTTTACACTGGTAAAAATTATTAAGGATCTCAAAGAGCTTTTGTTTATGTGGGCTATATCTACTGATATTTGCTACAGTAAAAATTAGTATGGATTAATATTTTAAATGTTGATCCATTCATGTGAAATAACATGGCCATTATATGTTAAGATAACATTTTAAACAAAGTAACTTTATTTTTCAAAACAACAAAAAATTAAAGAGAATAGTGACATTTTATACATTTGAAAATATCATCTAGCTTAAAGGAAGACAGTTGGATTCTGATTTCTGCTTCTTTGCTTTGATATACTGTTTTGATTGAAATATGTGAAGAAAATCTGCCCCACACCCACAGATATGTAGTTGGAAAAGGGAGTATTTTAATAACCTTTTCAGATGATTGTGGATATTCTTCTTAGATATAACATTAATATTTAACAAATGGGTTTCTTAAAGGTTAGTTGTGAAGAGGATACTATCATTAACAATGAGCTTTCATTCTCCATTACATTACAATCTATTGGTCTATCTTAAACTTTAAGTGGATGCTTTACCTATGGATCATTTTGTGACATCATGAATTGGTCATTTGGAAAATAATGGTTCACTGAACTATGTAAATGTTCCAAATGTTGACACATTTCACTATACAATATAAAAAAAAATCCACCTGGTAAAATCAACACTGATCTCATAATAAAGTCTTTAAGTATTGGGGAGCTGCCAAACTCACTGTGGCAGATAAAAGTTTTCCAAAATTGCAATTTTTGCTGGGAAAGTTTCAATATTATAACTGGCAACAAATACTGTCAGTTGTTTTCCTTCAAGTGACAGGCTTACTTCACTCATTTTTAATATCTGCCAAATATGCAGGGTTGGATAACCATAGTTTGTCTCTTATAATATCAAGTAAAAATGGTGTTCCATGAAAAAAATGAACTGTTCAGCTTGTCACTCAATGGCACCCTGGCATCTCCTAGAGACAATGATCAGATACAGTGAGCAGCAGAAGTGCTTTAGGTATACTTCCCATCTTGTACCATGAAATATTAAAAATATGTATACTAGAGTGTCAAGAGTTAATAAATAGTGTTCATCAAGGATACTCTTAACTGGAACTGGTGTTTTAAAGAAACACTTTTTAGAGAAATTTATAATCCAACAAGAGATAGAGAACACTATGAAGTACAAAATGGATAATTTTGATTACATTAAACTGAAAAATTTTTGTACAAAGCCAATGCAACCAAGATTAGGAGGGAAGCAGAAAACTGGGAAAGAATTTTTGCAACTAGTGTCTGTGATAAAGATCTCATTTCTAAAATATATGGAGAACTGAGCCAAATGTACAAGAATTCAAGTCATTACCCAACTGATAAATGGTCAAAGGATATGAACAGAGAATTTTCAGAGGAAGAAATGAAAGTTATCTATAATCATGAAAAAATGCTCTAAATCACTATTGATTAGAGAGATGCAAATCAAAACAACTCTGAGATACCACATAACACCTATCAGATTAGCTAACATGACAAAACAGGAAGATGATAAATGTTGGAGAAGATGTGGGAGAGCTGGAACACTAATTCATTGTTGGTGGAGCTGTGAGTTGATCCAATCATTCTGGAGAACAATTTAGAACTATGGCCAAAGGGCTACAAAAAATGTGCAAACCCTTTGACCCAGCAACAGAGCTTCTGGGACTCTATCCCAAAGAGATCACAGAAATGGGAAAGGGTCCCACATGTACAAAAATATTTATAGCAGCACTCTTTGTGGTGGACAAAAACTGGAAATGAAGAGGATGCCCATCAATTGAGGAATGACCGAACAAGTTGTGGTATATGAACGTAATGGAATGCTGTTGTGCTATGAGAAACAATGAAGGAAGACTTCAGAGAAGCCTGGAAAGACTTATATGAACTGATACTGAGTGAAAAGAGCAGAGCCAAGAGAACTTCGTACACAGCAACAACCACAGTGTGTGAGGAATTTTTTTAGTAGACTTAGGACAACATTGAAATGCATGGACTTAAAAAATTTCCAATGGACTCTTGAGGCAAAATGCCTTCCACATCCAGAGAAAGAACTATGGAACTGTATGTCGGATAGAAACGGACCATTTTCTTTTGTATTATGTTTTGTTTTGTGATTTCTTCCATTATTTTAATTCTTCTATGCAACATTCATTTAATAGGAATGGACATGTAGAATCTATATAAGATTGTACTCCGCCTAAGGGAGGAAGTGGGGGGAATAAAAGGGAGGGAATGGAAAAAAATCTAAGATATATGGAAGTGATTGTTGAACACTGAAAACAAATAAACTAATTTAATTAAAAAAAAAGAGAGACCACAACAAAACAAAAAAAAAGAAATACTTTTAAAAAATACTGCAGGTGTGTGATAGCAAAGAATACAATGACTGCCAGTACAGTTTGGGCGCCACTGCTCTGATTCAGGCTCAGGCATCAGGTGGTTTTATTTGCTTTTGCTTTTGTCCCATCAGAGCTAAATGTAGACCAGTTGCCCCAGGAAAAACTGTGAGACTCAAAAAAGTTATTTAATACTGAATATTTAGTCACTCCTTGTGTCTGTTGCCAAACATTCACCTAAAAGAAGCTTATCCTCAGTGATTAGTTGGTGCTGCTACTAAATAGATTTAAGCAAAATAGGAAGTACAGTCACATCTGTAGATCTGTTCCTTCGTAAGGAAAAAATATAATTCTGGGAATGAAATATTAACTGAATCTTCACGTTTGTAGCTGAATCTTTAATTCACAGGTCATGTAGCCTCTGAAAAATTTCACTGTTAACCCAAGAAAGAATGAGAGTAAAATAGGCATATAAACATTATAGTACTATTATGAAAGGTTTCATTCTTGTGGATCCCCTGAAAATGTCTTGGTATCTTCAAAACACACTTTGAGAACTTCTGTACAAAATGATGGTGAACTTAGATGGAAAGAAAAGACATAAACGGCTCTGGCTCATTGTCACCTTGGAAAGAGGTCTCTAGTGGAGTGCTAGAGGGATTTATCTTTGGCTCTGTGTTGATTAACATTTTAATCAGTGACATGAATGAAATAATTGATGGCATGCTTATCAGATTTACACATGACATAAAACTCAGAGACACATTTCAGCCAAATGGATGACAGAGTCAGGAACCAAAAAGATCTTAAAAAGATAAAATGCTACATAAATTTAGGACTAGGGAAGTGGTAGTCCCATTGCTCTGTCTCCTATGGAATAACATACTCCTGGTTTCTGCTTGCTGAAATCCTTCTCTTCCTTCATGGCCCACTTCAGGTGCTACCTTCATGTTGTGACCCTTCCCCTTATTGTCTACTCTATCCCACCAGAACATATCTAGAACATTATGTTCACTTTGGGGTACCAAATTTGAAGACAAATACTGATGAGGTAAGTGTTCAATGGTGAAGGGATTCTAACTAATGAAATAATGGGATAGGGTAAAGGAACTAGATACATACGTCCTAGAGAAGAAAACACTTAAGAGATTATGTCAGCAGTCTTCAAATACATGTACAAATACAAGGCTGTCATGTGGCAGAGATTATTCTGGCTCATTCCAGTAGGAAGAACTAGAAAAAGTACATGGAAATTGCAGAGGAGCAGCTTTTGATTGGATCTAAAGGAAAACTTGCTGATAATCAGTTATCCAAAGGTAGAATGGTTTTTCTTGAGAGGTAGGGGTTCTCCTTCTCCAGAAGTATTCCAGCAAAGGCTCGACAAATATTTGTCAGGCATGTTAGAGAGGGGATTTTTGTTCAGCTCTGGGTTGGACATATGAGTTTAAAGATGACTTCTAACTCTGATTCCACAATTTTCTGCTCTCTTGAGTTGTACAATAAATGTTTATTGAACAAATGAATGAACGATACAGTCCAGGGCTCCCAACTAGGTCATCACGATCACTCCATTTACCAGGAATTTGAGGACCTTCTCCAACAACCTTCCTCCGATCGACTTTTTCAGTATCACTGCATGCTACTGCACTCCATGCTTTCTCTAGGCCAGGGAGTGGAGAACCTGTGGCCTCAAGGCCAAATGTGGCCCTCTAGGTCCTCAAGTGCAGCTCTTTGACTGAATCCAAATTTCCAGAACAAATCCCTTTAATAAAAGAATTTGTTCTACAAAATTTGGAATCAGTCAAAAGGCTGCAACCAAGGACCTAGTGGGCCACATGTGGCCTCAAAGTTGCAGGTTCCCCACCCATGCTCTAGTCCAGTATAACAAGACTGCTATTTCCTAATCTCATCCTATCTTTTCCTGTGTCCATGCCTTTGTGCATGCTGTCTCTCATACCTAAAATAACAAACGCCCATTTCTGTCTGCTGAAGTCCTTCTCTTTCTTCAAGGCCTACATCATGTGCTCCCTCCTTTACAGCCTCCTTGGATTTCTCAGGTCACTCTTTTCAGACCTTTCCTGGGCCCTTACAATATAACTGGTATTATAGTTATATGCACATTAGTCTCAGCCTCCACCCATGAGATTGTTAAAGGCTAGAACCATTCATTGTTTCACATTAGCATTGTCAAAGGCTACTACAGTGCATCCACTGTTCACTATGTCACACATAGGAGAGGCGTAGCAGGTATCTAATAAGTATTTGTTGATTTGGGTCAATTTTGAAAACACTTGACAATAAGGTTGGCAGTTGTTACCACATTCCTTACTCTGAGGCTTATGGATGTTTTAACAGAGAAAGTGACAAGGTCTGCAGCTGTCACAGTGACTTTTTACCCATAACTGCTACCACTAATAGCACTCTTTACTGACCCTAACTCTATCTGAACCTCAGTGATCTTGACTCCAGAGAAGTGAAAAACACATACTCCCCTGGAAAAGCATGAGGACCCTTGTCTAAAGCCAACCCTTTCATTTTGTAGCTGAGGATATTAAGGCATAACAGGAGAAGCTGCACCCCCCAGTCTCTCCCCCAGGTCTCCATGGAACATTGCTCACGAAACATGAAATGTCCACTGAGTTAGTTATGGATGTTTAGTCCTTATAAGGCATTTTTTGTGATAGCTTTTAGAACTCTAGTACATCGGAAAAAGTGAAAATAAAAATACCGAAGGGTGATGGTGGTTGGCTGTTTTTTTAGTCTGTCACCATGCTCACTGTTTTTACAGTTGTGTCAGTTTATTAAAAAAATAAAACCTGATTGGCTTATGTTCCTAGGAAGAAAAATAATTCTGACTGGCAGTTTTTAGTGTGTACATTGAAAAGTGTATGACAACTACTTGGAGGAACAAAGGAAAAAAACTATACACATGGACTTAAGTCCCATTTTTTTTAACCTTTTCTTCTTTGGTTAATTGAATCATAAGAGGAAACTGTTACTTGATTAGTTATGTTTTTAATTGTAATTAACACGGAAGGAAGAATTAGTATACAACTACTTAAACAGTGTTGAAAATAAGATGATCAGCCAAGCAATTTTCAGATTTTTCTTGACAGTTGATCTTGGTCCACGTATGGCTTTAAAAGCCAATAGAGCTGTAGGAGAACCGGACCAACACTCATCAGGATACGCAACAGGAAACTTTAATTCTGTTCTTTGTACTGTCACTAACTGTGTATCCTGGGGCAAATCTCCTTGTAAATGGAGTGGGTATGACTAGGTAATCTCTAAGGTCCCTACCAGCCCCACCAGTCTAGGAGCTATGGCCTCAGCCTGGCAACAGGGCCATGGAATGGAATGCTTTTTTTCATATACTACATCTCCCTTCTATGGCTGCATGGGTGGATATATAACCAACAAAACCAAAGGATCAATGAGGAATAGCCAAGTATGGTCACCTGACTTTGATTCTCAGAAACTCATGAAGTTATTCTGCCACCCAAAAGCTGCTGGGAGAGGGAGCATGCATTTACCTGACTGCAGAGCAGGCCTATTAGCTAAGCTTAATATAGCATGTCATAGACTTTGGGCTAGTGGCAGGATGTACAATATGGACTCCTGGGAACTGAAGCTAGAAAAGGGAAAAGCAAGTCAATTCAAGTCTACAAACACTTAAATAGTTACTATGTACCAGGCACTAAGCTAAGTACTGTGGATACAAAGAAAGACAAAAAAGTCCCCCCTGCCTTCAAAGAGCTTATTTTCTAATGGGGGAAAACAACATGTAAACAACTAGAATATAAGATTATGTATACATATACATACACATGCATATATATACATATGTGTATTGCATATTTATACATATCTATACATATTTTATATGAAAGATGGAAAATACTCAGAGAGGAGGTATATAGTGACAGTTACGATAGAGGTTACAAATATGTAGTTTCTGGTGATGGACACTGTCCTGTCAATGTAATGTTTTTATACATTTTTTCTGAAATTCACTCATGTTGCTAGATAACATTCTTGTCAAAATGTTCTATTTTCTCATGAGCAAAGAAAACTTGCACATTTTGAAAATTGTATACAGTAAGTGAAATCTGGAAAAAATCACTATGTATACTCTTTAGACCTACTGAAATCTCAAAATATAGTTGTCTTTATTTGCCTTTTTGGTAAACTAGAAAAACTTCAAAGCACTGATTTCTCTATGGATATGGATGGTCCAGCACCATGTGCCATGACTGTCAAACTCAGAGCATGAGGTCAAGGCTCTTCCAGTAAGTAATGTGGCTTTAAGAGTTGAATCTGGTGACTCATGGTAGTGTTTGTAACAAATTGATTAGATTAGTCAAGACATGATTCTAAGTCCAATTTAGTTATACGAATATAATGACTGCACTGTCTTTCTCATTAGGAAGGAACAGAATCTTAAGAAGCTTCATACTCCCCTAGAGAACCACATTTACACAATTAACAACTCTTTTGCTGAAAAGCTTTTCATTATTGCATGCACACACATGTGGGCGATGTAGAAATGCAAGAGATGTGTAACACACGGTAAACAGAAAGTAATGATCTTAAACAGGCCAAATCCTTGAACTCGTCATTAATAAATGTCCCTCCTGCATTCGGCTACCCGGGTTGCTGGGAGCCTGTTTTCTTCAAGTACTTCAAACACTGAAATCCAGGAACATTTATTATTTTAATCCATTACAGGCAGTGCTTGATTTAACTTTATTGGTTGTGGTGGTGGTAGTGGTTAGAGTGGGGGTAGAGCAATGTTCTTTTACACATCATTTCAAAAGGGCTTAATTATATTTTATAGCTTGGGCCAGGAATCCTGCTTGTTTTGTGTCTAACAAGGTTCAAATGGAGTTCAGGTCAGTGATGAATCAGAAGAAAAGTCAGAGATGGTTATCTATCTCAAATGAGCTCATCTCCCTCAACGAAAGGCTGGGCAGGTACACCATGTTCACTGCGCTACAATAACTAGATTGTCCTGATAATCATGTTTGTTTATTAGGAAATTCCTATTTGTTTTTTCACGCATTTTGGAAATGAACATATCAGCAATTTGAATGAAAGAGCAACTTCTCCTTTTCTGAATAGCTACTGTTCTATGAATTTGGGGACTTTTCATTTATATACAAATAAATCTAGCAATCACATTGACCTAAATATATATATGTAATGTATATATATATATATATATATATATATATACACAAATATATATTTATATATATACACATATATGTAATATATATGTATATGTATATATTTGGGGCCTAATGATAACACAATGGAGCAAAACTAGAAAAATATATGTATGTGCTTTTATAAACACATACCACCATAATAACGGGACATTTTAAGACTTACATCAAACACTTCTGTCTCTATTTTACATTATTAAAGAAAGCTATGGATATCATTTACAAAAGATGCAAAAAACTGAAAAGAGTAATAGCTCATTTTCAAAGTTTACAAAGCACATCAGAATTAGATCAAATAAACATTCAGCTACAGGATACTGTTTCTTCACATCATTAATATTGATGATTATTATCCACGAATCTGTAAAACTATCCATGACTTCATATAATAGTAATAATTAAACCAGAGACTATTAACAATAATGCCAATATTTTCAGAGATGCATGAATGTACCTATACACATACGTATATATGACTTCTGCAGGCATGGGACTATCACTACAACTATATATCTTCCAAATATGCATGTATATAATGGGAGGTAAGACCTACACATTACAAAAGCAGTGGTGGAGACTTACTTTGATCAAATTTTAGGCTCCTCCTTCTCCATTCCATTTGGTTTTTTGGAAACTTATAGAAGTTCTTAAGCAAACTTTTGGAAGTCACATAAACAGCCCCATAGAGTCTGAACATGTTTTCTTACTTCAATCAGCAAGCACAGGTAATATGTAATTTAAGGGGGAAAATAGACATGCCAGTTCATCAGTAGCAACTCTGAACCCTGTTATAAAGTAACAGTAGGGAATCTGACCAGGATTAATAGTGGTGCTCAGTCCTGGGATTAGGTGGTGTCTTGTTTCATGGACTCAAGGCCATCTGTTCTTCCCTCCTACATTTTACTTCTGCAAAACTATAAACGCACCTCCACCTCAGGGACTATAGAAAGGCATTAGAATTCTTCTGCTTTTCATTATCACAAGATTCAGTAACTCATTTCATTGTCAAGATAATCCCCTTTTACTCTTTCTTTTGCGCTTGCAGGGTATGCCAAAATGACAAATAAAATCCCAGATGTTACAGACCTGATGAGGTCTCCACCTTTTCTTGAGTGTTGGGTTTAAGCTACTTGGGACCTAGCGTCAAAACTGACAGGACCCTGATGCCCACACCCAATATTCATTAAGGTTTGTTAGTGATTTGTATAGCTGTCTACAAGCTGTACTTCCACCTCAATCCTCAGTGGCCATTTAAATATGAAGTTTGTCCTCTGGCTTTTACTGACAAAGAATTCATTTCCTATTGTTCAAGTGTTGGAAAGACTTGATATTTCTTTCTAAAAAGTAACAGAGGTCTTCTGGGTGCAGTAAATGGCTTGTTACTGCTACATATTATTTTAGGTAGTCATATCTGATTTAATGTTTTATTTCCCTTCAGGCTAACTCGTATCTCTGCAGCATCCAAAGGCTATGACAACGCCTTAGCAGAGTTTTCTCATGAGGTGCAGTTAACTTTGGAATGAGAACTTTGGTCTCTGTCTTATACCAATTAGTAGCCAGATTTTATTTTTCAATATAGAAAAGGAATTTTAAGTCCTTTCCATTTTATTGGTCTTCATTCTGCAGTGGAGAAATGATGCGGTTAAACTTTTTTTTTGTTGTTTGTTTACATGAAAAGATACATCTGGACAACAGGATGGGGTAGTGAAAGTTATTTAAACCACAACTCTTTGACTATGAAGAACTCAACTTACTACTTTGTGCTTGGATGAAAGGCCCCTCTGCACAGGCACAACTTTTCCCTAGTTTGACTTGAATTCAATCCCAGATGGACATACTCAGGCTTTGCCCCAAATCTTTCATGCCAAGTGACTTACTCATCTTTCTTTTCCTTATTCTTATCTATGGAGGTATCACAACGTCAAACATACATCTGAAACAGCTACTAACCTTGGTCTGAATTTTGTACCTATTTGTATAAATCGAAGGGTGACTAGTTAACTATAAAATAATTTCCTAGGACAAGGGGAACTAAGCCTTAGTTTTGCTCCTTTCTCTGGCAGTGGAATGTGCTCCTCCCTATGTCAGGGCACAATTTATGGTTTGGCATTTGTGGTGATCCTTTAAACAAGGTCTTCCTGAAATAGGCTTAGAATGTAAAGTTGTTTGTTTTTACCTTAATCTTCAAAAATATCATCTGATAAAAGAACTTGGATTCAACTGGCAGCAAGTGGAATGCTAACTTCTCCGCTAGAATAGTTTAAAAAAGGATGGCAATGTTTTCTAAAAACTAGATTCAAAAGTTTTATTACTGATAACATGATCACAAGCATTTCTGCAGTACTGTAAGTAAACTTTAAAATATGATCATTACATCAAGTAAAACCAGACCACTAGGGCCACTACACCAAAGGCACAGAGGAGACTTTTAAGTATTCTAGCAGAAATAAGAGTCAGGTTGTTAGAAGTCACTGCTGCACTACAACCTGAAGAGTTTAAAAAAAAAAAAGGAAGGAAGAAAGGAAAGAAAAGAAAAAAAATTATATCCCTTGAAATGTTCGTACTTGGAATTGTAGAATGCTGGGTTTTTTAAAGCAGAAAGCATTCAGCCGTAGAATCAATTTTGCTCAAAAGGGTAAAAATAATTCAACTGAACACCATGGTGTGCTATTTTTTAAGTTTCAGTTTAAAAAGAGGATAAGTTAAAATAGAAGACTTTAAGATAATTCTTACAGAAAATGTCTTGTGGGAAAAATGGCTCTTTTCCTCTTTGACAATTTTATTCCCCCTATTCCTTTCCAGCCCCCTTCTTCCCCAAAGCTGATGTTAATTTAAAAGATGAAAAATAAAGCCATTAGGTAAGGTCAGAAAATTTTGTTGTACCTCTCACAAGTGAGGAAACATGCTTACAACACGTTCTCAATTGTGTTTTTCTAAATAATACTTAGCACACAAGATTCCTCTTGCATTACAAATCCATTTCGGCTTCTAAATTAAAACTCATCTGGAAAAGGGCCGTTTACACTGTTTATATAACATTGTCACATAAAATGTGTAAAAAACCATATTTCTCTAAAAATAGCTTGCGTTAAGTAAGGGATTAGAGTAGTTTCTGCTGCTATAATTGTTCCTTTGTAGTTTTTTCCATGATGTTTTTGCGCAGTGTTTTTGACTGTGTTTATTAAAGTCAGCACATCAAAAAGGATCAAAGGGAAAGCGAGTGAGAACCAAAGAAACCCCAAGTGTGTTGTCTCATTGGGGAGTTATGCAGATTCACGTAAACAAGTGCAAATTGTTGAGGTTTTAATGAAAATTTTCTACAATTATTTTATCTTAAGTCATTCTATACAATAACATCTGTACAACAGATGGCCATACTGTACCAAAGCAATACTCCTTTTTCTTTTTCTGTTTTAACAGTACATCTGAGATGACTACTTTTGTCACTGTGCTCAATTTGGTTCAGCAAATAATTCGGAAAGCACAGCTGCTGCAGATGGTCACAACAGTTATATGACTGTAAAATCAAAGACACAGTCAAGTATTTGTGTATTAGATTGAAACTATAAAAATCTGACATTAACTCAGTCGAGCTCAGAGATATAGCTATAAAAGTTTTGGGGAACAAATATAGAGAACCATGCTTTAAAAAAAATATTCCAAGTCCTTAAAACTCTCTTTGTAATAAAGCTACTGTATTTTTTTCCTTTTAATTATTTTGTCAAATTTACCTTTTTGGTATATCTAATACGTTTTCATTTAAATCAGTTTTATTAGGAATACAAAATATTAATTTATAAAATACCTCATAGCATACATTATCTAGTGAACATTCTATTAATTATGATTTTCTGGAATTCAGTTTTAAGTAGTAATTAGATCTTAACTCTGCTAGTGAATTAGATTTAATAATTTTTTTCCTGAGTGTTTCTTTATCCCTTCTTTCCAAAAAGCCCAATTATTCCATAACATAAAAAATAAATATAAAAAATAAATCTGACATTCTTTAGTGCCTCACAGGAATGTTCTTCATAACAAATGACTAATTTCCATTGGGTTTAGTTTTGGCATTTTAATCAGTTTATTTTAAAATGTGTGTTGGGCATACACATTAGAGAGCTGTGTGTAAAGTTTGTTCAGGACTCGTTTTCCGTACTTGCAGTTACCTGGATTAAGAAATATAACTAGAACAGCAATAGGTTTTGAGGGTCCTTAGAGCAAATTATGCCTTTTTTTCAAGTAGAAGAAGAAAATCTGAAGGTAAGAGATAGAATGAATCTCCTGACTTGTCTTGCAAAGCACCAGGAAGGAAGGAATTTAGCTTTGTTTTCACCTTCTCCTGCTGACACATACCACTGAAGGCTGATAAAATGTAAGCTTAACCAAGAGGGTGGGAGTGAAGGGAAGGAGGAAAAAGAAAAAGCTCCTAGGTCTCTGAACATAATCCTTAAACTCCTCTTTAACAATGTTTGATTTCTGGACTTTGCTGACTATGATTAAGATACAACTAGAAAAGCGTGGGAATGGGCCCAGTGTTCCTGTCTGTATTCCAATTTATTTATGGATAAATCAGGAATTTCGGCCTCCAGCATTTCACAGTCTTTCATGTTTCATGAACCTTATATTTTTCATTTCTAACTTTTGAAACAATAAAAAAGTGAACTGTGTTTAGCTGGCTTGGTCACAAATATTTCTGATGAGAGGGAAATAAATCACCTTTCTTGGCCTAGAATTCATACATCTCAACCACAGACCATTTTTGTTATCTGTTAATGTGCTGTGCCAACTGGCTAGATGTGGCTTACTTCCAGTTAGTATTAATATGACCCTTAATTAATTTGGTAAGCAACTGATCTAAAGTTACAAAAAATATAAAGTTTTGCTTCCAAATTCTTCCACACAAACAAAATTGAAAAAATGCTTCCGATTTGCTGCTTTTGATTTCAGAGTGAATTTCTTGGTATTTTGCCCTAAACTTTTACAGTAGCAAAATTTCTGTGATTGAAAACTGTATTTTTCCACCTGTGCCTTGCCTCTCACCCTTCCCTCCCTTTGCACCCTTTGTCTTCCTTTCACTCAATCAAAAAAACATAAAATCTCAGTCCTGGCAGGAGGGGAAGAAGACTAAACTCTTAATGAGAAATAATTTCTCACCTCCCTATACTCCAATTGAATTTATTTTATAGCATTTAAAATCCTCCTGCTGTTAGGTTATGGCATGTGATCACGTGATCACATCCTTTCTGATAGGTCTCTCTGACAACTGCAATGCAACAGTTACTTTAAAGAGAGCAAGAAGGTAGGAACTGGAGAAAATGATGGCTGAATTTTTTGTGGAAGTAAAAAACTGGAAACAAAGTACATAGGTATTCATGGAGAATTGCTAAATGAACTGAAAGAGATGATTTTAATGGAATATATCATTGCACTGTAAAGATGATGGATGTGAGGAATTCAGAGAAACATAGGGAGATGTGCATGTATGAAGTGAGAGTAAGTAGAACAATATACATAATGAACAGAATATGTAGATAAAACAACCATTAAAATTAAGTCAAAATGTCTTTAACTGTAGCAAGCAAGATTTCAGGAAGTGCAATTTCCTCCTTTCCTTGGAGAGACGGGGAGCATATTGGAAAGGACTATAAAGTACAAAACTCAAAAACATTAACAAACCTTAAAAGAAAAAATGTTTGCTAAACTCTGAGTACTCTTCATCTAATACACCTGTCATCACCACAATTCTTATCTAAAACCACTATTCCAATGGAATGAAATGAATATTATCATACACCTAAAAAGGAAGCTGGCAGAGACTCTAAATTAAGTAACTTAAAATATAGTTTTCAAAAATACTTCTATGATTTGCTTTCAAGACATGGATCTTGAAAGGTCCAATATGCAGTGTTAAGCCCCAAGGGCCCAAGTAATGTATTCCCAACTTATCTTTTAGGTACTTAAGACTCAAAGCAATTGGCCACAGTGCCAATACCCTTAAGTTTTAAAATAAGATTATCTTCAAAATTATTTAACTTTAGTGGTTGAAAGACCACACTCACACACACACTTCTGATACGAATATATATAACTGACTCACCAGGTGTCCTCTGTCCTGCCTTGACATTCAGGCTTCCACTGAGGCTTGATAAAGATACTAACAGGCATGGCTTCTTAGGATGGGGTACGGTTTCCATGGAAACCACTATCTGAGCAGTTTGGACAGAAATTTTCTGAAAGCAGGAAACAGCTCTCCACATGTTTTCTTCAACTGGAACCTTTTGTACTCCATCAGCTTGTCCTACAGGAACAGGCAGCTTTCCACGGGAACATTTGGCTAATAGCTCATCCTTGTTCAGTACAGTGTCTGACAGAGCTGAAGCCTCTGTGCTGCCCTCGGAGCCATTAGCATTTGTGATCTTCTTCAGAAAATGGTTTATTTGATCTAGTTTGACAAAACTCAGATTTGCCTTCAGAGGTTTTGATATATCCAAATTGATGTCTGCTGTAAAATACAAAGAGACAAGAAAATCACTAAAGTTATTTTCCTCGATGGAAATCTTTTCTTACTTGTCACAATTCTGTTAATGTATTCTAAGATCGTGTTAGATTTTGTCATAATGGTACTACATCATTCAATTCGATAAATATTTATTAAGGAATATTGTCATTCAAAGGTCCAATAGGATTCCCAGGTTCCTTATCTTTCATATGCTTTTTAAGTCTTTTCCCATATTTTATATGAGTAATTCCTTCATAAAACATTACCCTAAGGGTCTATAGTATACACTGTTTTCTTCTCTCTCTATACGCTTGCTTGGTAATTTCATTCACTTTTAATGAATTCAACTATCATTTCTACGTAAATGACTCCTAAATCTGCGTCTTCAGCACTGACCTCACTCTTTTGAGTTCCAAATCTTTTATCTTCAACTATGCATAAGGGGACTCTTTAGTAATAGAATCTTTTGTGTCATTTTTAAGTCATGTCTGACTCTCTGTGACCCCATTTGGAGCTCTCGGTAGAGCTACTGGAGTGCTTTGCCATTTTCCTCTCATTTTACAGATGAGGAAACTGAGACGACAAGAGTTAGGTGATGTGCCCAGGACCACATAGCTAATAAGTGTCTGAGGCCAGATTTGAACTCATGAAGGTTAGTCTTCCTGATTCCAGGCCCAGCATTCTATACACTAGGCCACCTAGCTGTGCCAGAATATGAAGGGACTTAGAAGCCATCAAATACAATACATATCCCCAAAACAATGACCATTACAACACACCCTGTGTTAAGTGATCATCCAGTATCTGCTTGAAGCCCTTCAATGAGGGGGACCCCACTTCCTCCTGGTGCTGCCCATTCCACTGTTAGATAGCTCTGTTAGGAAGTTAACAGTTTGCAGGTGATTTCTGCTTGAATGTTACACTAACACCTCAAACTGACTGTGGCCCAGATTGAGTTAGTTATCCTTCTTCATAAATCTCCTGTGACTGGACTTTATTACTTTTGTTTGTAGCAACATTATTTATCTTATTTCCTGTGATTGTAATACTGAGATTATCTTTGGTTTTTCCTTCTCCCTTCTCATATTCAATAGTTACTGAGTGCTGTTGATTCCTCTTCCACAAAGGACTGCAAGCTAGAAGGTTCCACTATTCCTGCTGCCCCTACTCTAGGTCAAGCATTCACTGCCACCTGCAAAGATTCTCTCATTCTTCTTATCACTGCCAGAAAAAGAAAATTTCTTAGAGACAGATCCATATCATTACTAGAACTACTCTTTTTTACATGTTATAAACCTGTTAATGTATTCAAAGATCTTGTGAGAACTCATCTGCCTGGCATCCAAGGGTTCCTATGGCTTGATGCCATCCTTAATTCCCAGGCTTCTTTCCTATTACTTTCATATTCTCTTGAGCTAGAAGGGCCCTCAAAAGTTATCTAGTCTGGGGTGGGGAACCTGCATCCTGGAGGGCACATGTGGCCTTCTAGATCCTTAAGTGTGGCCTTTTGACTGAATCCAAATTTCATAGAACAAATCAGAAATACAGAAGAGCATAAGCTTTGGAGCTAGAAGTATCTAGATCAGCTTTTTTTTTTAATAGGCAAGGAAACTAACTCTCAAAAAATTTATGTTACTTGCCCAAGGTCACATAGGAAATAGTACAGCCAGGATTCAAACTTCAGCCTACTAAGTCAAATTCAGGGCTCTTGATGGTAGATCTCAAATGAATCTGCTCCCATTTCCCGCTAATTAAAGAGGCAATAGAAAGAGTACATCATGTCCCTCTCTTTCTCTGTGTCTCTGTTTTTCTCTCTCTCATAACCATTGTCACTTGTTGAGGAAATCATAGCGCTTTCCCCTAAGCTCAACTCCTTATAAGGGAGGGAAACAACTGGCTTCCTAGGCAAGGACAACTTGCCCTACTGTCCTCTCAACTTCTTTGTGGAAAACCTACCTTGAGCATTATTTCTTATAGGGCCCATTTGATTCCTACCTCTTCTCATTTCCTCTTCCTTGGTGAAGTACCTTGACCTTATTCTTCTTTAATATGGTTCTCTTTCTGGCAATTTTTCTTTTTAATATATAATTTATTGTTCAGTTCTTAACATTCATTTCCACAAGAATTTGAATTCAAAATCTCCCTATCTCTCCCCACCCCTTATCCCAGGACAGAATGCACCCCATCCATTCCTTCCTTCAGTCTCTATTACTCACCCTTCTTCCATCTCCCTTCCCCTCTATTTTCTTGTGGGGCAAAACAGATTTCTCTACTCCATTGCCTGTATAGTTTACTTTCCAGGAGCATGCTAAAAATAAGTTTTAACATTCATTCTTAAAGCTTTGAGTTCCATATTCTCTCCCTCCCTCCCCACCTACCCTCATTAAGAAAACAAGCAATTCAGTATAGATCATATATGTGTAACAATGCAAAGCACTTCCATAATAGTTACATTGTAAAAGACTAACCATATTTCCCTCTCTTCTATCTTGCCCTTCATTTATTCCATTCTCTTCCTTGACTTGTCCTCTCACAATAGTGTTTGCTTCTGATTATCCCTTTCCCCATTTTGCTGTCCCTTCCATTATCTTCCCTATCCTATACCCTTCCCCTTTGCCTTCCTACAGGGTAAAAGAGATTTCTATATCCAACTGAGTGTGTGTTATTCCCTCCTTAAGCCAAATCCCATGAGAGTAAAGCTCAATTATTTTCTTTCATCTCCCCCCTCTCCCCCTCTTCCCTCTTTTACATGAGATGATTTGCTATATTCTACCTCTCCCTTTCTCTTATTCCTAGTATATTCCATTCAACAGTAAATTTCATTTTTTAAAAAATATTTTCCTTTCATATTCAGCTCATCCTGTGCCCTCTATGTGTGTATATATGTATACACACATACATATACACACAAATCCATGTACATATACATACACATATAATATATACATACATACCCATACACAACTACACATACACACACAGATATATATATATATATTCTCTCTAACCACTCTAATAATGAAAAAGGTCTCATGAGTTACAAATAATATCTTTCCATGTAAGAATATAAACAGTTCAACTTTAATGAGTTCCTTAAGGCTTCTCTTTCCTGTTTACCTTTTCACTTTTCTCTTGATTTTTGTATTTGAAAGTCAAATTTTCTATTCAGGTTTGGCCTTTTCAACAAGAATGCTTGGAAGTCCTCTATTTCCTTGAAATTCCATTTTCCCCCTGAATATTATACTCAATTTTGCTGGGTAGGTGACTATTGGTTTTAATCCCATCTCCTCTGATCTCTGGAATATCATATTCCAAGCCCCTGGATCCCTTAGTGTAGAAGCTGCTAAATCTTAGTTATCCTGATTGTACTTCCATAATACTTGAATTGTTTCTTTCTGTCTGCTTGTAATACTTTCTCCTTGATCTGGGAACTCTGGAATTTAGCTACAATATTCCTAGGAGTTTTCCTTTGGGGATTTCTTTTAGGAGGTGATCAGTGAATTCTTTCCATTTCTATTTTACCCTCTGGTTCTAGAATATCAGGGCAGTTTTCCTTGATAATTTCTTGGAAGATGATGTCTAGGCTCTTTTTTTAAATCATGGTTTTCAGGTAGTCCCATACTTTTTAAATTATCTCTCCTGGATCTATTTTCTAGGTCACTGGTTTTTCTAATGAGATATTTCACATTGTCTTCTATTTTTTCATTCTTTTGGTTTTGTTTTATAATTTCTTGGTTTCTCATAATGTCATTTTCCATTTGCTCCATTCTAATTTTTAAAGAACCATTTTCTTCAGTGAGTTTTTGAACCTCCTTTTCCATTTGGCTAATTCTGCTTTTGAAAGCATTCCTCTCCTCATTGGCTTTTTGGACCTCTTTTGCCATTTGGGTTAGTCTATTTTTAAAGGTGTTGTTTTCTTTGGCATTTTTGGGGATCTCTTTTAGAAAGCTGTCAACATGATTTTCTTGCATCGCTCTCATTTTTCTTAACAATTCTTCTTCCACCTCTCTTACTTGATTTTCAAAATCCTTTCTCAGGTCTTCCATGGCCTGAGATCACTGCATGGTTTTTTTTGGAGGTTTTGGATGTAGAAACCATAACTTTGATGTCTTCCTCTGATGGTATGCTTTGTTGTTCCCCATCTGAAAGGATGGAAGAAAATACCTATTCACCAAAAAAGTAACCTTCTATAGTCATTTTTTTTCACTTTTTTGGGCATTTTCTCAGTCAGTTACTTGACTTTTGAGTCTTTTGTCATGTGGAGGGTATACTCTAGCGACCTGCAAGTTCTCAGTTCCTCCAACGTGGCAGGTTCAGGGCACAGGAGTTTACTCTTCTCATGGCCTGTGCTCTGGTTTGTGAGCAACCATAAGTATTCTTTTCTGTCCAGGATCTGCAAGTAGGATTCTTTTTTCACTGTCACCACCAGCTCCACCACGCCAGCGCTATTCCTCATCCCAGGATTGCCACTCAGAACTGAGACTGAGATCAGTTGCTTGATTCCTCCAGGGTCTTTGGTCCCAGGGCTCCGAAAGTGGCTGCCATTGCGCTGGGGCCAGGGCCAGACACCACTCCCCTCTCACCCAGGTGAGCAAGCTTTTTTACTAACCTTTGAAGCTGTCTTTGGCATTTGTGAGTTGAAAAATCTGGGAACCGCAGCTGCTACCTGTGATTCTGCGCCCTGAGGCTTGCTTCAGTCCTGTCTGTGCTGCAAGCCAAGGCTGTGCTGTGCTATGAGCCTGGAGCAATAGACCTTTCCTGTTGACCTTCCAGGCTGTCTTGGACTGGAAATCTCTTTCACTCTGTGTTTTGTGGTCTCTGCTCTCTAGAATTTGTTTAGAATTGTTTTTACAGGTATTTTATGGGCTATGGAGGGAGAACTAGAGCAAGTCTGTCTTTCTACTCCACCATCTTGGCTCCACCCCCATTTCTAGCAATTTTTCTAAGAAATGAATACTGTTCCACTGTGTAAGCAACCCTGTTCACATTAAATTTAGTGGTTATGTATAGTGTTAAATAACTGTTATTTGAAAACTCAACAAGAATATTCTAAAAACATGATCCTTGTTCACCAATCACATATCTAATATAGGAACTATGACCCCACCCAGTATCACCCTAGGTTAGAATAGGTTTCTCTAGTTGATCATGTATTCATGTAGTAGCAGTAGACCAAGACAAGGTCTTGGTCAGTGTTTCAGTGCTTGTTAGAAAAATGAAACCTTAGGAGGAAAGCCTGGTCCTTAGAAAATCACCAAGAGTAACTTCTAGCATATGGAAACATTTCTAGGCTGCAAGTAATTCTGTGAGATGGAGAAGGGAAAGGAGAAAAATCAACCATGTGATCTTTAAATACTGTAAAAAAAAAAAAATCCTTTTCAAATGCTGCTAGGGACAGCCAAGCACATTTTTTTTATGTAAGAACTACCCTGCACATGTTTTTTAAAAAAAAAATAATCCTTCCTGGGTGACAAGATGACCACAACAAAGAGAGTGTAGGGAACTTCTTCCAGCATTAGCCAACCAGGAGTTCTTTTTCTCCCCCCATCCCCCATCCCCCATCCCCCACCGGCTGCTCATGGGATATCAGCACTAGGGTCTATCAATAAAACATCCTCCTTCAGTTACCTATTCTATTCTTTTGTCTTCAAATACTCAAATTAACATAAAGATGATTATTAGCATGCTATAATGCTAATTAGCATTAGCTAATTATGACATGCTAATAGTCCTTAGTCTGTTAGTGTCAATAATAATAATAACTTGGACCTCTCAAAAAAGAATCCACAGCCCTCAGTGCCTGACTTTGTGGAAAAGATGAATTGCAAAGACCTAAGAAAATTGGCCAAAGTCTTACTAGAGCTATCTGTGCTACTGTCGTCATCATCATCATCATCATCATCACAGTATAATAATTCTTCGAAGTACAGAAAATGTTTTCCCCACAAGAACCCTGAGGGATAAGTAATGCAAACACTGTAAGCTTTAGTTTACAGCTAACAATAACAATTAACAGTTATAAAGTTTTTTAAAGTCTGCAGAATGCTTTACTGACCTTCACAATGGTTATCTAATGTAATCTTTCAGTGTTATTACTATCCCCATTTTACAGTGTAGGAAAGTGAGGCTCAAAGAGTTGAACTGACTTGGTGATGATTTGAAAGTAAATATCTTTGATAAGACATAAACTCAAGTATTTTTTATTTCAAGTACAGTTCTCTCTCCACTGAGTCAGGCTATGTTTCAGAATTGAGGTCCCCAGAAGCCAAGTAGTTTTCTGGGAGTCATGAAGCCTAGAAAAGTAAGAGTGGCATCTGAAGCCCAGCTCCCTACATCCCAGCCTTCCCGGTTCAGGCTGTGATGGAAATGACCACTACATCATATATTTGTGCTTTTTATTTTGTACTTTAATAGGGAACAATGCCGTAGCCCACCCAAACCAAAGTTCTAATGTTAGAATTTCTGGCTGTCAAGGAAAATATTTTTGGAAAGAGACAAGGACTTCTGGAAAGATTCTCAAACTATATCATATAGCTTCTTCCTCTGCTTAGAAGACATAAAGCTATATCTCAAGTGCTTGTGCTTTATAATCTAAGGCAGGTGACAACCAATGGTGGCCCATGAGTCATAGGTAGTTCTATAGCTATGTATTTGTGAATACATCTATTATCATGTGTTGACTTATTAATTTGCAAATGTACTATATACTGTAACATGAGCAACAAGTACATAGCCTTGGAAACAAATAGAACTAAGACATAGAGCTCTCAAAATGCAGAGTTCCCCCAGCCCCCAGGGAGGCACTATGCTTGGTTCTCTTTGCAGCTGATGACCCAATCCTACATGTTATACTCCTCCTAAGACTTGCTGCACTTACACTTTTCCCTATACCAAAATCCTTCTGCCTTTGCTCCATCCTGTCCTAGAACTGTAACTTGTCCTTCAAGAGTAAGCTCCATCCCTCACCCCAGATCCCAAGATAATAATTCTGTAATCTAAGAAACTCATTGGATCAATGTACTAATAGGTGAAGGCTAAAAGAAGTTCCTTGAGGCTCTTCCTTCCACTTTCTAGACTACACCCATACACATAATAAGGACCAACACAATGGGATATAATATAGTGCAATATAATGTAATATAATATGATACAATACAGTATGATAAAGAATATGATGCAGTCATGATTGACAGCATGGTACAGTAGATAGAGAGTAGGCTTATGTTCCAGTACTATCTCTGATATACACTGTCTTCTGAGCCTGACAACCTTAGGCTGATGGCCTACCTCTCAATGGTATAAGCAACTCTCTAAGACCACAAATTACAAAGGAAGTACATAGGTAAGAGCAAGTTTCCTTATCTGGGAGTTTCCCGTACCAATGAAATCACAGGTCCAATCTAAAGGGGAGTGTGTGCGTGCGTGCGTGTGTGTATGTATGTGTGTGTGTCCATACCTGTGAATGTTTATGTGAGCGCATGTGTCTTCATATATGTGTATGTATTCAAAAGTTATATTTCAAAAGTATCATCAAAAACAACTCTTTTCCCTTTGGGGTTGCTTACCGTGTAATAGTTTAACAATAATGAAAAAAGTAAACTTAATGGAATAAACCAATACTGCAACTTTCTGGAAACAAATGGAGATGTCAAAAAAAGAATTATCCATCTTAGTATTCAATGTATCTTTGTTTTTATTGTGTAGTGAAGATAGTCCTGAATGGAAATAGGAAAAGTAACAAATTTCATATTGATAAGAGGAATAACAACAGAAAAAATAAAACGGACCAAACTAGAAAAATGAGAGTCATTTTAGGTTGAACTGAGGTTCCTTCTCATTCTATTTTCCAGGTCCTCTGGAAAGGCATGCATTCTAATATCACAGGGGAGTATTTATACAAGCTCTCCATTAGTGGGGACCGAGCCCTTCTGTACTAGCGAGCAGAAAAGAGCAAAACAACTCAAGAGCAAAAGGTCTCCTGCAGCTCTGTCAGCAAAGCAGACTTCATAAACTGGGCGTCAATTCCTTGCACTACTAACAAATAGTTATGATATAGGCAGCATAGAATTATACTTGGTCATTTAAAAACTATTATTATTTTTAAAAGATCAGAAAATAAGTTACTTGGTATAAAACTTTATGTTAATTTGGGAAGAACCAATCAACTTTGGTAATAGGAAAGAATATGTTAGTTTTGATAAGAGTACATTTCTTGTGTGTGATGCTATAAAATTAACAGGCACCATTAAAGGAAGAAAAAGGAAGGATGTCTTATTAATGATCAGTATAATGTAAAGCTACTAGTTCACTTGGAGAACTGAATTTAAGTTCTATTTAACAGAAATGGATGCTGTAAATTTTTATAAATCTTACCAGATTATTAAAGCCAACTAAACAGTAGAGATTTCTATGGCAGAGTCTGCCTACTGAATTCAAGACAAGCTATACACCATAAAGTTTACATGGGAATTATCCACTTAATACAAGTCTGCCTTGTATTCATCCTAGTATGTTCACCTAGGGTTACATTATCATAGCATAACACTGTCTATCTAGAATTGTCAGGACCAAAAATAATTAGGTTTGGAACAAAAACCCAAAGCAATGTCCCAAATGTCCTAACTTTTCCACGTGACTGTAAGCTGTACAACAACTGTAGACAGATGTTGTTGACCAAGAGGGATTTTTATAATTCTTACATAGAGAATCGCCCCCAGGAAAGTGTTGACATGTGTATATACGTAGAAACATTGTACACAGGGGCTGGAGTGGGCCTATTTGAGTGAGCCAGTTCTCATGGAAGGCCAAGAACCAGATAAGTAGAACTGGATTTAGGAGGTTGTATTGTACTATTACGTATTTCTTTCATAAGCACCAAATTCACCCAGAGACAGTAAGGAAGTATATACTAAAATTAGCAACAATACAAATTAAATAGATCACTTCACTGTTTTTAAAACTACATCAGTATGTGTATGTCCATCAAAATAATGAAGTCATTGTCATATATGATAACTCAACAAATTTAAATTGTTATTACCACCTAGTGAAACTTAGAAGTAGTCAGGATTTCTCTCTTTCTCCCTACGTTTCCCTCCCTTTCTTTTCATACAGAAACTGGAGCTCTTGCTGCAAATATTTTAGCAGTCTCATAATGACAGGAAGATTATTTTTACAACTGGGAAAAGATTATGCAGCAAGAAAATTTGGCATTTTAAGACAAAAAATAAAAGTTGAACAAACCGTTTTTGTGTTACTTTACACTTTGACTTTTTTAATTGATTAAAAATAAAACAGATAAAAACGGACTAGAAAATTACTATTCAAGTGAAGCTTTAGGAGCAATGTATGATACTACATTATGAAAGATTTTTTTTTTCTTTTTATATTTAAGAATAACGAGTGTTGAAATATAACTGGCCAGCAAGTTTTGCGTAGATGGCTAAAGTGGATAAGGTTTCCAATGATTAGCAGATCACTGCATCTTAGTGTTAGAAATTAATTTTTTTCTGCAAATTGATTAAACTTCACTAATTGGATTGTTTTCAAAGTTTAGATTTAGGGAATGTATTATAATAAAAAATCTCCCAGCTGACTCATCTACTTTTCTGCCAGCTCCATTTTCTCACCATTCCCAGAACAGAATCTTTATCTTTAGGTTACCAAGTAAATTCATGCCTGTCAATTATTAGTTCCTAATTACCCTTCAAAATTTTCTGAACAGCTACCAGGAAAAAGAATGGCAAAATGACTATTGAGTTAAAAGGAGATTAGAAAAATATAAATAAATTATACTTATTTTATGTTCCCATCACACCAGGAGATGACTTAACAGTAAAAGGGGGAAAAAATCATATTGTAATAATGAAATCAGAGAGGGAATTCAAGGCCCAGAGGTGATTCCACTAAGTTTATGTTAATGCACACCTTGTGGGGGACCAAAAATCAACCAGACAAGTTTCCTGAAAACTGTTTCCAGCTATTTTCTCATTTAAAATGTTCCAACTTCACTTGACCCATTAGTCATCGTATTACTTACACTTATGAGGTATTCTGAAATCTATTACAAAAAACCCAATGGATTCAATATGGTTTGTTATAACCAAATCATAACGCTTGTGAAGGAGACCTACAGAAAGTATTTCTTGCTCTGTAAATTTATTAGGAAAAGATAAGGCAAAAAATATTTTAGACAAGCAAGGTTTCTTAGGAACACAAGCATTCCTATTTGGGTGGGTGTGTCACTAAAATATTATAAGAAAAAAATTTTTTTTTTCTGTGCAAATCTGTTGAATATATAACCCAGAAATGAGACATATGAGCAAATCTTACTTAATCAGCATTAGTGAGTATAAGAGGTCATGTTGATACACTGTGTTAAAGCTCTTTTCTTATGATAGCCATGTAAGGGAGGTAATACCAGTATCATTTCTGTTTTACAGGTAAGGAAACTGAGGGTCACAGATGCTAAATGCCCTATATCACAGAGCTATTCCTCATGAAAATGGGATTAGAATGGAGGACTTCTAACTTCAAGGCCAGGGCTCTTTCCATTGTGCCATACTGCCTCTGGAGTTGGTACACCCTCAAGCATCACTTTGTGCTTTTTTGTTTTTCTTGTTGCCCCCGAATATAGTGCCATGTCTGATACATAGTAAACACTTAAATTCATATTGTGTGATTGACTGATTTTAGGTAGCACGACATTTATATCGTACATTATCCTCGAAAAGTAAGCATGAATTGCTTTTTTAAAATTTAATTTAATTTTTGTGGAATCTGTTAGAAAGAATATCCCCATAACCTTTTCCATTCTAGTCTTTAGAAAACATTGCCCCTAGAAAATCCTTCTTTATCTCTAAGTCCCTTAAACAGTGAGTCTACTTTGTCTTGTCTTAAAAGTAGCTAAGAGACACAGTTCTTTACATATCATACACACACAGACACTCTCTCTCTCTCTCTCACCCCTCACCTGTTTGGCAACTTAAATCGAGATTTTTGCTATACTGTTCAGAAAAAGAAAAAGGCATTTGTGTTGCTAGTGGAAATTGAGTACTCACATCTGAGTTAGTTTAAAATTTGGAAAGCTGTCCAATAATATCAGTATGCTTTCACCAAAAGTGTGAAGTACAAAGACTCAACCATCTGTACCATAGATGTGAGTGTTTCTCTTAACAATGGTGTGTAAGTGGATGAAATAGCAGCAGATGAAGACACTCAGAAACTGTCCTGGGGTCACCAGCCATAGCCTGTAACCTAGTTAGCTCCATCGTGGTAAGTGCTATTTCAGGAGCTAATGGACAAAAGAGACATTTTGGGACTGTGATAGATCAATGTGAATCATCACCGCTACTAAATGTTTCCTGCTGTTGGCCAAATTACACTCAAAAGAAGGATGGAAAAAAAGGGAAGTGACCTTAAAGCAATATGATTGATCATTAACAAAAACAAACATACAGAAAGTGATTACAAGAATAAGAAGTACCCCAATGCCTTCTGTAGCTCTTCTATAGAGAATATATGGAAAACTGTGGGCAAGAATCACCTCAGAAGAGATGATGTAGATGAGTTTCAAATTACACTGGTAGCCAAGATCAAAGGGATAGGTGCTAGAGACCTTTGATTATGTTGGTATAGGGAATGCTTATATGAAGAAACTCTCTTTCCTTTTCTAGGTTGGCACTTTCTCTGAAATCTAGTCTTAGAGAATTGCTGAGGATACTTAGAAGTCATGTCACTTGCCAGGGTCACACAGTACATGTCTGGGGTGGGACTTGAACCCAAATTTTCTTGCCTTTGAGGCTAGCTCTTTATCCACTAAACCATGTTGTCTTTCAATCAAGATCATGCATATATCAAAATATAGTAGAAATGATACATACAAATGATTATTATCCCTTTCAAAGTAGTTATGCTTTTAAGCTATGACATATTCTTAGGATCACAGGTGTTCAAGTTGGATTGGATCTAAAGAGATTATTTAGTCCAATTTCCAGATTTTACAAGTCAGGAAATTAGGGCCCAGGGTAGTTGTACTATGAGACATCAAGGAGAATTTAGGAAGTACTGAGAGAAGAATTAAACCCAGGTCTTAAGATTGTAAGTGCAGCACTTCATCTCCATGCCATTTTACACTTAAATCCTCTCCAGGTACTTTGCAATCCAGTAGCACTAGTCTCCTGACTGTCCCTTGCACATACATTCCCACTTTCTGTCTCCATGCATTTTCTCTGACTATCCTCCATACCTGGAATGTTCTCCCTCCTCATCTTTGCCTCCTGATCTCCTCCAAGTCTTCATTAAAATCATGTCTTTTGTAATCTCTTCTAATAATAGTGCCTTCCATCTGTTATCTCTCATTTATCCCAAACATATCTTGTTTGTATATAGGTGTATGCATGTTGTCTCCCTTATAGACGATGAGATCCCTGAAAGCAAGAAATGGATTTTCTGCCTTTCTCTATACCCCTTGCACTTAGTCAGTGCATGGTACGTAATAGGTACTTAATAGATGTTTGTTGCCTTCCTTACACCACAATGTAGCTTTTGTTTATCTTCAATGTCAGAAAATCTTTTTTTGAGATTTAAAAACAATTTTGAAATATATCCAAAAACTCTTGAGGCAAAATGCCTTCCACATTCAGAAAAAGAACTATGGAACTGGATTGCAGAATGAAGCAGACCATTTTCTCTTGTTTTGTTTCTTTTTGTTTTATGGTTTCTCCTAATCATTTTAATTCTTCTGTACAACATGATTAAGATGAAAATGTATTTAAAAAGAATGTATGTGTAGAACTTATATAAGATTGCATGCCATCTTGGGGAGGGAGGAGGGAAAGGAAAGGAAAAGGAGAGGGAGGCAAGGAGAAAAAAATCTAAGATATATGGAAGTGATTGTAGAAATCACTGAAAACAAATAAAATAATTTTAAAAAAAGAAAAAATAAATATACCCAAAAATCATTTGGAGCCAAGTTTGGTGAATAAAGTGAGTGATAAAATTGGGGAATACTAAGTCTAGTAAAAAGAATTAAATGGGTGTTGGTATACAGTAATGCAGACTAAATTTCTTGAGTGGCTTATAAACTGATACTGAGGTTATAAAATGTTATAAAATGTCTTAAGCAATGGCAGCATAGCTGGAATGAGTATACATTCTACCAAGGAGATGACAACCTTTACTTGGATGAATAAATGTATTTAATTAATTTTTATTAAATACCTATTATGGGCAGACTGTAGGCATTGGGGGAGATAGAAAAATTAGATGAGATACTCTCCTAGAATATATAATTTTAGCGGAGATGGTAGTGAGAATCAAAATCTACGCACAAATATCTATAATACAAAATAATATATAAACACACAAGGAAGGCACAAAGTATTACAAAGTTATGGGAAAAAGTAAGTGCAAAACTGAGTTAATTTTCTTCCCCCCAAAACTTTTTTCAATATCTTCCTTCTGCTGATGACACCATAATTCTTTCAGTGATCCAGGCTCAAAATCTTGGGATCATGTTTGATTCTTGCCTCGCGCTTATCCTCCATACCATATCAACTGCTAAGTCCAACTGAATTAAATTTAGACAAGGTCTATATTTGTGTATATCTATTTGTATCAATTTGTGTATTCAACTTAAGATTTGAATACATGTTCAAACAACAAGTGGTAGAAATAGTCTACAAAAAGCTGTTATGCATGTTAAATAAATGAAATTTTTATAAAACAAATGACTTAGGCATTTAGCCCTCCCCAAATATAGCACATTTGTAAGGTACTCATTGCATGGCTACAGTATCAATGGTTCAAAAACTTGCTTGCGAAAGAACAATGAAAAAATTACCAGGAAGCTCAAATGCTTTTGCAAATGACCCTGAGTTAATTAGAAAAGTCTGCACCCTCACCATTCCCCTTCTCACGTGTCAGCTTTCATTAAATCAAAAAAAAAAAAAATCTCATTTCAAAGCTAACAAACACTATGGTTAACAAAACTGTTAAAATGGGATCAAGTGGGTAACATTCCTAGATTTCTCTATGATGTCATACTGAGCAGCCTACAGCTGAACTTGTAAGAAGTAGGAATGATTTTTCAATATAAGAAGTATCTGATCTAATGCTAATTTTCTCTCTATAGACTAACTGTGCTGGGAACAGGTGGCCCTGCTTTCAATTATGGAGGGCTAGCATGCCAGTGTGAGGCCTGGATTAGTTCACCTTCTCACAGGGAATTTGCCTCGGTTGGGAATGGATTTATTATGGCTTCACACATGGAATGGAGCTCATGTCAGCTGAGGGCAGTGACACATCATATGATTCAAATTAACCTGCTGTGGACTGTTCCACAGGGCTGCGAATGGGTATTAAAATGACGACATTTTAAAAACAGCTTGAAAGAAACCAGGATTGCTGAAGTACAATGGTTCCAATTTGTTCCAACTAATCTATCACCTGCTGGAGAGATGATTCTAGGGGGTTCTGGTAGCTGCTGTTTTTGAGGTTTCCCCCAACCACTGACCGTGCTAATGGAAACAACTTTTGCCTTTGGAGGGTAGAAGAGTGGACATTTAGGATGTTTTCTGATGTACAAGTTGGGTATGCCATTAGTTCTCATGGACTGTAAACAAGCAGTAAAAAAAAAAAGATGTCAAAGAAAGGTGAAGATCTTGAACTATATTTCCTTCCTGTTGCAATGAATGGTAAGAGTAGTTTTCTTGTTACTCTGTTTAGGTAAAGTAGTACTCAGAAAATTGAGCCAAATGGCTAAATTCAAAAGCCTCCACACATTTAGATCTTTACAAGGAATATTAAAAAGTTAAGAACTATTGGCAAAGAAAATTTTGCATTTCCCTTATTTCTAAAGTGAATGATGGCAAAAGACATTATACTCTGTCAATGATCTAAACATTTTATAATAATGGCAGACCAATTAAGGTCTTTTAAAAAAAAATCATATGTACTTGGGTTTTTTTTTTTTTTTCTTGAGGCAAGTGGGGTTAAAGTGATCTGTCCTGGGATACATGCGAGGGTCTAAGGAGAGATCTGAACTTGCGTTCTCTTGACTCTAGGACTGGTGCTCTCTCCCTTGCACCATCCAGCTGCCCCTATGTAGCTGTTTCTAAAGGACTATATAGATTGGTGCAGTAACTTTTAATGTTAATTAATTACCTTTACTCTTAAAACTCAAGAGAAGACAAAACAGAATTTTTAGTGGTGTATTATGATAGATTCATTCATTCATTTATTGAATGCCTATAAGTAAAACTAGCTTAATAATAAGAGCTTTAAGGACTACAAAGTGTTTTATATATGTTAACTTATGATTCTTATAATAATGCTGTGATTTAGGTGCTATTATCATCCCTATTATACAGTCAAGGAAATGGGCAAAGAGAGGTTAAGTGACTTGCTCAGGGTCACATAGCTAGTAATTGTCTGTGGCTGTACTGGAACTCAAGTCTTCCTTATTCCAAGTTTCGTACTACCTACTATATCACCTAGGGACCAAATAATTTCCAAAAAGCATATTTTATAATGGATATTTAAAAATCATTAATTATAAAAAAAAAACCCAGAGATTTAATTCTGTCTTCCTGGTAGTGTTTGTTGTGGTGGTGGTGTCACTACTGTTAAAGTTAAGATCTATTCCCACAGTTGCAGTAATGAACAGTTACTCTTCCTAGCATAACCTAAAATCTGGAAGAAATATCACTCTTCTTTAGTTGCCAAAAATGTACAGAATAGACAATTCATGTGGCAAGAAACATACAAATATATCCTGTTGTTCCACTTAATTAGTGGTTTTCAAGTCTTGCAACTTGCTAAGGCCTTTTGATCTCTTAAGTTAATGGAAAAGGACAACCTGGTTTCCTTTGTGGTGGGAGAATAAAATGATTCTGTGGGACAGCATTTACTTATCTCCTTTAGCTGACAAATTACTAACTATAAGAAAGTTTCTGTCTAAGACAGAAATTTCAAGAGCTTTCCAGACTTTCTGCTTCAGGGTGTACATCCCACACTGCACACAACTGATATAGCTTTCAAATAACTTATGTAAGGAAAAAAACCTAACTTGGTTTAAAACACCTGAACTCTAAATAACAAACACCATTCACTAAATGCTAATATTTGATTCTTAACCAAAGTTTTGTAGAAAGTCACTCACCTTTGTACCACCAAAGGTGCCGCATCCTGTCTGTCCCCACCTTCTCAAATCACCTCCTATTTATCTGTGTATATGTTTTATCCTCCAAACAGAATGTAAACTACTTGAAGTCAAGGACTTTGTGGTTTTGTCTGTGTCTACTTACTGGCTATGAGTATGGACGCAGAATAAACTCCTAATGAATACGTATAGAAGTGAATAGTCACACGTGCCCAAAGCACAAGTATGATCTCTGATGATTCAACAACATCTTGCTGCTGACTCTGTATCTACCACCACATACAGGTTCGGAGCTAAGATTTTTCTTTCATTCAGAATGATGCAATTACTGTACAAGCTGAGTATGCAATTTATCCATGCCTAATAAAGTCACTGATAAAAATATCCTTGTATTATGCCATTAGGGATCTCCCATGAGGGTAATGTTGCTCTATTAATCAATACTTCTTCGGTAAAGCTGTTCAAACAGTTATGAATACACTTGGTTTTACTAAAATCTAGTCCACATTTCTCTATTTTGTCCACAAGATATCAAGATATTCCACAAGGGAATTCTGTCAAATATCTTGCTGAAATACAAATACACTACATCTGCCCCCGCTCCCAGTCACAAACTTCTCATACTCTATCTGTGGAGTAGTTTATACAGAATATCATCCTTACAATTGGAAAGCTCTGGATTTAAAGCCCACCTACTTACTAGTTCTGTGACCCTGGGCCTCAGTTGTCCTCATCTGTACAATGAGGGGAGTTGAATGCGATGACCTTCAAGCCCAGAGCCATTCCGCTCTGAATCTATGATTCTGTGACCCTATAAACCTGTCCAAAGTCTGATGAGGGGCTGGGATCGGTCAGTGACAGTCCATTCCTCATGCGTAGGCACAGCATAACACCCATGAGGACTTTGGAGCACATATGCTGTAGAACTGAGAACCTTTTTGAAATCAGGCATGAACTTTGGGATCTCTTTCCAACCTGGAGGAACTCTACTGAGGAGCGCCGTAACGCCTTGTGTAAGGAGACCATCAAACTTCACTTCTCCACCAGGGTCACCACAATGTGTCAGTGAGTTCATGGGCAATCTCAAAGTAAGACATTCAAGATAAAAATATCCATATCCATATTAAAAATGCTCCAAATCACTAATAGTTAGAGAAATGCAAATTAATGAAACTGAGTTTTACCTTACAGTAATAAGATTGGTGGGCAGCTAGGTGGCACAATGGCTAGAGTACCAGGACTAGAGTCAGAAAGACTCATCATTGTGAGTTTAAATCTGTCCTTAGACACTTACAAGCTATGTGACCCTGGGAAAGTCACTTAACTCTGGTTTGCCTCAGTTTCCTCATCTGTAAAATGAGCTGAAGAAGGAAATGGCAAACCACTCTAGTATCTTTGCCAAGAAAACCTCAAATAGTGTCATGAAGACTCAGACATGATAGAAAAATGACTGAAAAATAAGATTGGCAGAGATGACAGAAAACGAAAAATGGTAAACAATGGAGGGGCAGTGAGAAACAGGTACATTAAAGCGTTGCTGGTTAGGCTGTAATTTAGTACAGCTATTCCGAAAAACAATTTCGAACTCTGCTCCTGAAGTCATTAAACAGTACATACACTTTGACCCACTGATACCTCTAATCATACCCCAAAAAGACTGAAGAAAGAGGGGAAAAGAACTCATATGAACATTAATAGTTAAAGCTGTTTTGTTTTTGTAGTGTAAAAGAACTGGAAATTAAGGGGATATCTATCAACTAGAGAAAGGCTGAACAAATCATGGCATATAAATTTAATGGAATACTACTGTTAGAAGGAATAATGAAAGGCCTGGGTTTAGAAAAACCTAGGAAAACTTACATAAATAAATGCTGTAGACTGAAGGAATCAGAAGTAGGAATTTATATAATAATAACACTGTAAAGACAGCAAACTTGAAAAGAAATGTGATCTGTGGATCACGACTAATCACAATTTTAGGGGACTGATGATGATCAGTACTATTAAGCTGCTGACACACAGGAAGATGCAGGATGATACAAACTGTTTTTCAACAAGGATGATGGAGGAATTTACTTGGCTTTACTATGCATATTTGTTACAAAAGTTTAGTTTTTCTTTTTTCCTTTTAAAATGGGAGACAGGTGAGAAGGAAAGAAAAAAATGCTCGTTAATTATTTAAAAATGTGAAATGAAAAAGAGAGATTGAAAGATTGTTAAAGTTTGGGAACTGTAGATCTGCCAGATTCTGTGGATGAGAGAGAGAGAGAGAGAAAGAGGGAGAGAGAGAGAGAGAGAGAGAGAGAGAGAGGAGAGAGGAGAGAGAGAGAGAGAGAGAGAGAGAGAGAGACAGACTTCAGCTATGGAATATTTAGAAGTGAAGATGATGACGCAAATACTATGTTAGAAGCTGTTTCCAGTCTGAGTCTACTTTCTCGAGGGATCAAGCTGGTATAAGGGAGAATGTATCTTTGAGTGTTTAGGGGAAATGTTTGTACTTCTGTTCTTGCTTTATCTGGCAAATATTCTTCTATAAAAGTTAACTGATGTTAATTAGCTAGATGAAACTGGGGTGCTAATGATTGGCAGTTCAGAATGGTGGGGGAGCTGATAACATCAGAAAGACAGCCCAGCCTCTAAAGGGTACCCCCTGGAAGTCTGATGGGGAGAGGGAGCAAGCCATAATCTGAGGCCTCAAATTGTTAGCATGAACATGATTTAGGATAAGGATCCTCAGAGCTCAAAAAGCTTAAAAAGAAATAAAGTTGGTTCTCCCTCAATATTCTTGCCTGTTTGCTTTTTTCTCCCCACATAAGGTTTCTGGTTTTATCTAGTTCTATGAAGCATCCCATTGATATGCTTCGTATTGCTTTAAGTTAAGGAGAAAATACTCCTATTTTTACTCTCTTGGCTTGACCTTGCCAAATTGACAGCTCCTTGTTTCTCTTTTTCCTAGGATGGAACCACACAGTCCTCTGCGGCTTTCTCAGTAAGTGCTCATTTGCAGTCTTATTTTCCATGAAAGTGGCTCCCTTTTGGACCACTCTCCAACACTGCAGTCATATCTAGGAGATCGGAATTTCTGAAGATCTTCTAGCTCCAGTCCTCTCCTATATCATTTATCATTGTGTTTTCCTTGTTGCAAACACGAACCATAGAGGATATAAGACCTATGAAGGTTCTAACACCAACATTTTATCTAGAAACGTATGACTAAATTATTCTACAAGCTCCAATGCACATGATGGTCCCTCCACATTTCCCATCCTATGATGAAGAAAAACAACTCACATTTCTAAAACACCTCATAGCTACCAACAGTACACTATTCAGATCTTGATGAAATGAACACAAAAATCATTTGAAGAAACGAAAAATATAGAATATCAAGCAAAACATTAAAAAAGATAGGAATGAAACAAGAATAGTACTTCTAGACCTCAAACTATATTTTAAAACTGCAATCATCCAAACTATTTGGCACTGGTTAAAAAAAAAAAACTGTAGATCAATGGGCCAAATATTTGAAGAGCTGACATGTGAAAGAGGGAATAAGACATTCTCCTGGCCACAGAAGGAGGAAGTAGGAACAATGAGTGGAAGTTGCAAAGAAGTAAATAAATGTAGGTTTGATGACAGGAAAAACTTCCTAACAGAGCTCTCAAAGAAGTGGAAAGTGCTGCCTTGGAAGGTAATGGGTCTATCTCACTGGAGGTCTTTGCCTAAAGATTGTGTCACCACAGGTAGGTTGGATTGTAGAACTTTGTCTCTCCTCCCTCTTTCCCCCAACCCCCAGGTATGAGATGAATGGTCATTAGATGACCAAAAAGATATTTTTAGACTTGCAAATTGATTTTGTAATTCTGTACTGCACATCAGTGCTTATGAAAACACAATATCCTACCTGGTCCATTAAGAAAGTCTTTAATCTGTAGAACAACAAGAGAAGGTGGAATTCCACTTTTGGTATCTATTTCTCCAGCCACTGTCTGTAACCAGACCTTGGAGTAATCCAGAGCTTCTGGTAGTGTCTTCCCAGGATCTGAAGTGACAAGATCATAATCCAAACCTTTAATAACATTTCAAGAGTATAAATTGGGTCCTTTAAGAAATTAAGGAAACTAGCTCCAATACAGTAGGCAGATACTTCTTTAACATTTCAGCAACGATACAGAATGTGTTTACAATATATCTGTACATATATACATATATGTACATGCACACAAACACAAAGATGCACATACATCCTAATTCCAAGATTGAAATACTGACAACAACATTTGGCACATGTAACATAATAGCTACTGAAGCAGCTAAGAGAATAAAGATTAGCTGAAATTTTACTTATTTCATTTTTCATAAGAGTCTATGTTATACTATGTTATGCTGATAAGTGAATGCTGGAGAGGTTCTTTTTTTTATGCCAATTTAATTAAATTAAAGAACAATTAAGTTGTTAAAGAACAAAATTAAAGAATTTTTAATTTAATTTAATTACTAATTAAAGAACATTAAATTAAAAAACAAAAAAATTAAACTTTACAGAAACTTAAAAAAAAATGGAACACACTTACTTAAAGATGCCCTAGATTAGTATTGCTTAAAGAGTTATTTGATCTACTTAGGTGTTTCACTGACACTGTAATCACTTTTTATTGCTAAGCTTTTGAAATTTCCTTCAGTAGCTTTTCCTAATTAACCTAAATGAAAAAAAAGAAGTCATTTCCTTAACAACTACAATTAAAATAAAACTTGAGGTACTCAATTGATGTGCTTAATGCTACATATTCTTATTTACCCTTTTTGGCTACTGATTATGGAAAAATAACAGTGAGTTTACTTTTTTAATTCTTGGCAATGTTACTCTTACTGAAATAACTCTTTAAAAATGACTGCTGTATCTTGGCATACAATTTTTTTTCTGTTTTTTTTAACCTTCTAAATATTCAGTTTTTCTTTAGTTCCAAGTTTTTTTTTCTGTGTGTTTTAATGGCCTCAGAATGTAAATTTTATAGAGATGCTCTTGCCATAGAGTCCATCTATTCCATTTTCATTTCATTTGAAAAGTCTTAATAAAGTAGTATTTATTTTAGGTTTTATTGATTGGATTACTTTCAAGAATGGCATTTACATATTATATTCAACATATGGTCTTACACTAACACTGTCATATGTGAATTGGCATATAAATTTTACCTTGGAATTTGTATTTCTTGACCTTGTCATGTGATTCTGATGAAATCTGGCACTTACATACATTTATGTGATTTCAAAGAAAATACTGAAAGCAATTGATGGTGATGTTAGACCTATGTGATAAAGGATCAAATGCTGTCCGTGTATTCTTCCTCTTTTTTAATATGATGCATGATTTTAAAGCAGTCAGTACATTACAGAGTAGATCCATTATTAAGTAATGCTGTTCTAGTCTTGCTTTCAGAGTATGGCCTTGTACATAGGTTGTTACTTGTAAGAGATGCAAACAGGCTCATGTATCTAGTGTTATAATAATTTTGCCATCATCAGCAAAGAAATTATTAGGTTAGAGCAGCACTTCTTAAATTTTTTAAACTCTGAAAAATCTGGCAACAGTAAAAGGTTTGTGAATGTGCAATGACCAAAAATTAATTAAAAATCAAATGTGTAATCAATCCATGGTGTTTCTGGCAGCACTTGCCTGTGTTACACTGGGCAACTTCACTGCAGCCTAGGTTCTGAACACAAAGGAATGCTGTGAAAGCTGGAGTTGTGAGTGGAAAATGTCTAAGAAGCCCTGGGTGAGAGCATAGAACCTGGATCTGCACAGAGTTCTCACTCTGAAATTTCTTTACCTAATCATAATCTTTTATTATTTAATTTTATCATGACCTCTAATCCTTCCAGCTGCCAACTGTTTCCCAGGTCATCACCCTTGGACTGTCTACACTAGACTCCTCAGTGAATTGGTTAAACTCTATACTATCCTCCATACTCTAGTACCTTGTATTCTTTTCTTATCTCCAATTGTACCCTGGCAAACCTCCACAGTGGATTACTCTTCCCACCATCTGCCTCCTTTGCTTTTATGTATTACTGAATAGGGCTGGTGGTGCAGCTAGTGGTGCAGGGCATAGAGCACCAGTGCAGGAATCAGGAGGACCTGAGTTCAAATCTCACCTCAGGCACTTAACACTCACTAGCTGTGTGACCTTGGACAAGTCACTTAACCCCCAAATGCCTCATCCTGGGTCATCTCCAGTCATCCTGATGAATATCTGGTCACTGGATTCAGATGACTCAGGAGGAGAAGTGAGGCTGGTGACCTGCACAGCCCTCCCTCACTCAAAACAAAGTCAAGTGCAAGTCATGTCATTATTTCTCTGATGGCATGGTCTTCTTCGGCAACGAAGGACAAACATACACACACATAAATTTATGTTACATGATCTTAATTGGGCTCTTGCTGCAACAAGATAATCTCTTTATTTTTTCTTAATCATTTCTTTCTCCCATTTACCATAGCAGCTATTCCAGACCATTTCATCCCTCCTTAATTCTCCCATGGAGCTCTTTCCCTTATGCCAATTAGTGTGCCACCTTCTTCTTAAAAATTAGACTATTCGCTAAGAGGTTCCTCTTCTCTTGTCCTCCTCATCTCTCATTATTCTGATGTCCCTTCTCATAATCCTTTCCTTTTTTACTTCAGTCTCACACAAAGAAATGTCCCTTGTCCTTATCAAGGCAAACTCCTCAACATATAACCTTGATCTCATTCCATCCCATCTCCTTCAATAAATTTCCCCCTTTATCATTCCTGCCCATCACTACTCTTCAGTCTCTCCCTATCGACTACTTAGTTCTCTGGTACTACAAACATACCCCCATGATCTGATAATTCCTGCTGTCTTTCTATATCTCTCTTCCCTTTCTTGGGTAAACCCCCTGAGAAAGCCTCAAAGCTAGGATGCACATAACTTTTTAAAGTCTGTTTTCTTATTTTGTCCTCAAACAACCTGGGAACTGGGTACTATTATTGTTATCCTCATTTTACAAAGAGGCCAGCTGAGGGGGGGGCGGAGCCAAGATGGCGGAGTAGAAGGACGCACGTTTACGAGCTCCGAAACCAAAGCCCATAGAATTAATGTAAAAAGAGACCCCCATAACTTCTGAGTCAATACAAGGTGTGCAGAAACGGAGTGGAAGAGATTTCCGTGCCAGAGAGCCCTGAAGAGCCGTCCCCGGGATCCGTCGCGCTCCGGAAAGTGGACCCCACCCCAGCGCGGCCTTGGCCACGGCCCCAGAGAAGCTGACCCGAGCAGGCTTCAGACACGGAAGCTCCGGCAGCCAGGAAAGTCCCTCCACCCACAGAAGCTACAGGTCAGTGAGAAAGAAGGCTGGGCTGGACGAGAGGGGGAGCAGGGCGTCTCCATGACTTGGGCCCCCTCGAGAGGAAGCGGTGGCGGCAGAGACGGGGGCAGGAAGTGGTGGAGGCAGAGGGGTGGGCGGCTGCTGAGGCGGCAGCGGCCCGGGACTCAGGAATCCCCCCCGCAGCAGGCAGGATCTTCATTACGGAAGCTCTCTGCATGAACGGCCTGAGGGGGCTGAGCCTGGGAGACGGCCCTGCCCCCACCCCGCTCTATTACTGAAGGCCTCTGCATAAAGCCCCTGAGGGAACTGAGCCTGGGAGGCAGCCCTGCCTCCACCCCAGTGCCAGAACTAAAGTGTGCTGCGGAAAGCCCATTTGAATCTCAGAGGCCAAGTACTAGCTGGGCGGATCCAGGCGGGGGTGGAAAGGAATCTCAGAAGTCAAGTAACTGGCTGGGAAAATGCCTAGAAAAGGGAAGAAAAATAAGACTATAGAGAGTTTTTTTTCCAACAAATGCAAATGATCCCGACCTTCGGATCTGATGACGAGGACGTATTCCTGCCATCAGGGAAAGACGTGGAGGGCGGAGCCTCAGTACCCCAGACACCCCAGGGGGGGTGGCGGGTGGGCTCAGGCCTTGGAAGAGCTCAAAAAGGATTTTGAAAAGCAAGTTAGACAGGTGGAGGAAAAAACTGGGAAGAGAAATGAGAGAGATGCAAGAAAAGTATGAAAAACAGGTCAATACCTTGGTAAAGAAGACCCAAAAAAATGCTGAGGAAATTAACACCTTGAAAAATAGGCTCACTCAATTGGCAAAAGAGGTTCAAAAAGCCAATGAGGAGAAGAATGCTTTCAAAAGCAGAATGAGCCAAATGGAAAAAGAGGCTCAAAAGCTCACTGAATTTAATAGTTCTCTCAAAATTAGAATGGAACAGATGGAGTCTAATGACTTTATGAGAAACCAAGAAATCACCAAAAAAACCAAAAGAACAAAAAAATGGAAGAGAATGTGAAATATCTCATGGGATAAACAACTGACCCAGAAAATAGATCCAGGAGAGACAATTTAAAAATTATGGGACTACCTGAAACTCATGATCAAAAAAAGAGCCTAGACATCATCTTCCATGAAATTATCAAGGAAAACTGCCCTGACATTCTAGAACCAGAGGGCAAAATAAGTATTGAAAGAATTCATCGATCACCACCTGAAAGAGATCCAAAAAGAGAAGCTCCTAGGAACACTGTGGCCAAATTCCAGAACTCCTAGCTCAAGGAAAAAATTTTGCAAGCAGCTAGAAAGAAACAATTCCAGTACTGTGGAAATACAATCAGGATAACTCAAGATCTAGCAGCTTCTACATTAAGGGATCGAAGGGTGTGGAATAGGATATTCCAGAAGGCAAAGGAACTAGGACTCAAACCAAGAATCACCTACCCAGTTAAACTGAGTATAATACTTCAAGGGAAAATATGGTCTTTCAATGAAACAGAGGACTTTCAATCATTCTTAATGAAAAGACCAGAGCTGAAAAGAAAATCTGACTTTCAAACACAAGAATGAGAAGAAGCATGAAAAAGGAAACAGCAAAGAGAAGTATTAAGGGACTTACCAGAAGTGAACTGTTTACATTCATACAGGGAAAGACAATATTTCTAACTCTTAAAACTTTTCAGTATCTGGGTAGTTGGTGGGATCACACATACACATGTACACGCATGTACACACATACACACATGCACACACATACAGAGATAGAGAGCACAGATTGAACTGAATAGGATGGGACCATACCTTAAAAGAAATTAAGGTAAATGGTGAGAGAGAAATGTAGGGGGAGGAAAGAGAGGGAAATGGAAGGGGGTAACTATATGTCATTTAAGAGGCAGGTAGGAGATTTTTTTTAGTGGAGGGAAAAAGAGGAGAGCTGAGAAAAAAAAACAAAAAACCAAGAAGTTTACCCTCATCACATTTGACTAAATGAAGGAGTGAAATGCACACTCATTTTGGTATGAAAACCTATCTTACAGTATAAGAAAGTGGGGGAGAAGGAGATATTGCAAGGCGGGGGATGATGGAAGGGAGGGCAAAGGGATGAGGGAGCAATTTGAAGCCAACACTTGGGGAGGGACAGGATCAAAAGACAGGAGAGAAACAATGAGGGGCAGGTTAGGAGGGATGGTAATTCAGTTAGTCTTACACAACACGACTATCAGGAAGGTCATTTGCAAAGCTACACAGATATGGCCTATAATGAATTGCCTGCCGTACCAAAGGGAATGGGTGGGGAGGGAGGGATGGGGAGAATTTGGAACTCAAAGTTTTAGGAACAACTGTTTAGTATTGTTGTTGCAACTAGGAAAGAAGACATACAGTTAATGAGGAATAGAAAGTCATCTGGCCCTACAGGAGAAAAGAGAAGATGGAGACAAGAGAAGGGAGGGATGAGAGAAGAGAGGGCAGATTGGAGATAGGGAAAATTAGATTGCTTGGGGTATTGGGGTGGGGGGAGGGGTTAAAAGGGGGGAGAAAATTTGGAACCCAAAAATTTGTGAAAATGAATGTAAAAAGTTAAATAAATAAATTTAAATAAAAAAAAAAAAACAGAGGCCAGCTGAGACAGAGGTCGTGCTAAGGGTCACAGAGCTAGTAAGTATCCAGTGCAAGATTTAAATCTGGTTTTCCTCATTCCAGAAGGCAGCTTGGTAGCTCAGTGAACAGACTGTTGGGCCGAGTGTCAGGGAGATCTGAGTTCGAATCTGCCCTCAGACACTTGCTAGCTAAGTGACCTTGGGTAAATCACTTAGCCTCTGGATGCCTTAATACACTGGAGAATGAAATGGTAAATTATTGCAGTATCTTTGCTAAGAAAACCTCAGGGACAGTAGGGCCCAGAGAGTACTGAAGAACTGGGTACAGGTGAACAACAACAACTTCTTCACTCTAGAGCCAGTGTTTTATCCACTATACCACCTAAGTACGAGCTCCCAGTGTTTAACACAGAGCCTAGGCAGTGCTTAATAAATGCTTATTGAACGCCTATTGATGGCACTCCTAAAGATTTACAAAATACTTCACATCAAGTATCTTATTTGAGCTATACAGAGCAATCCTGTGAGGTAGGTGCTATCATCTTCACTTTATAGATGGAGAGACTGAGATTTAAAGAAACTTTCCACAGAAGTTTTGAAGAAAGTGGGATATTCAAGGAAAGAATTTATTCCAGGCATGGAATAAACTCCATGGACTGTTCAAAGGAACAAAGGTAAGAGACAGAGTCTTATGTGGAAAGATCAGTGAGAGAAGGCCAATTTGGATAGACTCAAAAACATGAGGTGATGTGTATATACGCATGTATAAGCATATCGAAGTGTAGAGGTATATGTATGTATATGTGCACCCACATACATATAAATACATATGTATACATTTACATACATACATATGTGTATATACTTATACACACACACACACACACACACACACACACACGCATACTGAAGCTGGAAAGGTTGATTAGAACCAGGTTGTAAAGGGATTAAATGACCAACAGAGGAGTTTTTATTTGATCAGAGAGGCAAAAGGAAGTCATTGAAGTTTACTGAGCAGGGCAGTGACAGGTCCTAAACCTGGTCAGAAGCGTTTAGAAAGCTGAGATTAGAAAAATGTAGTGCTGTTAGTAAAACATGAACATCTTGGGGCCTATTGTAAAGGTCTCCTAGAGCAGATCAAAGAAGGAGCTGGGATTCCTGGGCTGCTATGACTGTATAAGGTGCTAGATTAACTGTTCTCTGCAAAATTCCTCAAACCCTGACCTCCAAATAAGTGAATTTTGGTTATTAACATTTAAAGACAAATTCTCAAGATGCAATAACAGCAACACCACTACCAAGGCAGAATGCTAAGTGAGGTAAGAGTTTTAAGAGTTAACATGAGAGAACTTTAATGCTAACGATAATTACTCAGAGACTCTTGTAAGAGACCCTTATATACACCTTTAGATGCAGTGAACATAAGATAACTTGCAGACTTTTGCAGTGTAGCTCTTTAAGCAGGGAATGCCATGGCTACAGGGACTATCTGAATATCCCCATCCTGATCTTATCCCTTAAGAAGTAGCAAATCGGGCTCCCTCTCAGGTTAGGGTAGGAAGAAATGGAGAGTGGTACAAGAGGCTGGAAATGGCTCTGCATAAACAGCTGATTTGGTTTCAAGGAAATGGCAACTGGAAACCTAGTGGCATTTTTTGAGATTACTCAGAACAGGGGCCCAGGCAGAGCAACACCATATCTAGAAGGGCAAAAGCAGCCTTGCTGGTTAGCACTGGGGTCTGTGGCATCAATAAAGACCACAGTGATGAAAGGTAAAATTAAAAAGGCTGAATCATCAAAGATATCAGCAATAGAAGTCCAGAGTACAATACATCACATCCTAAAAATCAGAATGAAAAATCAGTAACAGTAATATACAGTTAAAAAAGATAATAAATGTACCAGAGCAAATCCTGATGCAGAAATCCAAAGAAAAGTCACAGTGAGTCATTTGTCTAGCCCAGGTTGATAAGGGAGAAATTTGTGGACACAAGGGACAGAGTATGACTAAAAGCTTAGCGAAAAGCAGAGTATTCCAGTGTACCTATACCAGGGTACCATGACAAGAATAGGTGCCAATGGGCAGCTTTTTTCTGTTCCAGCACAGACTGAGAAGGACATTTCTGCTGAGACCTGGTGTTCTAGGTTGAGGAGAGATGAAGAAGTTCAGAAACAAGCAGTAGTTTGTTGGGCTAGGATCTCAGGAACCCTAAAATGAAATCTGAAGTGATGAATTAGGCTGGAAGAATGAATAAACAAAAAAAGAATCCTACTACAAAAAGCTATTATTGTGATAGGTGCCTAATGCTCAATTCCAAAAAAAAATATAGAATAACTCTAAAACATCTACAAGTAGAGACTGAAAGAAAAACAGATCTAAGACACAATTCAACTAGAATTATTGAAGATGAAGCAAGACTTAAAAAAATTAAATGTTTTTTATAAAAGCAATGAGAACACCAGAGAAAAAAATTGGAAAAGAAATTAAAGTTATGGAAAGAAGACCTGGAAAGACAATTAACACCTTGGTACAAAAACTACAAAATTTTGTCCAAGCAACAAACACCTGGAAAAATAGGATGTACCAAACAGAAGTTGATGACTGCATAAGACAACAAGAGATATTAAAACCAATCCAAAAGAATGAAAAAATAAAAGAAGATGTAAGGTATTCCAAGAAAAAACAAAAATAAAACTAAACACCTGACCTGGAAAACAGATCAAGTAGAAAAAATTTACCTGAATTGGCACAACCAAAAAACAAAGAACCAAAAACAGACCATAATTCAAGCAGTCTTAAAAGAAAACTAGTCAGATCTCTTGGAATCAAAGGACAAAGTGGAAATAGAAAGAATCCCCTGGTCACTTCCTGAAACAATTCGCCTGAATAAAAACTCCCACAAACACAAAAGTCAAAGTCTAGAGCTTCTAGGTCAAATAAAAACTACGACAAGTATCCAGAAAGAAAGAATTCAGATATTGAGGAGATACCATTACCACTGTAAAAGAATGGAAAGCTTACAATATGATATTAAGGAAAGCAAAAGATACAGGGTAATAATCAAGAACACTTGACTCTGCAAAACTGATTATAATCCTACAGAGGAAAAAAAAATAAACAGAGGACTTCCAAGTATTCCTGACGAAAAGACTGCAACTGCATAAAAACTCTGAAGGGCAAACACAAGAGTTAACAGAAACATAAAAACGTAAACATAAGTGAACAATCATAAGGGACTCCATTCTAACACGGAGAGAGGCTATGCCCCCTTAGAATCCTATCAGCATCAGGAGTCACAGAGTCTAATTATCGAGGTTTTGGGGATGGATCTGTCATGTCATGACGATCATGACGATCTTAAAGCACAACACAACAAACATTTATTAAGTGCCTACTATGTATTGTTGTTGTGTTTGTCCTTCATTCTCCAAGAGAACCATGACATCAAGATGATGAAATGACTTGCAGATGACTTTGATTTGAGTGAAGGAGGGTGGACTGTGCAAGGCCACCAACCTCATTTTCTTCTCCTGAGCCATCTGGGTCCAGTGGCCTGATAAGCATCAGGATGACTGGAGATGGCCCAGGAAGCAAGGTGAGGCCCTGGCCCTTTCAGGCTAAGGTCTTATCACATTCTCACTTTGAGTGAGATACACCCATTCAATGAATAGGCTTCTTAAAGTCACTCAAGGGATGGCCCCTTTAAACAAACAAACAAAAGAATCACTGTGAGAGGAAGACCCTCAGATTCCTGGGTAAAAGAAACAGTTACTATTTTAAGCACTACACTAAGCACTTGAGATAGAAATAAGAAAGATAGTTCTTGAGCTCAAGGAGATTATAGTCTAATGAAAGAAGATAATACAGAAAAGCTGGAAAAGCAGGATTGGGAGGAGGCAGAAGGGCAGGATGATGATGGAGGCAAATCAAGCAATACAGCTGGTGGGAAATGAAGAGTCAGCTGAGATTTTAAGCCCTCTTTAAATAAAGGCTCTGGGAATAATTTTAGCTTCCACTCTCCAGTCCTCCTATCAGAAGAAGAAAGGCAACTGAAGGTAGTAGAGTTTATGAGTACTAATGCTGAAGCAATCTCTGTGGTGATGAGTTCCCTGTTGATGACCTCATCCTAGGGGCAGGGAAGGGGAGTGATGGTGGTAGAGTTGAAAGCTAAGCAGTATAGCTAGTAGGAAATAAAGAATGAGCTGAACTAGGAGAATAATGGAAAGAAAAAGGAAGAATACACCAGTGAAAGGAAGATTAGGGAAAATTATCTTATATAACGAGAGTACACAAGTAGATATCTTTGTAAACAATGAATAAGGGTGGGGATAGCAGCTGACTAGCTGCTTTCCTAACTTTCCTCAGAGCTGGTCAAAGGATGAAACACACACACACACACACACACACACACACAAACTTGGACACATAAATACAGCTCACGCATGAATGGAATGAAGTTAGTGAAGACTTCTCAGAGCTTAGCAAAAGGCTTTCAGTAGATGGTTAGGCCTAAGTTTCAGTTTCCCAGAAATCATGTGACTTTTGGGAATATGAAACTTAAACTCCCCCCCTTGGGTTGCCACATCAACATGATATAACCCCCCTTGGGTTGCTACATCAACATACTGCCTGTTGGTTATTCCACTGTTTCCTTGTCCCCTAGTCACAGGGTAGACTGTGGAGTTTAGATTGTGAGCCTGCCTCCCAGCCAATGGGAGTAAAAGGCCAGCAGAGGGGGTGGGATTTGCGTTAGGGCTATATAATCTCTGTTTCTGTCTTCTGTAATTGCCTCATTCTCCTGATTGCTTATATGAGAGAAGATGCCCTTTCTAGTGAGATCATAATAAAATCTTGCTGCTTTGGTTCTACCTCCAGAAGTCTCTGATTTTTATGTGAATCAGTGGTCTCTGACCCACACACTCAACTGGAAAACAGAAGTGAAAGAGAAAGGAGAAGAGGGACTTAGAGGCTGGGAGGGAATAGCCTTAAGCAAAACAGGCTATAGAAGCTTCTAAGGCTATAGAAGAATATTTATAGCAGCTCTTTTTGAGGTGGCAAAGAAAGGGAATCTGAGGGGGTGCTAAATAAATGAATTGGGGAAATAGCTGAACAAATTGCAGAGGTGGGGAAACTGACCTCAAGGCCACATGTGGCCCTCTAGGTCCTCAAGTCTGGCTCTCTGACTGAATCCAAACTTCACAGAACAGATCCCCTTAATAATTTGTTCTATAAAACTTGAACTTAGTCTAAAGGCTGCACCCAAGGACCTAGAAAGCCACAGGTTTCTCATCCCTGAATATAAATGTGATACAACATTATTGTGCTATAAAAAAATGATGAAGAGGAAGGGGTTTCTCTGAAATCATATGGGAAGACTCATATGAAAGTGCAGTGAACAAAACCAGGAAAACAATTTACATAGTAAGAATATCGCAAACAAAAACAACTTTGAAAAACTTAGAAACTGATCAGCATCTATGATTCTTAAGGAATGAGGATGACATCTTTCTTTCTTTTTTTTTTTTTAACAAGGCCAAAGCGGAAATTTGTTTTGCATGATTATCCATGTTTGTAACAGGTCTTTTGTTTTTCTTTCACTCCCTTAAAAAATTACTTCTAGTTCCAAATTCTCTCTCCTCCTTCAGCCGCTCCCCCCATAAGGAAGGTAAGAAATGACATTTATTATACATGTGAAGTCATGCAAAACATATTTCTGCATTGGTCACAATGCCAAAATTAAAAAGCACCAAGAAAAATGAAGTGAAAGAAAATATATTTTAATCTACACTCATAATTTATTAGTTTTTCTCCATAGGCAGATAGCATTTTTTCATAAGGAGTCCTTTAAATATTGTCATGGATCACTGTTTTCATCCAAGTAACTAAGTCTTTCACAGCTGACTGTCCTTATGATATTGCTATTACTGTGTATAATAATCTCTTAGTTCTTCTCACTTCACTGTGCATCAGTCCATATAAGTCTTCTCATGTTTTTCCTGAACCCACCTTGCTTGTCATTTTTTATAGCACAATAGTGTTCCACCATATACTACAGCTTGTTCTGCCATTCCCCAATTGATGGGCGTCCCCTTAATTTCCAACTCTTTGCCACCACAAAAAGAGCTGCTATTGATCTCTTTGCTATATAGACCTAGTAGAGGTACTGTTAGAGTATGCATTTTTATAGCCCTACAGGAGTACTTTCAAATTGTGCTCCAGAACAGTTGGACTAGTTCACAATTCTACCAAAAATGCATTGGTGTCTCAATTATTCAATATCCCCTCCAGTATCTACTGTTTTTGTTTTCCTTTTAGATGTCAGCTATCTAACTGGTGTGAGGTGATATCTCACAATTGTTTTAATTTTTATTTCTCTAATCATTTATGACAGAGCATTTTTTCATTCACATATTGAGACTTCTGTTTCTTTTTCTGAAAACTGCCTGTTCATCTCCTTTAACCATTTATCAAATGGGGAATAGTTCCTATTTTTAAAGCAATCTGTATTTTTGGAGGCAATACCCACATCATTGAGATCACAAATCTTTTAGAATATGTTGGAATATTTGAAAAGATAAACTGCTATCAAATGAGTGTATAATACTATACTTTGTCTTTTTGAATATTTAGAGAATGGATCTTATTTTTATAAATTTGCTTCAGTTCCCTATATATTTGAGAAATGAGACCTTTATTAGAGAAACTTGCTGTAAAATTCCCTCCTCCTCCCTTCTGTTTCCTGCTTTCCTTCTAATTGCAGCTGCTTTGGTTTTGTTTGTGAAAAACCTTTTACATTTAATGTAATCAAAATTATCCACTTTATCTCTGGCGATCCTTTCTATCTCTTGTTTGATCATGAACTCTTTCCTTATCCATATATTTGACAGGTTATCTTTTTTTATGCTAATCTAATTTGCTTATGATATCACCTTTTATAGGTCTATATCATGTACTCATTACGAGCTTATCTCGGTATACAGTGAGAGATGCTATGCTTAGTTTTTGCCAGACTATTTTCCAGTTTTCCCTGCACGTTTTGTCAAAGAGTGAGTTCTTACCCCAACAACTTGGACCTCTGAGTTTATCAAACACCAGCTCACTATAGTCATTTGCTTCTATATATTGTGTGCCTAATTCATTCTGTTGATGAAGCACTTCAGATTTCTTATCCAGTATCAGATTATTTTGATGATTATCACTTTGTACTATAATTTGAGATATGATAAACTTTTTCTTTTGTTCTCAACTGGGAGAAGGTGGGTTGAAACAGACTTTTGTCCATTTCTTGCTGATTGAAAACAGGAGAGGATGAGGGAAAGCATACTTAGTACTTGTACAGATTTAATTATAAAATACTCCTTAAGGAAATGAATAACAATTTAAATATCTGGAAGAATATTCAGGGCTCTGGCCTGGGTTGTATCAATATAATAAGAATGACAATACCATGCAAGTTATTGACAGTTTTAATACTATGTCAATCAAACTACGAAAGGAACATTTATAGAATTATATACAATGACAAGAAAATTCATTTGGAGGACCAAAATACCTAGAATAACAAAGGAAATAATAAAAAAAGGCAAGAATGAAGAGGAAATAGCCTTTTCTAGAAACCAAATTATATTATAAAATCTTTGAAACCAGTTGGCATTAGCTAAAAAAATTGAAAAGTTGACTCAAGGGTCATACTTGACAAGGAAGAATCAGAAATAATGCAATTTAATAATTCATTGTTCAATAAAACCGAAATCACAAATTACTTAAAAAGGAACTCATTACTTGATAAGAATTAATGGGAAAACTAAAAAGCAGTCTAGAAAAAAACAGTATCATACCAATGTCTTATGCTATATTCCAGAAAAATTCAAAATAGATATGAAACTTAAGATATTAAAGATCATACCATAAAAAACTTGCAGAACTACAAGTGATGATTTTTAAGCAAAAAATTAATTGCAAAAAATTTAGATAATTTTGATTATATGACACTGAATAGTTTTTGTACAAACAAAATTATGGTTTCTAGGGTAAGAAGAGAAGCAGGTAACTGGGGAAAAAAAAGTCTTTGATCAAAACTTTCAGATATGGGTTTGATGTCTAAGATACATTGACAGCTAAGAGAAACATATAAGACCATAATCCAGTCTTCATGGACAAAGAAGCAAAGGATAGGAACAAACCTTTTTCAAAAGAACTATTTTTCAGACCATTAACAACCACATGAAACAACTCTCCAAATCTCCAATAAGTAAATGTACATTAAAAGAACCCTGACATTTCACTCCACACCAAATTTTAAGAGATGGGAGTAGTCAATGTTGGAGAGGTTATAGAAAACAGGCACACTGATGTATTGTTGGTGGACCTATTAATTAGTACAACCATTCTGGGGAACAATCTGGAACTATGCAAATAATATAGCTAGAATATCTACACTTTTCTGACCCAGAGATTCCACTGCTAGGCAGATACTTCCAACAAAGTCACTGATAAAATCAAAGACTACATACATATCAAAATATTTATAGTAACATTTTGAGGGAAAAAAAGTGGAAACTCATTGACTGGGGAATGACTAACTGAACAAATTGTATACATGAGATTAATGGAATATTACTGTGCTATAAAATTACGTATATAATAAATATGGAAAAACTTGCATGAATTGATTCAAAGTGAAGTGAGCAGAGTCAAGAAAACAACAAAACAATGACTATAAAAATGTAAATGAAAAGAACAATTATCATAAAATAGTAAAAAATGAGTGTTGGAAAAAGATAGAGAACAAACTTGGGTTCAAAGAAAAGATATGACAAGATATTTTTTCCCATGGTTCTGCAGAGGTGGGATTGAAACATATATAATACTGTGGCTTTTTTTAATGTATAAATTAGTTTTGCTTCATTTTTTTCTCTTCCTTTTTTTCTTAACTTTTTTTTTATTATAAGAGATGGCAGAGAGAGGGAAGATTATAAGAGGAAATCTATTTAAAACGAAAAGGACCAATAAAAATCTGTTTTAAAAAAGAAAATAATCCGATGATTTTCAAAAGGAGTAACCACCAAAGAGAAAATCCAGAAAGTGTGAACCAGTTCTAAGATTTATCAATGCTTCCCAGGCTATCACTCTCCCTAAGTTTGATCTGAATTTTGTGATTGGTTTGTTGATATGGGTTTTCCTTAGATCTATTAAAATGAGGTCCCAAGGTCTCCTTTTGGAGTAACATTATCTAAGTTGGGGACTTTTAATGCCTGGCTAATTTCCAGAGTAATTAAATGAGTCTTTGGTTTTTCACTTTTCACTCTCACTTAAGTGAGAGATAATAATTACATTGCTTGTGTTTTTTTTGAAAAGAAACTTTGAAACTGAGATCAGAAGAATTTTCATTATCATTTGCTCCACATGAAAATTCAAATATTTCTCATTTTTAAACATTCTGCTTATCATCTTGCCTTGTCTCACTGGGCAAGATCATTTTTAAATGATCAAGTTGTTTACATCGCACTTTTATTATGGTCTTAACGTGAAAGTCTTAGAACAGAATTCGATGATTATAGTGTCCTCATGCTAGAATGCATTCAAGTTATAACGTATATCAAACCCTGAACAAGAAAACTTCGCACAACTAACAAAAGAACATACGGTTATTAATGGCTCGAAAAATAGTTCTTCTTTTGAAAAAGGTATGTTCCTTTAGTCACCTGATAGAAGATAATACCATTAAGCAGCTTAGTAAATAAGGCTTTTATATACTTTTTTGATAAGTATAAAGTAGTGTGAATTTTAAAGTGTCTAGTCCCTAAAGAAGGAATGAACTCAACCGAATGTATTTGTTTATTTCAAAATGACTTAGTTATGATCAGACTTTTAGGCAGCTAGGTGATAGAGTGAAGTGTTAGACCTGGAGTCAGGAAGACTTCAGTAGACAGTTGCTGGATGCCTCAGTTTCACATGTAAAACGGAATAACACCTTCGAGGGTGTTATGAGGATAAAAATAATGCTACTATCATTAATCTTTCTCTATCCAGATACTTCTCTCTATTTTCTAGATCCTAAGTTATTTAGGAGCTGATGACAGTTCATCCCTTTTTTTTCCTATTTTCTTTTAGTTATTTTTGGACAGTTAAGCTAGAGTTTGGGTGTCAAATTTGAATAGAAAGGGGGCACTAAAAAGGATCCCTGAGGTTGACATATTGACTTCAAAAACTGTATATCAACATTTTATGTGATCTACTGAATTTTCACTTATTTTTAAAAATATTTACATTTTAAATGTAATATTTACATTTTAGACCTACATTTTAATCTACATTGTGTGCCTTTTTGACACCTCTGAACTAAAGGGTGGGTAGACAAAGGAGGTAAATTTAGAGTAAGTCCCAAATTGACTTTCATTGATCTGGATTCTAGTAAGCTTGCTTAGATTTTCACTCTCATTTACTAGAGAATAGTAACATAAAATTTTATAGAAATAAGTAGCTGTTCCAGTAGAGAAAAATTATTCACACAGACCACAAGCCAATCCTGATGTATTAACAAGGAAATAAGAAACTGATAAGAGGAAATCGGATTAGATAGTTGTTTGGAGAAATAATTAATACTTAAGTGAGAGCTTGGTCATGTAGGCATGACTCAACACAACACAATAAATATTTTTTGGGGGAAAGACTACTAATTTGCTTGGACAAATTATGCTTCCTGCTGTTTCAAAGATAGTGTGGTATAATGCTGTAGTTGCAGTCAGTAGAAATCCTGTTTCAAATCCTTCTTCAGACAAGTTATGAAATCACGCAAAGCATTTAATCTTGGAGCCTCAGTTTACTCATTTGTAAAATGGGGATACATTGTGAAGACTGACAGGAAGACTCAGGAAGCTCTATATAGACATTTTCTATTATTACTTTGGCAAAGAAGTACGACAGAAAGTTAATCTGTAAAAGGAGTGCAGAAAAAGTAATTTGTAAGCGACTTTAAAATATTTAATTTAGGGTTTCTATTCTCATTTGGTTTCGAGTTTGATATCTGGACACCTTTTGTACTAAAAGAGGAAGATATAAAGTTTACTGTCAATGAAGGGAATGTAGAAGAAAAATGGAGTGGTACTAAGTGGAGGAGAAAAATTAACTGGGTGCTGATTGATCTCCTTTTGTTCCATCCAGTCTAGGGCCCAGGAGCTGTTGGCTAGGCCTTTAATTTAACCCTTCTGTATGTGCCCTGGCAAAGAAAAGCCAAAAATTTTCTTTGATGCTCAAAGTGTCCTTTAATGAGAGATTCGAGCTGTGGTTGAAAGTATTCTGAATGAGGACCTGCTGTATTAGGTCACTCCACTTCCATCTGTGAGACCTCATGGAATCACTGCTGGCAGTCAGGCTTGTGTTTAGCTGTAGCAATGCTAAATGACTTAAGTAAAATTTCCTGGCTTTGGAAGGACACTAGCAGAAAGGGAAACCAGCTGAGTCTCCCTTTCAACGTCCAAAAATGTAGAAGGCATAGGACTTGTTGGGCCCCTTTCTTTTCCTAAGTCCTACAGAACCTTCCCTCATTACTATAGAGTAAATCTGGTTAGCTCTCTCATCTCCTCTGTTTTGTGTACTACTAAGGGTCACAGTCCCCAGGGTGCTCATGATGTGAATGAATATTGTGTCATAAGGTAGACCTACCAATCTCTCACTCCATCAGCAGCCCTTCCTGTACCCTACACCTGAGCTTGGTGAACTGCAAAGAGTACTGAATGTGGAGTGAGAAGGCTTGGGTCCTGTATCACTTTAATGCCACTAGGTACCTGTGCGCACTGTGGCAAATCACTTGTCCTCTGGGGGCCTCAGTGTTCTCATCTGTAAAATGAGGGGTTTGTACTCTGTGATCTCTAACATCTTATGACCGTGTCTTCCCCAAGAATGTCTGGGTTAGGGATGGGGAAATATGGTCATACCTCTTTTTGGGTTTTTTTGAATACTCAATTGACAGGATGTGAAGGATGAGTAGGAGAGGGGACCGACAGGAAGCAGATTTATCATGGTTGCCAAATTCCTAGATTTTAGAGATTTATATTATTCTTCTTTGTTCACTTTATATTCTAGCATACCTGGTACTTCCATATAAATATTCCATTCCTTAACTTTGAACCCCTAACTCCTGAAACATACTTTCTTTTCAGTTTAACCCCTTAGGAATGTCTATATCACTGAGAAAGAATATTTAAACAAAGAGAGAAGAAAGGTTCTGGACAGTCTGAGGAGACATTGGGGGAGGGGAGCTTTGGGGAAGCTTTGGGAGAAGAAAAGACTCTAGACTATAAACCATAGATGATGATCCAGAAAAGTGTAACAAGAAGCAGCAGACATCTAGGTAGGAGAACAAACAAGGAGGAAGTGTCACTGAATCCAAAGTAGGGAAAAAAATATCCAGGAGAACAGGAGTGACTGACTGTATATAAAAATCAGAGAAAAGTCAAAGGAATCAATGAAAAAAAAGTGATAAAAGGTAGCAGAGCAGTACCAGCTTTCAGACTATATTACAAAACAGTAACCATTAAAACAATTTGGTACTAAGAAATGGATTGGTTGATCATGGGAATAGATTAGGTACACAATACACAGGAGTAAATATAAAGACTGTAGTAATCTAGTGTATGATACACCTGAAGATCAAGCTTTTGGGGCATGAACTCAACATCTGACAAAAATGCTTTGAAAACTAAAAAACTGTTTGGAAGAAACTAAGCATCGACCAACATCTACACCATAGTTTTTCGTTTTGTGTGCGTGCATATGTTTTCTTTTGCAGCATTGATAATATGGAAATGTGTTTTGCAAGACTTCACTTGTATAATCAATATCATGTTGCTTGCTTTCTCAAGGGGTGGGAGGAAAGAAAAGAATTTGGAACTATAAATTTTTAAGAATAAGTGTCAATTTTTTTTACACTCAATTGGGAAATATTTAATGAAATAAGTAAAGATATATGGAAAAAAGAAAGAAAAGTCAAGTGGGAAGGCTATGGGATTTAGCAGTAAAGTATACAATAGTAACCCTGGTAACAGTAGTTTTAGTTGCACGGTAGGGTCTGACTGCAAAAGGTTGAGAAATTAGACTGAACAGTTGTGATCCTCACCATCTTATAAATGGGGAAGCTTAGTGATATAGTAAAACAGTAATGGATCTGAGTCTAGATACAGGTCTTGGCAGCTCAAAGCTCCTTCCCTCCCCATTCTGATCCAACCTTTCTCCCTACAATTCTAAGTGATCATGTGGCTAGGCTTCTCCAAGGTGTCTTTTTCTTTGGTATTTCTTTTCAAGGTAATAATGGTAGTCAATTAATCAATGAACATTAATAATTAAGGGCTTGCTGTGTGTTGTGTCAGGCATTGTGCTAAGTACCAAAGTCAGAGATATAAAAGTGAAATAGTATCCACTGTCAGGAACTTTATATTCTAGTGGGAGGAGGGGCATATATTACACATATATGAACTAATAAATGAATACAAACAAGGTGGTGACAGGAAGGAGGGCACTAATTATATACACACACGCATATATACATATACATACACGTGTGTGTGTGTGTGTGTTCAAGTCCTGATCTTTATGGCATTCAAGTCACAGGTTAATTCTAAGTCCTTCCAGGAATATTAGCAAAATCTTCAGTTCCAAAAAAAGTGTAATTCAATCCTTTTTTTTATAGCTACAATGGCTAAATGAAATCAAGTTATGATTTATGAAGTGTAAAAAGCCAGTTTGTGATTTTTCAATTGTGCGTTTACTGAAATGTTTGGCACCTTTTCCGTAGTCCTGTTCCTAACAGGGATGGAGAAGCCAACTACTGCAGTTGCACATATTTGAGCTATGCCATGAATGATTATACTGAGGTCATAAGTGCCTCAGTCAATCACATGCCCACATTTGAAAATATTTTACTTAAAACAAAGAGTATTAAATTTTTTTCTACAAAAATGTAATATCTTAAGATGTATAAAGATATTACACATTTTAGATTTCAGATCTTGGTACCCAGATATCTCATGCAAAAAAAAAACCCAAAACTGCTCTCACTATCAGGTGTTAATTTATGTAGTTTCACCAGAATATCTGTTTATTAACATAGCTAATAATAAAGAGGGGAAAAAAGAAAAGAAAAACCAAGAGGACAGATGCAAACATTTAGAAGTCAAATTTCTGCAGTGTTTCTCAGTATGTAAGAACAAGTTGATGATTATAAGATCCCAGACTAATTGTGCGTGTACTAAAGGAAGGAATCTGGAGGTTAGAAACACAGCCTAAGGAAGCTTCAACTTCTTCAAAATTGACTAGATGGCACAGTCACCTCTTTGAAAACAAACAAAACCCCCAAACAAACAAGAAGAAAAATGATTTTTTGAGGCAGCCTTGGGCAGCATAGTCAAGAAATGAGGCAACTACAAATCTGGACTACATTACCTTAAACAAAACAAATACTGATTTAAAAATATTTATAAACACAACTAATAAGATTATGTTAAAAAACAACTGCATACATCTTTATTTAAATGAGGATGGCCAATAATCCAGCTGCTACATATAAAGATATTGGCAGAAAACATCATTTTTGTCAGAGCCTGTTCCAGATAGGAGAAGCATCAAGGAAAAAGGCTGTTTTCTTATTATTTCAATTTAAAAAAAAAACCCAACAATCCACCCATATTAACCCACTGTTTTTTTATTCCTTCACATTAGATAGAAAAGCACTAAATAGTATATTAATGTAAATGGCTGTAAAAAGGTAATCAAAAGTGATCATTTGCATTAAAAATATCTTATATTCTTAAAATGACTGGTAATAAAAACTGGCCACTTATCTAAATATCATACTGGATTACCACTATTAGGTTTCTCTCCCTAGGAAATTAAAAGAAGACTAAAAGGACCTACATACACAAAATTATTCATAGTAGTTCTTTTTCTGTTAGTATAACAACAGGTAATTTTGGGGATTCTCATCTATTAGGGAATAGCTGACCAAATTATGGTATATAAATGAAATGGAAGAAATGATGCAAGAAATGATGAAATAGATGGCTTAAGAGAAACCTGGGATGACCTGTATGAACTGATACAGAATGAGTAAGCAGAACCAAGAGAAAAAAAATTTACAATTACACCAATATTATGTAGAAAAACAACATTTAAAGACTTGAGAACTCTGATTAAGTTAATGACCACCAACATTTCCAGGTGACTGATGATGAAGTGTGCCACTTACTTTATACAGAGAGGAGATAAAGGGGTGAACTCTAAATGCAGAATATTGATGTGGATAGAAACAGTACCCTAAGGTTAAAATAATATTGATTGACTTTGTGAAGACCTTGGTGCCCTAAAGTCTCTCCTTACCACAAAACTTCCGCTTATCCTGGACCATATAATTCCCAGTCCCCACCCCTCATCCTGGGGGTGAACATAAAATTCCCTGTCTCCACCCCTCATCCTGGAGAATGGGATTTTCTTATCTTTTATCATTCATAGTCCTCACCCTGTGCCTTTATCTCGCAAGACTTTATCTTACAAGACTTAGCCTAGATCTCCAAACCTAAGGAAACCCTAAAATCATCCTATATAAATTTGTTCCTCTTCCTATATCACTGCCTTTGTTTAGCTTCTGGCTAAAATCTCAGGCCCTCTGCATTTGGGTCAAAAAAGCTTCCAATGGCTACAGAGAAGATCTAAGTGAACTCACTCACATTTTGAACCACCTCTCCCATCTCTCTCTCTTTAACATTATGATACATTTTTGGACACTGTGAATGTGGAAATTTGTTTTGCTATGCAAATTTGTTACAAAGGCTTTGTTTTTTTTTTTTGGTTTTTTTCTTTAATGAGGTGGTAGTGATGACAGGAGGCTGAGGGCAGATAGGGACAGGATAGCCAAAAAAAAAAAAAAAAAAAAGAAAATTTTAGAAAAGAAAGTCATTGAAGCATTTTTAATGCAGAGGACAGAAAGTCAGAAAGAAGCACAGATAACTGGGACAACATTGAAAACTACAGGTTGAATTTATTACATACTTAAAAAGAAAGCTGAACAAACACAAAAAAAGGAACTTGCAATTTCATGTACAATCTCTTTTTACTGTTTTACTATGGATGAAAATTCTGATTTAATATGGTAAGGTCAAAAGAAAAAAAAAGGGTTGCTATAGACAAAACATTTAATAACCTACAGTTAACTTGGTGAGAGCCTACCTAATTCAGCCAGACTGTCCAGTAGACAACTGGTATGCAGTCTGTTCCAGGATTGGTATATGGAAGTCTTTTTAGCTTTTTTAAGTCCTCTGGCCCCATATTTTAGTGGCATTGCTTTCTAGAACCCAGGATTATATGCCATAATAAAGTAATCTTCAGAACACTTAACCTATAGAGGAGCATAACCAGGGGAATTTGACCAACCCAGCTTTGGAACTCTTGCTTTGGGGTGAGTGCTGTTATGACTGGTGGGTATATGATCTGCAAACTCATAGGGCCCAACTCTAGCTGACTACCATCATACATATACTTTGAAACCCTGCCTTAGGCTTTCAATATCTTCCTTTAGGAATGATAATCAAATCAGTAAAGGTTTTCTCCGAGAAGTAACATGTTAATTAACTCTTCCAAGGTCTATGCATCATCTCAAAGACTCCCTAAAACAAAAGATACCTGGTCTCCCTCTATTTGAATGTAAGTTCCTTGAGGGCAAGAATTGTCTGACTTTTGTATTAACATCATCAATGCCCAATGCTGTGCTAGCTAGATAGCAGGTACTTACTAAATGCTTGCTAACTGAGTCACGATGGGAGTTTCATTATAAATTCATTTTTTTAAGGTAGGGTTGTAAGGAAAAGAGTCATGAAATTTATAAGTCAGCTGGGCATTAAAGAATGGGAAAGAATCTGAAAGGCAGAGATTGTGAATTAGGAGATATTTAACATTCACGCAATACAGAATATTTTTAAAGTTCCAACTGAAAGACCATTTCATGATATACAAGACATAATATCATTTGCATATTAATGACAAATAAGTACATGTTAGCATTCATTTTCATTTTTGAATTTAAAAAACTCTACCTTTTGCTTATCATTTGTTGTATCACTTTTCTGTGAAGATGTTCTTATATAATTCATTCTGCAAGATGGAAAGCTCTTAGGAGGGTCAAAGGGATCTTGATAGGATAGAACATTTAGGCTGAATCTAGTAAGATAAACTTCAATAGGGATAAATGTAAAGTCTTGAACTTGGGTGCAAAAAAATGATTTCATAAAACATAACATAGGGGAGATAGGTTGTTCTGAGAAGGATCTGGAGGTTTTAATGAACTACAAGCTTTTAAAACTCAAGTTTTAGTGAACACTACGAGTCAGTAGTGCAAAATGGCAGTCAAAACAGATAAGGCAAACTTGAGCTGCATTAGGAAGAGCACAGCTTCTAGGAATAGGAAGTTTATAACCCTACTGTATTGCTGACTTTGTCAGATCTCAACTCAAGTAGTACATTTACTTCTGGGCACTATTGTTTAATAAAGACACTGATAAGCTGGGGACTGTTCAAAGGAGAATGAAGAAGGGTCTTAAGAGTTCATGACATAGAGCATAGGCTGATTTACTTGGAACGTTTAGCCTGAAGAGTCAGAGAGAAGTGATAGCTATGTTCAAGAAGTTGAAGGGCTGTCATGTGGAGGACAGATTAGTTTTATTTTATTTGGCCCCAGATGGCAGAATCAGGAGCAAAGGAAGGAAGGAAGAAAATAAGCATTTATTAAGTACCTACTATGAGTCAGTCACTATGGTAAGCAAATATCTCATCTGACCTTCACAACAATCCCAGGACAGATATGCTGTTATTAATCCCCATTCTGCAGGTTGGGAAACCTCAGGCAAAGTTTAAGTGACTTGTTTAAGGTGATACAGCTAGGGATTAACTGAGGATGGATTTGAGTTCAGGTTCCCCGGACTCCAAGCCCAGTGCTCTAGCCACTGAGCCACCTAGCTGTTTCTGATGGATGAACATGGAAAAGAAGCAAATTTAGGCTTGCTTTTAGTAAGAGTTCTTAACAATCAGAGCTGTCTAAAAGTAGAGCAGGTGGCCTGAGAGGTGGTGACTTCTCCGTCAGAATTCTTCATACTGGGGACGATCGCCTGTTGGGTTATGTTATAGTGGAGATTCCTTTGTCATATATGGGTTGAATTCGAGGCCCCTTCAGGCTCTCCAATGCTGTTATTCTATGAACACTAGGTAATAGCACTGTGATAGGTGACTTTAAAAAGCTGCTAACGCGACATTTTATCACAACTGTTTTTTGCTGTTTCTTCATTCAGTTCAGTCATATTGTTATTGATCTGCTGTTTATTAGTCTTCAAAACTTCAAGCAACCCTGTACAAACAGAAGGTTGTATTTTCAATTTTTACTGAAATGATTACTTGTTTAAAGTGTAAGTTTCAGTTTGGGCCCATTGACTCTGGCTAAATTTGAGAGGCTTCATGACTGTGGATATTGCAAAGATTTGACATAGCTTGCAAAAAGAGAAGACTTACCATCCCTGGTCTGGAACAAATTGTCTTTTGGGAGAGAAAGGCTTTCTTTTGGCTAGACACGTTCTTCTTTATGCAGTCACACTACTGGAAGAGGATGGGGATTCTCTCTCAGAGGTGTCTCAGAATCCCCGATTCTCACTGTATCTTTGCTAAGTAATATGGATAACAAGAGCTAACTACTTCAGTCTTCCTGGGATTCAACTTTTCCCTTTTATAAAATCAAAGTTAACTGATTATAAAATACTTGAAGATCTCTGGAGAAAAGATGCATTCAACATAACTTATAACTTGTCATTAATGGTTAATATAGGCTCTCTTTAAATAACAGTTTTTTAAAACAATGAAACAAAATTCTGTTTAATTTGTTACCATATGATTTCCATAAAAAGGAATATGAGCACATGCAATAATAATTTATGACTTGCATAGAAAATAATAAAATATTACTAGCCATGCTGTATTGCTATTTTTTAAAAAAATAATCTCATCTTCCCATCTCTTCCACCTCAAAAAGGAAATCCCATTATCCACATAATAACTTCAGTAGTGTCTTAAATAGGAACATCACATGGTTCCATATGCATGTGCTAAAATTGCTACTGGCCTACTGCCACTCTCATCATCTTACAGAAAACAATAAATTCCTACTTTGGGAGAGAAAGCACTAAAGAGGCAGAGAAACAGGTTTGGATTTTTTTTTTCATTTAAAATTTCAAAAATCTCTATTTCTTGGTAACTAGGAAAATAGAAGTCAAATACTAGTTTCACATTTAAAGGCACTTTTGTTCACTATGCCAGGCAACACACTTGCAGTGTAGGATATGGTGGTAGAATGCTGCTCTACTGATCCTACTCCCTCCCATGTGGCACACATTGAATCTGACAACTCTGTTTAACTGAAAGATAATTGCAAATGGGTCAGTAGTATATTTGATACATGCTTTTGCTCACTGGATACAGGTTAAGTTTACACTTGGCTACATCACAAGGTTTTGTGAAGCCACATTAAATTGTACACTATTGATTATATTACCTGATTAGGAGACAAGTGCTTGATAAATAAGAACTCTAGTAAAGAAAAAAATCATGTAACAGGAGATGAAGACAGCAAACCCACTTTGTCCAATGGTTCTACTAACTTATTAAGGTTCTGGTGTTACTTTGAGATACATGAGGGTGGGTTGTTTATGGTGAAGAGGATATTTACCTATTATTAATCTGAAACTTGCCAAGATCACATTTTAGTTAGACTGATGAATTATCTGTATCAACCACTTGTGATCATTACTGTTTTTTTATCTATGTATGTATTTCTTGAAATGATTCTTAAAAGCATTTACTCTTTAAAATATGAAAATGGGTGTTACTTTACTAGAACCATAGGGGATTTTTATATTTTTTTTGGATTAAAAACTTTGTGATTATGGTATAACAGCATCTCAGAGCTGGAAGGGACTTTACAGACGACTTTGCTCCTCATCCTCCTCATGTGATGACTTAGGAAACAGCCCCAAGAAGTAAAAGGACCTTCATCAGATAGCAAAGCTAGAGAGGGAGAGAATGATGACAAGAACCCAGTGTTCTGAGCTCATTTTATGCTAACATGTGGCCTTTTCAAAGGTCTTCCAAAATTAAATAACTGACTTTCCTTCTCAAAAAACTCAATAACATGTGTTGATGTCTATTTGAATATTCAGGAAATAAAGATGTCAGCAAGCAGATGCATTTGTGGTTAGAAAAAGGAATGCCATAAAATGGCTATGAAGAGAAACCCAGTGAAAGGTAAATAAAGACTTTCATAGCGCTGATTCAGCACTATCCGAGCCATAAAAGGAGAATGGGCCTTTGAAGTCACCTACTCAACCTCTCCCAAAACAGCAAACTGACTTATCCAAGGTCATGTGGTTAGTAAATAGCAGTACCTGGAACCTTAATGGTAAGCCTATTGTAGCACAGAATTTACTAAGAAGTAGTTTTACTCTGGCATTTATTATGATTAATAAGAAAAGTTGAAAACTTGTTAAAGCTCTCACATGGTCCTGAAGGACAGGCCTGATATTATATAGAGGCTCGAGTGGACTAAATGATTTCTATGGTCTCTTCCAAGTCCTAAAATTCTTGACTCCATGAATATATAATTTATTTACTCATACTAAAGCTAAAAATCATTCTTTTCTTGCAGTTTAAAGTAGCAGAATCAGAAATAACTATACCTTTTTTTTCCTTTGAAAATGAGCTGGAATAGATGATTTCTGGGATCCTTTTTCCACTGTAATATTCTATGATTTCCCACCATAACATTCTATGAATACAGTACCTTACTGATTCCAGGTCACTTTTTCACATAAGCTTGGTTCAGACTCCAGACTGTCAATTTAGAAGTATGCAATTTAGAACACAAGACCTCAGTGTTTTCTGTGTACATACCAGTTCAAGTTAAAGATGGTGGCAAGCTTCTGCAGAAATTAGAGTAGAATTGCCTTCACTGCAATTCTAGCTTCAAATGTTAAATTATCTTTATATAGAGGCAGTGTTGTATGCTGGGGGAAAAGCACTGAGTACTGAGTCAGAAGATTTAATTTTGAATCCAGTCTCCAAGATGTATTCCCCATGGGGCATTTAAGCCAATGGGCCCTTAATCTGTATGAGACTCAGCTTCCTAAGCTATACAATGGGGATAGCA